>SSNQ01000437.1:728457-747719 GCA_006942095.1 Nothobranchius kuhntae | reverse complement strand
CCGCTCTTGCATACGTCTCAGTTTTTCTTTCCAAGCATGTCTTTCAAGACCTCTTCGATTAGTCAATCACGATTTCTTGGTGTTCGAGGAAAAAAGAGAAAACCAGGGGTGACGGTGTGCCTTTTCGAGTTTTGCCCCTTAACCCAGGAACCAACCTCCTCTCAAGGTTAAACTGGCTCCCTCAATACAATAATTCTAAGCTAGACATTTTTTGCACCTCTTGTCACTTCTGTTAATGCCCATTAGTGACCTACTGTTTTGAGTATCGTATTTATTACTTACATGATGCTTTTAATTCCATTTTTACTTTACTTAGTTTCTGGCTTTCAATTATTTATTTAAACCTTATTCTGCGTGTTTGGGATTCATGGCGCACTCACAAAAAATGACTCTTCAACAAAAAGTACAACTTCATACTTTTATTTAAAATATCCCTGCTTCTCAAACGTAGATGAGAGAAGATTACATGCACGTATTCATAAAAATTTGGACAAACATGACAATGTGACATCAGCCAAATATTTGACAAACTGACACTGTAAATAGATTTGAATACATAACAAATTGATTCATGGCTAAATAACCCATTAATAAAAATGTATGATGGTGTTTTATGAACATTTTCAGATAGCTCTCATGGTCCCTCTGCTCATCATATATTTTTTTGTATTTTTCTCAGGTTTTACTAAGATGATGTAGCACTTGGGAAAAAATATGCAACACAGCAGTCCATAACTGGAAGCCAGAATAGCAAAAATCTCCACAGCCACACTGAATTTTCCAGGAGAGCTGACATACGCTGGGATGAAGGTGATCCACACGGCACAGAATATCAACATGCTGAAAGTGATAAACTTCGCCTCGTTAAAGTTGTCCGGGAGCTTTCGTGCCAAAAACGCAAGTCCAAAACACAACAGAGCTAAAACCCCGATGTATCCCAGCGCAGCCCAGAACCCTGCAGCTGATCCCAGAGCACATTCTAGAATAATCTTTTCTGTGTAATATCTAGAATTTTTGTATGGAAATGGCGGGCTGACTGTTAGCCAAAGTGTGCAAATTAAAAGCTGCACTAGAGTGAAAGCTACAACACTGAGTCTCTGCTGTATAGGCCCAAACCACTTCATCACATTACTGCCAGGTAATGTAGCCCTGAAGGCCATCAAAACCACTGTTGTCTTCCCCAGAACACAGGACATGCAGAGGACGAAGATGATGCCAAAAGCTGTGTGTCGCAGCTTGCAGGACCACTCAGAAGGTCGACCGATGAAGGTCAGGGAGCAGAGAAAACAGAGACTCAGGGAGAACAGCAGCAGGAAACTCAGTTCTGAGTTGTTTGCTCTGACTATCGGAGTTTGTCTGAAGAGGAAAAATATCAAGGCCACGGCCGCCGCCAAGCAAGCACCAAAGACAGAGAGGCTCACAAACAGCATTCCCATGAATTCTGTGAAGGTGAGGAACTCAATAGCTTTCATTTCACAATCAGTCCTCTCCAAATTGGATTTGAGATCAGGAGGACATGTGTCACATTTCACTGCATCTGAAAGCATAAATACATTTAAGCTGCACATGGTGGACATCTTCAGATACACCAGTAAACTGCTGGCAGTGATTCTACCCAGCAGAAACACAATGAGCACAAGGCCAAAGACTAGGAATCCTGCTGTCTCACTTGTGCTGTTGCTGAACTCCCCATCAGCACAGGTAATGCAATCAAAGCAGCAGATAGGTTTTCCCTTAATGAAAGCCCGGCGAGTCCCTGGTAAACAGCTCTCACTGCAAACAGATCTTGGCACCTAAGTCACAGAGGCAACAGTTAATGAGCTAGATAGATAGATAGATAGATAGATAGATAGATAGATAGATAGATAGATAGATAGATAGATAGATAGATAGATAGATAGATAGATAGATAGATAGATAGATAGATAGATAGATAGATAGATAGATAGATAGATAGATTGCAATGCACAATCATAAATACAAGACACTAATCAAAATGTTTGTTAAAGAAATATTAAAATAAACAAATATATGAATATTTTATTTGGATTGCCTCACCTGAAGATTCCCACCTGCCCAAATGGCTTGCAACTCTTCATTCATCCTAAACTGGTGACCTTCTGGTTGAGAGGCATCATAGTAACCGATTGTTTCGAACTGCACATGCCCTGATTGATCTTTCTGCCAGTTTTTAAGTGCATAATGTGCCACAGGGTCACCAGACTCATCGAAAAACACCCTTTCACCAGTCTTTGTGGTGAAATTTACTTGTGTCAAGTAATGGAGCACCTGCAGGAAAACAAATATGTTGTTACTGACAACAAACTCAGTCTATTGTTGACCCAAACACTATGTTGTTGTTTACTTTTACCTGCCATGGCTGTATATTCTCCTTATCAGCACATGTACTGTTCTCAAAAGGCCCCTGTCCATCTTCACAATTAAACAGCATCTCCAGAGCGTGAGCCACAGCATATGTGGCCTTGTAAACATTATTCATAAAGTCGGCATCTGACACATCGGTTAATGGTGTTTTTGCATCCCACAGAGTCTCTTTTCCACTGCAGGCTTCAACGGGATCTTGCACATTCGTGTTTGTTTGGGGAGACAAAGTGCATTGAAATAGAGTCTCCCAAAACTTCACAAGTCCCTGATTACCTGGTGCGGTGGAGGGCTTACTATTAAACAGAAACTCCTGCAGGCCAGGGACATGGATGTTTGTTGCTGCAAAGCCCACAGCCCCCTGAACAACAGCATAGTTTATTTCAGAGGCAAAATAACGATATGTTATCCACCCCTCACTTCCTACCCACTGCAGGCCCGTAACGTTCTGAGCATAAAGCTCTTTGACGAGTATGTCAAGGTCTGGGCCGTCAGCAAATGCAACTACTACCTTAGAAGTGGATTTTTTTATCATTTCAACCACTTCTAGATAGTACTTTCTGGAAAAGGTTCGGTCAACAGCCACTGAATATTCAACACACACACCCTCCTTATTTGCTGCTTCCAGGAAAGCAGCTATTCCATCATTTCCATATTTACTGTTAGACCTGACAGCTCCCACCCAGGTCCAGCCAAAATGTTTCGCAAGCTTTGCTAGTGCTGTGCTTTGATATACGTCACTAGGTATGGTTCTGAAGAACGAAGGGTACTCTCGTCTGTTGCTGAGGCATGCACACGTGGCTGAATGACTGATCTTGAGGAAAAGAGAAATGCAAAGACAAAGAATGTTTGCAAATGTAAATGATCAACTTAACCCAATTATGTTTTTCTTTTGTTTTTGGACACATTCTGAGCATGGCTACAGCACTCACCACAGGGATATGGAAGCATCCCAGTGTTTGTGCAATGCCTATCGTTGAAGTGGAAGTTGTTTCCCCAATGACAGCATGAACACTGGAGAGTTTGTCACAAAACCCTTCTGTGCTCTCATACTTGTTCATCAAATTTAATGATGCTTTAATGGAAAGAGGGCTGTTGGGACAGGAATCAAAGATCCTGTAACCAAGTGTCACATTTGGAAGCAGCGTTGAACTGTTGTTGATTTCCTCTATCACAAACATCACTGTGTAGGCATACTGTAGCTCACATATTTCCAGTCTGTGAAATAAACATAAAACTGTATACACTGTTTTAATAAAAACTGTTAAATACACAAATAAAGGGAAATACTACCAAGACATTTTAAAAACACAGAGTCCATCCATTTTTTTATTCTCTCTTACCCGTCACACTGGATTGCTCCCGGCTTGACTCTGAAGGTTTGATTAAGCATGACTGGATATTGGTGGAAAGGGAAAATTCCTCCGATGATGACATCTCCCTCCTTGGAAAACTGAGACAGCTGTTCAGTTCCATACGTTCGACACACAGATTTCCCCCCTCTCACATTTAAAAGCAAAAATAAAACCAGTTTGTGTGTAAGCAGCATAATTCCTCACAAGGTTAAACAACCTCAAATCTCTTCAACTCAAACCTTTATAGCCTTTTCTGACACAAAGCTACAAGGGTGTTTCTGTGTCGTTTTCCTTGTCCATGCCAATGATATTGCTTCTTGTGTGATTGACACATGCAAAGACCTGTAAGCTCCGCCACATTTGTTTAAGCTGTTCTTTTACCATACCCAGTGGTAGTCCTTACCATTGGGCCATATAGGTGGCTGCCTATGATACTTAGGGCCGTGATATACTTGCTGTTTGACCTTGCGATGTCGCAGACAGCAGGCTGCGTTTTTGTTCACAGACTTGCTGCTGCACAGCACTGCGCTGTACTCAGTACTGGAGTGTTCCACTAGGGGGTGCACTAGACTAGTCAGACCAGACAGAGAGCCGGGTTTTTGGGTACAACCACAACAAGCTGGTATAAAAGACCTCTAAACCAGAGACGGAGTCACCGTGGTGAGTGTGTATTGCTCGTTTTGTCGAGCCCACTTACTGGTTACTCGTATATTGCAGCGTTCGGATGCGTTGCGTTCATTTCGGGGACGTGCACAAACAACGCTTCAAGTCAACGCAAGTAAAAGAAAGAAAACCATCTGTTAAATTGCGCTTCTCAAGATAAAAATCACGAGGTGCTTCACAAATACACAAAATTTAAATACAGGGGAAAAAAAATTCAAAAACTGATTATAATTACATTTTAAATGAGAAAATAAATGTTTTTACATTGTAAGTAAAGGGAGAGAGAAAACTGATAGAAAGAGGGAAATCAGTGGATCCCAAGAAAGGCGGAATAAGAACAGAATAAGGAGAGAGTGGTGATGAAAGCCACACCAAAGACAGCTTGAACAAGTGAGTCTTCAGCTGCTTTTTAAAGGAGACCACTGAGTCCACTGATCTCAGGCTCAGGGGGAGAGAGTTCCAGAGTCTGGGGGCCACAGCAGCAAATGATCTGTCACCTTTGGTCTTTAGCCTGGTGCTGCACAACCAGTAGGCTTTGGTTACTGGACCTCAGAGATCTGCTGGGGGTGTAGCAACTGAGAAGACCACCAATATATAATGGTGCTTGTCCATGTAAGGCCCTAAAGACCAGGACCAGGATTTTGAAATGAACCCTGAAGTTGACTGGCAGCCAGTGAAGCTGGAGGAGAAGCGGGGTGATGTGGGTATGTTTGGAGGACTTGGTCAGAAGCCGAGCACAGGCATTCTGAACCACCTGTAGACGGTTCAGGGAGGTTCTGCTCAGACACGTGAAAAGAGAGTTACAGTAGTCTAAGCGTGAGGAGATGAAGGTGTGGAGAACTGTCTCAAGTTCAGAGCGGGACAGAATAGGACTCAGCTTAGCAATGTTCCTGAGATGGAAGAAGGAAGAGCCAACAAGAGAACTGACATGAGAATCCAGGGTGAGAGCTGGGTCAAAGGTCACACCTAGATTCTCACTGGCAACATGCCCGACTTACTGTCGGCATCATTTAACAAGCTCTGGCCTCGATCAACATAACAGCTTGTATCAAGAGACCTGGTACCCCATACTCCCAGAGTATCCCCTACAGGCCTCCCGGAGGGACACAGAGGAAAGCCTTAGCCAAGTCTCTTAAACACATGTGAATTTGTTGGGCTAATTCCCACACAGCCTCGAGGACCTAATAGTGGTCCAGTCTTCCTCCTGGATCCTGCGCACCCTCCTCTCCAGAACGCCTGAATAGACCTTGCCAGGGAAGCTCAGGAGTGTGATTCCCCTGTAGTTTGAACACACCCTGCGGCCCCCCCTTTTTAAATAGGGCAACCGCCACCCCAGTCTTCCAATCAACCAGAACTTCAAACAATATTGCAGAGCTGCGTCACCCAAAACATCCCCACAACATCCAGAGCCCTAAGGAACTCTGGACATTCAATTCAATTCAAGTTTATTTATATAGCACCAAATCACGACAAGTCGTCTCAAGGCACTTCACATAAACATTCCAATTCAGGTCAGTTCATTAAGCCAATCGGTTAAAAGTTTCCTATATAAGGAACCCAGCAAATTGCATCAAGTCACTGACTAGTGTCAGTGACTTTACAGCAATCCTCATACTAAGCAAGCATATAGCGACAGTGGAGAGGAAAACTCCCTTTTAACAGGAAGAAACCTCCGAAGAATCCTGGCTCAGTATAAGCAGCCATCCTCCACGACTCACTGGGGATCGAGAAGACAGAGCAGACACACACACACACACAACATATATACAGAGTAGTGTTCTATGGCTACATTGTGATTTCTTAGTAAACATTCTATTTAGTAAGCGATAAACTTGATTGTCGTTATCTTAGTGAATCAATATGTAGCGTTGTTAATCTACATAACTAGAATTTAAGCTGCTGCTATTCAGCTTTGTTAAATTCTGAGAAAGATCAAATGAATTGGTAATGAAACTTCTATCATATATATATATATATATATATATATATATATATATATATATATATCCACAGATATTTATATAATCGATAGAAGTCCATACACCAACTGGCTTGGTCTATATTTAATCAAAAGATTAATATTTAATTTAAGAGATTTAAATTAATAGCAAAAGTTTATTAATTCAGAAGATCTAAAGAGATCTTTGCTCATTCAATGACCAAATATACGCCACCCTGTGTTTTATTCAAAGAAGAGTCAGGTTTAAAAAAGTTAAGACGTTATTACTAACAATTTAAATATGACAATTTAAAAGACAATTCATAAATGACAATTTATAAAAGCTTTGATATTATAACTTGGTATAAAGCAACCTGTGTCTTATTGAAACTAAAAATGAAGTGTGTGTTTGGATGTGTGAATGTAGGTCTCAGAAGGTTTTTTATCTTAGAGAGAGAAAAACGCGTTCTGGGTGGTAGAATTTGGTTTACAGCTAAGCTAAATTACTGTAAATCCTCTAATATTAGCCTGTATTTAATTAACTGCCGGGTATCATATTTTGGCCGGTGTCCGAGTCGGCGGAGGTGAATAATGGCCGTTTTTTTATTGTGGCCGGGTGGAATGTGGTAACTAGCAAGTATGGAGGGCGGTTGTGTCATCCGTCTCACTTTTGATTTGCCAGTGACAGACCGCGAGGGTAACTTTAACCGTGCGGAGACAAAGAGGAGGCGAAAATTTGATATCAATTTCAAAGAGAACGTGCTGATTATGCTGCAGAACACTCTGGGGAGCAATAGCAGGGGTTGTATGAACTAGTCACCAGTCGACTTCACCGCTCTATAGTGACTTGTTATGCCTGTCATCGACTAGTCGCTATCACGTGATAATGACCGGCAAGATGCAGTCCACGGAAAAGACAGCAGCCTGCTGTCAGCAGGTGACAAGCTCCTGTGCGTCGGGAGGCAACGCGCTGTGCCAGAGCGTCGGTACTGACACCCGCCGTAAAACGGACATTTAACCAAATTGTGACGTTTACCCACTTGCAATTTAACCTTCCCCTCACCCCCATTCTAACCTTAACCAGCTTGCGCATGCAAATCTCTGATTGTTGACACACTCCAAACATCTGCGTCCTGAGCACGGCCACAGTAACATTATCAAATCAGGTGTTGCCACCTCAAAAACTAATTTAACACGCGATCTTTCATGTGGGCTCATTTCCTTTTATGTTTTCTGTCTTTTATTTGTGCCTGATGCGTTTCGCTGCTGTGGATCGGGGCGCATCACCTGTTTTGTCCTCGGTGAAGCACCACTGATACGGCTGGCGCACACTCCGCTGTTTTTGTGGTCGGTAGATCTTTAAGAACTGCAGTTCAAAGGTTACTCATAAGGTGAATATATATGAACCCAGGTAGCAGTTTTTCTTTAGGATTGAGAGGAGATGCAGGAAGATAATAAACAGGCAGGACAGAAAAATAGTCAAATAAAAACAAGTTAGTTTTTGTACCTGGTGGTTGCAACAAACAGACACCATTGAAGGTAATCAGAAGTGAGGGACAGAAAATGAAATAATTATTTTAATGTTTAGAGCAGCAGGAACTCCGAGAGGCTGCAGGCGCATCAGTGAGTTTGCGGCTGCTGCGCAGGGGGAGGGGGGGAGAGGGCTGAAGCAGAAACTACTTTTGTTAAAAGAAATGTGTTTAACTTTGAAAATGTGGGTGCAATTTTAATTGTCAAAAACTCCAGCGAACCATTCGTTCATTTTGCTCAAATAGAAATAGAGGCCTGCCTCTAATTATGGTCCTCCTTCCAATAAAGGCCTGGAGCTTGAGTCAAATACAGGCCCGTGCCTGTATTAGAGGATTTACGGTATTTCTTAAAGAATAGGCATTCAGACGCAATCTGTGTGCTACCTCACCGTTCAGACGACCCTCTATTTGGATCCGGAGGTCAAGGGAGGACGTTGATCAGCCTCTGGGTACTCGATCCGGTAGGGTAGAGCAGTGGTACAGACTCTCTGGTCCTAGAGTTGCCGCAGGTACACAGGAGGATGGTTTGTGTTATAAAATTAACTCTGAAGGAGTTTTGCGTCAGCTTGTTGCAGATGGCGTTTCTGTTGAAGCAATTCTATCGGCGTGACAGAAAAGCTTTAGTCGAGATTTCGAGCGGCCGCCCCGATCCTCTGGACTCTCGTTGCCACGGAGAGAATTTTGGTGAGCTCAAGAACTGAACTTAAACTGAGGAGTTAGGTTTTAAGAGACGGCCGGTAATCTTATTCTAATGAACTAGATTTTGACGTGTTAGAGGGTGGGACTTAACATACCTCAGAACACGCCCTCCCAAGATAGAAAGCTCTGGTGTTACGGAACAAAGACATGTGAGTGCAAATATCTTTAACCTGATTAATGTGTCATGCATGGTGTGCACATGATCTTCTTGTCGCTGTTAAACATTACTGATTATCATAAATAAAAATTATCATTAACCAAAGAATAATAATTCATTTCAATAATTAAATACATTTATAATGATCCTTGGATGATTATTTATGAACATTGTAATAGGACAGTGAAAAGAGTTTATTAAAAATGATTCGTTTAAATCCTTCGTCTTGCGGATGGAACAGCAGTCAGATAAAGGCAGTCAGATTAAAGATGGTTTACAGCAGACTTTGTGTCTCCTGTGATGGATAATCTGTAGATAGAGGTACAGCTAGGACAGCTTGACCCAGCTGAGGAAGTGTGACCTTTGGGTCACAAATGAGGCCATTCATGTTGCTACATATAATTAATTCAACAGGTGATCTAGTAGTAGACATTCATCCCTGGATCCCTGCCACCTAGGAGCCTTTTGACCACCTTTGTGACCTCAGCACCAAAGATTGGAGGGCCTGATCCAAAGTCCCCAGACCCCGCTTCCTTGCTGGAAGATGTAGTGGTTGGATTAAGGAGGTCATTGAAGTACTCCACCAACCGATTCACAACAGCCCTAGTGGAGGTCAGCAGCACGCTGTTCCCACCATAACGTGTTGGCAGTGCACTGCTTTCCCCTCCTGAGTTGCCAGATGGTAGACCAGAATATCCAAATCATATGAAAGTCTTTGTCTATTGCCTCACTAAACTTCTTCCACACATTTTTGCTTTAGCGACCACCCAAGCTGTAGTTTGCTTTGACTACTGGTATCGATCAGCTGCCTCTGGAGATCCACAGGCCAAATAGGACCTGATAAGACTCCTTCAGCTTGACAACATCCCCAACTGCAAATGTCCCCCAGCAGATTTGGGGGGGGGGGGGGGGGGGGGGGGGGGGGGGGGGGGTCGCTGATAAGACAGGCACTGACCACTAGGGATGAGCCGGATACTCGTCGGATACTCGTTTCAGACGAGTATCCGGTACAGATAAAGCATTTTTGACGAGTACGAGCATGGAACGAGTAAAACTCGTAAATATCTGTGTAGCGTTGTGGTTTATGCTCTTTTATGAAAGAGGAACCATTCTACATTGTAATTTGTGATATTAATTTTATTAAATTAATAACCAAATTGTGTAGATTTAAGAAGACTCAAAGGTTGTTTTCATCAATAAACTGTCGATAATATCCGTGGGTTTGTGTTTCAGTTCAATGAAGAAACAAATTTGACAATTAAAAGTTTTAAGTCTTCAAATTAAACTAATGATTTTGAAATTGACAAACAGGAAATAACAATCAACATTGGCAACTTTGTGGGACAATCTTTAACAGTTGATATGCTGTTCTTGCTCAAATAGACCTTGTGATGAGTGTGTGAAGATTGAATATGAGGTGAGCTGAGTGCGGGTGTGCATCTGATTTTGCTTCAGGAAGAAACAGGTGTCTGAGTGAAAAGTGATGGTTTGAATAAACTTAGGTTTAGTTGGAAAAGATGCATCAAAACGCTATCTGTCGTGTTCTGCCTCACCGAAAATCGGACTCCCTGTTGGACCCGGGACGTCACCTTAGGATGATGTTTCATCCAGGGCACCTTGGCTGGCAAAGAAGACAAAGATGCGCCACGAACCGGTCCAGAGTTGCCCTCGGTACACGTTGATGGTAAAGCGTTTTGTCGATGCGTTTTGTTAAGTTTAGTCCACTCAGAAATCAAAAGACTCAGTATGAGTCTGCGTTAGATGTTGCGATTCAGCTATTCTGTCTGGCTTGGCAGGAACAGCGTGGGGGGGGGATGAGCCGATCGGCTCTGTCCCCCCTTTAGCATTTATTCAGGTCCTCTCTCTTTCGTTGTCAAGCACAAACTGAAATCATAAGCTGAAACTTACCAAAAGCCTTTCTCTTCTCAAAGCAAAACGTGTACGTCAGCAAATGTGTTTTGGAGTTTACTGTGAGAATCTGTGTGTGGGTGTGTTTGAGTGTGTGTGAAGGTCGATAACAAACATCCTCAAACATTATTTAATTAAGTATGGATTCATTAATCCATTATAATTACCCAAAGCATAAGAATCATTCATTTGATTAAAACACATTTATAATGGGCAAAATGATAATGATTATTCTTTAACATTAAAATCGAGAAAAGGAATTTTAAGACTTGTTATGACTACATTTATGGGAACAACATCTTCTGTGGGAACAACATCTTCTGGCACGAAGCTGCAGGTGGCAGATGTTATGGTTTCCTCCCAGACTCGCTGGCGTTCAGGTCTTAATCTGTGGGTGAAAGTTCTCAGCGACCCAGCTTTGACCCAGCTTAGTCCAACACCACCTTTGTGACAGAAAACCCATATTTCCTCACGTTACATCTGTAATCGTGCCGAAGGAAAATCCTCATTGGGTAACTGACTGTCCTCACGCTCTGTGATTGGCCAGTCAAATAGAGTGCCCGCCCCTCCCTACACACAAAACTCTGCACCGGGAGCTCTGTCCGTGTCCTTTCCATACACACTCATACACATACACACACACACACACACACACACACACACACACACACACACACACACACACACACACACACACACACACACACACAGACAGTAACGGATCTCTCTGTGCTTGCTTCACCGTTGCTCATGTTTCTTCAGTACTTCCTAGGTTTTCTTCAGTTCGCCTCTTTTTAAAGTAACTTTTTCGTAACGTACGTGGTGCATTTGACAAGACAGAGCTGAAAACGGCTCGTGCTTCGTCAGTCACTGCCTCCGCTCCGGTCAGGTTATTTTTTTTCCCTCTCTCCCCTCTTCCTCAGGATCTACTCCCTCTTTCCTATTCACTCTCTTTCTTTCTTTACATTTTTAATCACAACTGTCCATTTTTTGCTCATTTTAAATATATTCTAATCATTTTCTAAATTCTTTTTTTATATTTTACATTTGGTTTTTGTGAAGCGCCTTGTGATTTTTTATCTTGAGAGGTGCTATAGAAAAGATCTTTTCTTCTCTCTCTCTCTCTATTAATTCATGCACTTAAATATTAATGTTCTGATTTTATTGAAAAACTTGTTCTCTAATGGTTCCTTTACTATTGTGATCAAAAACATTTAATCTCAACTCTGAGGCTGCTCTGTAAATAGTTTTCAAATAAACAATACACATACCAACTTCTGATCAGACTTAAAATAACGTATTGATGTAAACCACACCCACTTCCGGTTAAACTACACCCACTTCTGGGTTAGGCCACGCCCACTCCGAGTACAGATACAGGTAATTTAGATGGTTAAACAGATACAGATACAGATAGTGGTGTACTCGCTCATCCCTACTGACCACGCTGCATTCACAGCTCTGGTTATTTGCCTCGACAAAGGAGGCATGGAATATGGCCCACTTGAGCTCAATGTGTCCCGCCTCCCCCAGAACGTATTCAAAGTTCTGTTGGAGGTGGGAATAAGCTATATGCCACGAACACCGGTTTGACACTTCCTTTTAGTAGTTTCTGGGTCACATAACATTAGTGTTCTCCATGGCATTTGTTGCTGCAGGACCTGCCGAGGATAACGATCAACAACAAACACTGGATAATATAGGTCATATCTAAGCTGCCACAATCAAATAAAGACATATTTTTTAAGGTAAATAAACAAGCTTCTGCCTTGGGTTGTTAATGATACATGCAAGCTCTTTACTAGCACAGAGGGGAAGCAACGCTAACAACGTTAATAGAGAGTTAGTATTTAAGAAACAAAAAGACTTTTGATACTCTCTGATAAAGTTGTTAGAGTTGCCTCAACACACCTGGCTAGTAATGAGCTAGCATGTATCCTCATTTAGCAAAGGAAAATCTAAAGTTTCTTAACTTACTATTATAACGAATGTTGGTGGACACAAACTATTTAAAACCTTTGTATTTATTTGAATGTGGCATCTTAAATAAAGCCTGGATTATGCTGTCGACTATTATCCGCGGCAGGTTCTGCAACAATCGCTTAAAAAAAGCATTAAAGAATACAAACAGTACACATTAACCTGGAAGTGAATGAGCTGACTAAAAAGTCAGCAAGCGTCAAACCAGAGATATGTAGGATAACCGTCCTTCTGACGGGAGACTCCGCCAGACGTTCCCAGCAGACCTTCACAATACATTTGGGACTGGCATGCTCCCCCACCATTGGACGCCAACTACCCCGAATCCTAACCCTGATCCCAAAAGCACATATGAACACCCTTATGCTTGACATGGTGTTCAATATGGACAATCCATGATGAGCACAGACGTCCAAAAACAAAACACCACTCTGATTCAGGCCCTGTCCACACGTAGCCGGGGATCTGCCAAAACGTAGATATTTTTCTACGTTTTGGCCTGTCATCCACACGAAAATGGAGTTTTTTTCACATGAAAACGGATCTTTTTAAAAACTCCGGCCAAAGTGAAGATCTGCGTTTTCTCCGTTTTGGGTGTCTGCGTGTGGACAGACAAAACCGGAGTTTTGAGGTGCGTAGCGTCACTTTCCGCGACAAAAAATGCTGACATCACGTGTGCGACCTGTGTTTACACTAGCCGACAGCATGGATACCCTCAGAGCTGCGCTCACTTTATCAATTGTCCAAGCGCTTTTTGCTTGTTTGTTTTTGCAAGCGGAATTACTGCTCCTTGCGGAAGACCACAGACGAAGGACGAGGTTAAAAACGGGGGAAGTACTGCCACCCACAGGTCTGGCATGTCCTTAACAACGTATTTATCCGGGTACGTGTGGACAGTTTTTTTTTAAACGAGGTGGTGTGGATACAAGTTTTTGGAGGGGCGGATATTCATTTAAAAAAAAAAAAACGGCTACGTGTGGACTAGGCCTCAGACTGGGGGAGCCACTCAACCACACCTCTACAGGTCTCACTGTCACTGCCCACAGATGTTGCATGCTTTTCACATTTATTCTATTACAGGTGGAAATGCATACCTCATGTTGTATGATTGTGATTTGTTAAGAAATCACAAAAAATGGCTATGTATGTCAGGGTTGGTTGGATTAAATTATTTATTAAAATAAAATAAAAAATAAAAACATGACAATGTGATGTAAAAACATCTTGCTGTTTCACATATTTATTATACATATTTAGGTATAACATTTGAAGTTACCCAAGTACTTGATGAACTAACAACTGTAAATTTTCTAAATAGAACTTTACATGACTTTTTAATGCCTGAATTTAAACAAATAACCTATTAATAAAAAGTTAGGAGCAATTGCCAAATATTTCAGATAGCTCTCATGGTCCCTCTGCTCATCATATATTTTTTTGTATTTTTCTCAGGTTTTACTAAGATGATGTAGCACTTGGGAAGAAATATGCAACACAGCAGTCCATAACTGGAAGCCAGAATAGCAAAAATCTCCACAGCCACACTGAATTTTCCAGGAGAGCTGACATAAGCTGGGATGAAGGAGATCCACACGGCACAGAATATCAACATGCTGAAAGTGATAAACTTCGCCTCGTTAAAGTTGTCCGGGAGCTTTCGTGCCAAAAACGCAAGTCCAAAACACAACAGAGCTAAAACCCCGATGTATCCCAGCGCAGCCCAGAACCCTGCAGCTGATCCCAGAGCACATTCTAGAATAATCTTTTCTGTGTAATATCTAGAATTTTTGTATGGAAATGGAGGGCTGACTGTTAGCCAAAGTGTGCAAATTAAAAGCTGCACAAGAGTGAAAGCTACAACACTGAGTCTCTGCTGTGTAGGTCCAAACCACTTCATCACATTACTGCCAGGTAATGTAGCCCTGAAGGCCATCAAAACCACTGTTGTCTTCCCCAGAACACAGGACATGCAGAGGACGAAGATGATGCCAAAAGCTGTGTGTCGCAGCTTGCAGGACCACTCAGAAGGTCGACCGATGAAGGTCAGGGAGCAGAGAAAACAGAGACTCAGGGAGAACAGCAGCAGGAAACTCAGTTCTGAGTTGTTTGCTCTGACTATCGGAGTTTGTCTGAAGAGGAAAAATATCAAGGCCACGGCCGCCGCCAAGCAAGCACCAAAGACAGAGAGGCTCACAAACAGCATTCCCATGAATTCTGTGAAGGTGAGGAACTCAATAGCTTTCATTTCACAATCAGTCCTCTCCTCATTGGATTTGAAATCAGGAGGACATGTGTCACATTTCACTGCATCTGAAAGCATAAATACATTTAAGCTGCACATGGTGGACATCTTCAGATACACCAGTAAACTGCTGGCAGTGATTCTACCCAGCAGAAACACAATGAGCACAAGGCCAAAGACTAGGAATCCTGCTGTCTCACTTGTGCTGTTGCTGAACTCCCCATCAGCACAGGTAATGCAATCAAAGCAGCAGATAGGTTTTCCCTTAATGAAAGCCCGGCGAGTCCCTGGTAAACAGCTCTCACTGCAAACAGATCTTGGCACCTAAGTCACAGGTGGAAATGTGCAATCCACAATCATAAATACAAGACACTAATCAAAACTTTTGTTAAATAAATATTAAAATAAACACATATTTAAATATTTTACTTGGATTGCCTCACCTGAAGATTCCCACCTGCCCAAATAACTTGTAACTCTTGATTCATCCTAAACTGGTGACCTTCTGGTTGAGAGGCATCATAGTAACCGATTGTTTCGAACTGCACATGCCCTGATTGATCTTTCTGCCAGTTTATTAGTGAATAATGTGCCACAGGGTCACCAGACTCATCAAAGAACACTTTGTCACCAACTTTAGTGGTAAAATTTACTTGTGTCAAGTAATGGAGCACCTGAAGGAAAACAACCATGCCATCATTTGAACAAAGATTCAGTATTGTGTTCATCCCAACACTATGGTGTTGTCTACTTTTACCTGCCATGGCTGTACTTTTTCCTTATCAGCACATGTACTGTTCTCAAAAGGCCCCTGTCCATCTTCACAACTAAACAGCATCTCCAGAGCATGAGCCACAGCATATGTGGCCTTGTAGACATTATTCATCAAGCTGGCATCTGATACATCAGTAAATTGTGTGTTTACATCCCACAGAGTCTCTTTCCCACTGCAGGCTGCAACATGATCCTTCACATTCATGTTTGTTTGGGGAGGGAACGTGCATCGAAATAGAGTCTCCCATAGCTTGACAAGTCCCTGATTACCCGGTGTGGTGGAAGGCCTGCTGTTAGCTAGAAACTCCTTCAGCCCAGGGATGTGAGCATTCATTGCTGCAAAGCCCACAGCCCCCTGAACAACAGCATAGTTTATTTCAGAGGCAAAATAACGATATGTTATCCACCCCTCACTTCCTACCCACTGCAGGCCCGTAACGCCCTGAGCATGAAGCTCTTTGACGAGTATGTCAAGGTCTGGGCCATCAGCAAATGCAACTATTACCTTAGAAGTGGACCGTTTTATTACATCCACCACTTCTAGATAGTCCATTTTCAAATTGGTTCGGTCAACAGCCACTGAATATTCGACACACACACCTTCCTTTGTTGCTGCTTCCAAGAAAACAGCCATGCCATCATTTCCGTAATCACTGTTAGACCTGACAGCTCCCACCCAGGTCCAGCCAAAATGTTTCACAAGCTTTGCTAGTGCTGTGCTTTGATATACGTCACTAGGTATGGTTCTGAAGAAGGAAGGGTACTCTGGTCTGTTGCTGAGGCATGCACACGTGGCGGAATGACTGATCTTAAGGAAAAAAAGAAATGCCATGACAAAGAATGTTAACAAATCTAATCTATCAAATTAACCCAATTTTATTTTTCTTTAGTTTTTAGACACATTCTGAGCATGCCTATAGCACTTACCACAGGGATATGGAAGGGCCCCATTGTTCGTGCAATACCTATCGTTGAGGTGGAAGTTGTTTCCCCAATGACAGCATGCACACTGGAGAGTTTGTCACAAAACCCATCTGTGCTTCGAAATGCATTCATGAGATTTAACGACGCTTTGATGGAAAGAGGGGTGTTGGGGCATGAATCAAAGATCCTGTATCCGAGCGTCACGTTGGGAAGCAGCTCAGAGCTGTTGTTGATCTCCTCTATCACAAACATCATCGTGTGGGCATACTGAAGCTCACCAATTTCCAGTCTGGAGGAAAAACAAGTAAAATTGTCCACATTGTCTAAATTATATATATATATATATATATATATATATATATATATATATATATATATATATACAGTTAACACAGAAAGAGTAAAACACAAAGATCATGCATTTTTTCCAAATGTCTCTTACTCTTCACACTGGATTGCTCCTGGGTTGGCTCTGAAGGTTTGATTAAGCGTGACTGGATATTGGTGGAAGGGGAAAATTCCCCCGATGATGACATCTCCCTCTTTCGAAAACTGAGCCAGTTCTTCAGTTCCATATGTTTGACACAGGGACTTTCCTTCTCTTGCCTTTAAAAGCAAAATTAACACCAGATGGTGTAAAAGCAGCATAGTTACTCACACAAGCATCTAGCATGCATAAACAACACTAAGCATCCTGGACTCTAACTCTTATACCTGCCCCTGTCACAATGCTACAAGGGTTTTTCTACAGTCTTTTAACATGGCCATGCCAATGATATTGCTTCTTGTGTGAGTGACAAGTACAAAGACCTGTAGGCGTTACCACCTTTGCTTTGGCCCATAACCCCATGGTTACAGGAATAAATGCAGAAAGGAATCTGCAGGATGTTTCTTTTTGCTTATGAAGTGTAATAAAGTTTTGACTTGTGTGAGGTTAAAATAATCATGATTTATATCAATTTTTTTTCCTCCAATGGGGATGGAAGTGTTACTATAAAAAAGACAATAAATGATTAAAAAGATCACTCTTTTATTTATAGAATGTGTGGGGCGACGGTGGCACAGGAGTTAAGAGCTTGCCCTGTAATCGGAAGGTTGCAGGTTCGAGCCCCACTCAGTCTGTCGCTGTCGTTGTGTCCTTGGGCAAAACACTTAACCCACGTTGCTTGCTGGTGGTGGTCGGAGGGACCGGCGGCGCCAGTGCTCGGCAGCCTCGCTTCTGTCAGTGCGCCCCAGGGCAGCTGTGGCTACATCGTAGCTCATCCCCACCAGTGTGTGAATGTGTGTGTGAATGGGTGAATGACTGATTGTGTTGTAAAGCACCTTGAGGGGTTCCAGGACTCTAGAAGGCGCTATATTAAATACAGGCCATTTACCATTTACCAATGTTTCTTTTGGATGGCTCACTTTTGAATTGATTGGACAAATTTTGTCATCAGTCCTCACTGTACATGGAAAGCTGGGTTAAAAAAAGACAAGGGTAAGCCTGTTAATGGTGACACACACGAAGAAATGTCAGCGTAAAATAAAAACACCTCTGCTGCAGCCCTCCAGCAGTGTCAAAATCATTGACAAAATATTTAGGTTTTTTTTGTGATGAATATAATTTTTGCAAATGTAAACGAAACTAAAACTTCTACTTATACTTCCGTAAAGACTAAATTATAACGAGTATTGATTAACAAATAAAACAACGAAAATTGACGGTAATAAAAATCCAATCAAACATGGAAAAGATGGGAGAACAGAAATAAAAACCAGTCAGCAAATAGAACAGGCGGGATTAGATGAGAGAGTAATCAGAGTCCGGAGCCGGATGATGTAACCACAGACATCATATATTGATGTCTACACCGGTAACAGTTTAACAGTTTATGTCTGAAGTGAGGAAATGGCCACGGCTGGGAGGAAGAACATTAAATGTGATTATCTGGAAAGTTTTTGCTTGGTGAATTCAGATCCGGGGCTTCCTCTGGTTATAAAATAGTTGCAAGGTAGCAGTGAGCAGGGTTGGGATAGGATTGGATTGATGGAGCAGAACCAAACCAAACATGTGGAGCGTCACACCTGGTTGCTTAACCGTTTCAAGGCGCTGCAATGGCCAACATTAACAGCGTTTGGTGTTCTAGCTGTGTTTTTGGGAGGAAAAAATGCATTTAGGCAGCCCACCTTGGTAAATGAGCACAGGGAAATGCTAATAAATACACCTGAAAACATTTCACACCTTTAGCTTACCGCCTTGCATTATTAGAGTAAACGCTTTTAATGCTTTCATGGTATGATGTTATTTCCTGTTGTAGTGTTAAAAGGAACTCTGGCTTTGAGGACGTGCATGCCCTTATAAGCCGCAAGTTTTCTGTTATACTAAACTATGTTGTTAGAAACACACAAAATATTGCTGTTTATTTATAAATCTATAATATTTAGTACATTTTTTGACATACGTAGGACGCTATGTTTTCCGCAGGCAATGCACTCTGGGGGCAATGACGTATATTGGTTGCGCTTGGATAAATAGCTATTGACGCTACTGTTTGTTTACACGCTCACCGTGTTAATAATGAAGTAAAATGCTGCATTGTGCTGCTTTTGGATGCAATTTCCAGTCAGAGGGCAACAAGGGGAGTGATGTGAGTTTACACAGCTTTCCCACTGGCAAGAAGAGGAGAAAGCAGTGGGAAGATGCTTGTGGACGGACACAACTTCCCAT
>SSNQ01000437.1:672050-713502 GCA_006942095.1 Nothobranchius kuhntae | reverse complement strand
GTGTAGGTCCAAACCACTTCATCACATTACTGCCAGGTAATGTAGCCCTGAAGGCCATCAAAACCACTGTTGTCTTCCCCAGAACACAGGACATGCAGAGGACGAAGATGATGCCAAAAGCTGTGTGTCGCAGCTTGCAGGACCACTCAGAAGGTCGACCGATGAAGGTCAGGGAGCAGAGAAAACAGAGACTCAGGGAGAACAGCAGCAGGAAACTCAGTTCTGAGTTGTTTGCTCTGACTATCGGAGTTTGTCTGAAGAGGAAAAATATCAAGGCCACGGCCGCCGCCAAGCAAGCACCAAAGACAGAGAGGCTCACAAACAGCATTCCCATGAATTCTGTGAAGGTGAGGAACTCAATAGCTTTCATTTCACAATCAGTCCTCTCCTCATTGGATTTGAAATCAGGAGGACATGTGTCACATTTCACTGCATCTGAAAGCATAAATACATTTAAGCTGCACATGGTGGACATCTTCAGATAAACCAGTAAACTGCTGGCAGTGATTCTACCCAGCAGAAACACAATGAGCACAAGGCCAAAGACTAGGAATCCTGCTGTCTCACTTGTGCTGTTGCTGAACTCCCCATCAGCACAGGTAATGCAATCAAAGCAGCAGATAGGTTTTCCCTTAATGAAAGCCCGGCGAGTCCCTGGTAAACAGCTCTCACTGCAAACAGATCTTGGCACCTAAGTCACAGGTGGAAATGTGCAATGCACAATCATAAATACAAGACACTAATCAAAACTTTTGTTAAATAAATATTAAAATAAACACATATTTAAATATTTTACTTGGATTGCCTCACCTGAAGATTCCCACCTGCCCAAATAACTTGTAACTCTTGATTCATCCTAAACTGGTGACCTTCTGGTTGAGAGGCATCATAGTGACCAATTGTTTCGAACTGCACATGCCCTGATTGATCTTTCTGCCAGTTTATTAGTGAATAATGTGCCACAGGGTCACCAGACTCATCAAAGAACACTTTGTCACCAACTTTAGTGGTGAAATTTACTTGTGTCAAGTAATGGAGCACCTGCAGGAAAACAACCATGCCATCATTTGAACAAAGATTCAGTATTGTGTTCATCCCAACACTATGGTGTTGTCTACTTTTACCTGCCATGGCTGTACTTTTTCCTTATCAGCACATGTACTGTTCTCAAAAGGCCCCTGTCCATCTTCACAACTAAACAGCATCTCCAGAGCATGAGCCACAGCATATGTGGCCTTGTAGACATTATTCATCAAGCTGGCATCTGATACATCAGTAAATTGTGTGTTTACATCCCACAGAGTCTCTTTCCCACTGCAGGCTGCAACATGATCCTTCACATTCATGTTTGTTTGGGGAGGGAACGTGCATCGAAACAGAGTCTCCCATAGCTTGACGAGTCCCTGATTACCCGGAGTGGTGGAAGGCCTGCTGTTAGCTAGAAACTCCTTCAGCCCAGGGATGTGAGCATTCATTGCTGCAAAGCCCACAGCCCCCTGAACAACAGCATAGTTTATTTCAGAGGCAAAATAACGATATGTTATCCAGCCCTCACTTCCTACCCACTGCAGGCCCGTAACGTTCTGAGCATGAAGCTCTTTGACGAGTATGTCAAGGTCTGGGCCATCAGCAAATGCAACTATTACCTTAGAAGTGGACTGTTTTATAACATCCACCACTTCTAGAAACCACTTTTTGGAATTGGTTCGGTCAACAGCCACTGAATATTCAACACATACACCTTCCTTTGTTGCTGCTTCCAAGAAAACAGCCATGCCATCATTTCCGTAATCACTGTTAGACCTGACAGCTCCCACCCAGGTCCAGCCAAAATGTTTCACAAGCTTTGCTAGTGCTGTGCTTTGATATACATCACTAGGTATGGTTCTGAAGAACGAAGGGTACTCTTGTCTGTTGCTGAGGCATGCACACGTGGCTGAATGACTGATCTTAAGGAAAAAGAGAAATGCCATGACAAAGAATGTTAACAAATCTATATCAAATTAACCCAATTTTATTTTTCTTTAGTTTTTAGACACATTCTGAGCATGCCTATAGCACTTACCACAGGGATATGGAAGGGCCCCATTGTTCGTGCAATACCTATCGTTGAGGTGGAAGTTGTTTCCCCAATGACAGCATGCACACTGGAGAGTTTGTCACAAAACCCTTCTGTGCTTCGAAATGCATTTATGAGATTTAACGACGCTTTGATGGAAAGAGGGGTGTTGGGGCATGAATCAAAGATCCTGTATCCGAGCGTCACGTTGGGAAGCAGCTCAGAGCTGTTGTTGATTTCCTCTATCACAAACATCATCGTGTGGGCATACTGAAGCTCACCAATCTCCAGTCTGGAGGAAAAACAAGTAAAATTGTACACATTGTCTAAATTAGATATATATATATATATATATACAGTTAACACAGAAAGAGTAAAACACAAAGATCATGCATTTTTTCCAAATGTCTCTTACTCTTCACACTGGATTGCTCCTGGCTTGACTCTGAAGGTTTGATTAAGCGTGACTGGATATTGGTGGAAGGGGAAAATTCCCCCGATGATGACATCTCCCTCTTTCGAAAACTGAGCCAGTTCTTCAGTTCCATATGTTTGACACAGGGACTTTCCTTCTCTTGGCTTTAAAAGCAAAGTTAACACCAGATGGTGTAAAAGCAGCATAGTTACTCACACAAGCATCTAGCATGCATAAACAACACTAAGCATCCTGGACTCTAACTCTTATACCTGCCCCTGTCACAATGCTACAAGGGTTTTTCTACAGTCTTTTAACATGGCCATGCCAATGATATTGCTTCTTGTGTGACTGACAAGTACAAAGACCTGTAGGCGTTACCACCTTTGCTTTGGCCCATAACCCCATGGTTACAGGAATAAATGCAGAAAGGAATCTGCAGGATGTTTCTTTTTGCTTATGAAGTGTAATAAAGTTTTGACTTGTGTGAGGTTAAAATAATCATGATTTATATCAATTTTTTTTCCTCCAGCGGGGATGGAAGTGTTACTATAAAAAAGACAATAAATGATTAAAAAGATTAAAAAGATCACTCTTTTATTTATAGAATGTGTGGGGCGACGGTGGCACAGGAGTTAAGAGCTTGCCCCGTAATCGGAAGGTTGCAGGTTCGAGCCCCGCTCAGTCTGTCGCTGTCGTTGTGTCCTTGGGCAAAACACTTAAACCACGTTGCTTGCTGGTGGTGGTCGGAGGGACCGGCGGCGCCAGTGCTCGGCAGCCTCGCTTCTGTCAGTGCGCCCCAGGGCAGCTGTGGCTACATCGTAGCTCATCCCCACCAGTGTGTGAATGTGTGTGTGAATGGGTGAATGACTGATTGTGTTGCAAAGCACCTTGAGGGGTTCCAGGACTCTAGAAGGCGCTATATCAAATACAGGCCATTTACCATTTACCATTGTTTCTTTTGGATGGCTCACTTTTGAATTGATTGGACAAATTTTGTCATCAGTCCTCACTGTACATGGAAAGCTGGGTTAAAAAAAGACAAGGGTAAGCCTGTTAATGGTGACACACACGAAGAAATGTCAGCGTAAACAAAAAACACCTCTGCTGCAGCCCTCCAGCAGTGTCAAAATCATTGACAAAATATTTAGGGTTTTTTGTGATGAATATAATTTTTGCAAATGTAAACGAAACTAAAACTTCTATTTATACTTCTATAAAGACTAAATGATAACGAGTATTGATTAACAAATAAAACGACAACGAAAATTGACGGTGATAAAAATCCAATCAAACATGGAAAAGATGGGAGAACAGAAATAAAAACCAATCAGCAAATAGAACAGGCGGGATTAGATGAGAGAGTAATCAGAGTCCGGAGCCGGATGATGTAACCACAGACATCATATATTGATGTCTACACCGGTAACAGTTTAACAGTTTATGTCTGAAGTGAGGAAATGGCCACGGCTGGGAGGAAGAACATTAAATGTGATTATCTGGAAAGTTTTTGCTTGGTGAATTCAGATCCGGGGCTTCCTCTGGTTATAAAACAGTTGCAAGGTAGCAGTGAGCAGGGTTGGGATAGGATTGGATTGATGGAGCAGAACCAAACCAAACATGTGGAGCGTCACACCTGGTTGCTTAACCGTTTCAAGGCGCTGCAATGGCCAACATTAACAGCGTTTGGTGTTCTAGCTGTGTTTTTGGGAGGAAAAAATGCATTTAGGCAGCCCACCTTGGTAAATGAGCACAGGGAAATGCTAATAAATACACCTGAAAACATTTCACACCTTTAGCTTACCGCCTTGCATTATTAGAGTAAACGCTTTTAATGCTTTCATGGTATGATGTTATTTCCTGTTGTAGTGTTAAAAGGAACTCTGGCTTTGAGGACGTGCATGCCCTTATAAGCCACAAGTTTTCTGTTATACTAAACTATGTTGTTAGAAACACACAAAATATTGCTGTTTATTTATAAATCTATAATATTTAGTACATTTTTTGACATACGTAGGACGCTATGTTTTCCGCAGGCAATGCACTCTGGGGGCGATATTGGTTGCGCTTGGATAAATAGCTATTGACGCTAGTGTTTGTTTACACGCTCACCGTGTTAATAATGAAGTAAAATGCTGCATTGTGCTGCTTTTGGATGCAATTTCCAGTCAGAGGGCAACAAGGGGAGTGATGTGAGTTTACACAGCTTTCCCACTGGCAAGAAGAGGAGAAAGCAGTGGGAAGATGCTTGTGGACGGACACAACTTCCCATAGATCTGCGGCTGTGTTCCTGACACTTTTCTCCTGATGTGTTTGAGGCTAACAGTCGACCACAACAACTTAAAGAGCTCACCAGAGCGTCTGGGTATGAGAGAAGGCGGAAACTAAATGCTTTACCGGCCATTTTCTCACACAAGGAGCCCAACCGCCCCCGACAAGACAAGAGGCGCTGGACGCTCTCTTGAGCCGACACCCGCTCCTGCAGCTGTCACGTTCAGCGAACCATCGGACACACCATTCGTCATGGATGAAGCTGAAAATTCACCTCTCCCGTCAGTAAAACAAGCAGTAAGTGTAGCAACACAGTGTTCTCCAAATATCCAATATCTGCAAAAATGATTCAAGTCGTTTCACTGACTATCCTAATCATCTATAAAGCACACGACAGCTCTGGATGCTAAAATTCTCCTAAATCATTCATAATTGAATAAGTCTGATCACACGATAGCTTACCGTTAACTTCTGCTGACAAAAATGTGAGCACCCACCATCTTGGTTACTATGGAGATGCATTTGCCACCGGTTTTGTCCTGCTCTCGCTTCATCCCGTCTTTCTTGCTCTTCATTTTGATGCTTGTTTTGTGAAACATGGTCAGTGATGTCATCATTAATGTGTCGCTCTGGTTCAAATTGAAAAGGCTGAACAGATGACACGTTGATGTTGCTGAACAGTCACTATAGGGTCGCAAAGCCGGCCGGTGCAACCAAGATACAACCATATGACGTCACTACCCAGAGTGCAGTGCGATGCTAACAACAATGGTGACCTACGAGTTAAACTATTTTTATAAAAATGAATAAGGCTTTTTACACCATTTTAATATAACTGACACTAACATTTATTTTTTAAGAACCACAAGATTTTGTAACCTGGGTTCCTTTTGAGGAGTGGCTACATATGTAACAAATGATCAATCAGATGTGATAATTCCATATAAATATGAAATATTGACCTGATTGATATTTGAATGTTTAATCAGAAGATTATAGTTACTTTTACTTATTCAGGGACCACAAACACTTCATATTAATTCAGACAGAGTCAATTATATAGTTTATAAAAATGAATTTATTTCTATTTCCCTAAACTAATGATTATACATGACAAAGTTTGAATGATGATATGTAATGTAATGGATATGTATCGTAGACAATCTACATACTAGAATTAACGCTGTTTGCTATCAGCTCTGTTAGATTCTGAGAAAGATCAAACAAGTAAACAAATGAAGCTTCTATCATACATAAATATCTAGGATATTTATATAATCGATAGAAGTTCATACACCAACCGGCTTGGTCTATATTTAATCCAAAGATTAATTTTTTATTTAAGATATTAAAATTAATATCAAAAGTGTATTTATTGAATCAGAAGCTTAAAGGAATCTTTGCTTATTCAATAACCAAATATACACCATTCTGTGTTTCATTTCAAAGAAGAGTCAAGTTTAAAAAGTTAAGAATTTATTACTTACAATTTAAAGATGACAATTTTAGAAATGACAATTTAAAAATGGCAATTTGTAACAGCTTGATATTAAAACTTGTTATTAAAAGCAAACGTGTGTCTGAATGGAAAAGTAAAATTAAATGCGATGTTTGGATGCATGGATGAATCTCAGAAGATTTCTTTCAGAGAGAGAAACGCATTCTGGGTGGGAAAAGTTGTTTTGTAGCTAACTGAATTGTTTCTTAGAGCTAACAGCATCAGACGCCCTCTGTCGGAAAGTGTCTACCTCACCCAGTTCAGGAGACCCTCTGGTGGATCCGAGATGTCAGGTGGAGATGGTGTCCTCCAGGCACGAGGTTGGTAGAAGGACCTCGGTGCGACTCAAATCGGTCCTGAGATGTCTCCGGGTCACAACGACTGATGAAACTAGCTGCGTCTCAAAATCAATAACTTTGAAGGAGTTTTGGTCAGCTGGTTACAGGTGCGTTTATTCGGAGCAATTCCATTGGCGTGACAGAACAGCTTAGTGAGGCTTTTGGCTCAGAAGGGTGCAAGATCATCCTGCTGACAGCAGGATGCTGGACCTGAAGACTGACAAGGCCATTTAGAGAAAAGGCAAATTGAACGGACACAAACCCATCAGATGATTGAGAGCTGTACGCGTCAGGTGGCCACAAGGGTTTTAGGGCCCATGATGCGTCCACCTTCTCACCCTGAGCGGCAAGTGGGTCTGTCAAGTTGTCGAGATGGTCGTTAAGGAAGTTCTCTGGCGGAAGTCGAGTTTCAAAGCTGAGTTTTTGTGGTGGCAAAAGTTCTGAACTAGGTGGTGAACATGGTGTTCCCACTTGCTCAGAGTTACCAACCGTGATACTGAGGAGTTCAGGAGGCCGACCCTCGTCCTCTGGTACTCTCGTCACCATGGAGAGTATCTGCTTGGTTCAAGAACTGGAGTTGAATTGAAGAGTTTTTGATTTTAACAAAACCTCAGAACACACCCTCTCAGCATCAGAAAGCTTGTTGTTTTGGAGCAAAGACATGTGAGGTGGTTACCTTTGCTCTGGATTCAGTTCTGCATGGTGTGTGCACGTGCAAATGACCTTCTTCACACTGTCAAACATTACTGATTATCATAAATAATAATTATTATTAACCCAAAGAATAATTAGTCATTTCAGGAATTAAATACATTTGTACTGAACCATGATGATTATTTATGATGATTATAATAAACCTTGTAATAAACAGTAAAAAGAGTTTATTAAAAATGATTATTTTTAAATCTTGAAGTGTTCTTCATCTTGCGGAGGAACAGCAGACAGATAAAAGATGGTGTTTAGCAGATTGCACGGCTCCTGTGATGGATAATCTGTGGAACAAAAGTTACAGCTTGACCCAACTCGACCTAGCAGGGGAAGTGTGACCTTTGGGTCACAAATATGAGGCCATTCATGTCTCTACAGACATGAAGTGATTTATTGTGATGTGTGGAATGCTGAAATGGAAGCTAGATGTTTTAGCAAAGCCTTTTTTAAGTATCTGAAAAAGTTTGTGGAGTCTGGGTTGTAAAATTAATTTGACTGTATGTTTGGTAAGCTAGATATGTGTTTATAAATCCATCCAACGCAATCTGTAGAGTCTACGATACCCTTTGTGTACACCGGTGCACCCTTTCTAGGATCTACAGTCACCCACATGACAGCTGACCTTCAGATGACAGGATTTGAAGTTTTATTTCCTGATGTTTGGACATCTCGCCTTGGATTGAATAACAGCAGCGCAACTAACATTGACTTGCAACACAGATGTTTTGTCTCCACAAATTACTCAAACCTGGAGGAGCTTCTGGCATGTGGTTAAGTTGCTTATGCTAACCATTAGCTTAACCTAGTCTGGACGTTCACTGCCATCTCTAATGCTAAAACAGCCTTCCCTGTGAACTCAAGATCATTGAGTCCATGAATGTCATGTGATGTAGATAAATGGTAAATGGTCTGTATTTTGATAAAGCGCCTTCTAGAGCCCTGGAACCCCCGAGGCACGTTTCAATATAATCAGTCATTCACTTATTTACACACACATTCACACCCTGGTGAAGATGAGCTACATTGTAGACACAGCTGCCCTGGGGCACACTGGCAGAGGTGAGTCTGCTGTACACAGGTGCCACCGGTCCCTCCGACCACCACCAGCAGGCAAGGTGGGTTAAGTGTCTTGCCCAAAGACTCAACAACAGCACCAGACTGAGGGAAACTCAAATCAGCAACCTTCCAATTACGGGGTGAGTGCTTAACTCCTGTGTCACCGCCGTCTCGTGGATCTGTCAGGCTTTTCAAATCCTAAATTTTCACCATCTATTTGCTATCAGATCACCATCGATCATTAAAATTGGGTTCTCAGTTAGCCACACCTTTATAACCATTATAAATATAAAGTTTTATTAGTCCAAAGTGTGAATTGTGATTTTTTTTTTCATATTGCTTCACAGTCTCAAGTGCAGTTAACATTTCCTTTAAATAAAATTAAAATTTATGCATCAGAAGAAATTACATACTGTATATTTTAGTAGACTAAAATAAGACTAAAATTAAAACAAATTAGACAACAAAATCGTGACTAAAATTAAACTATTTTTGTCAAAAAAGACAAAGACTAAAAATAAATTAACATTTCTTGTCAAAACTAACACCGTCTCCCACTACACGAGAATCCGGAGACTTGGGCCATGATGGTCATGGCCCTGAGAAGCTGTGGGGGGGGCATCCCTTGATTTTCATTTCTAAAAGGTGGCACCCTAACTGTGAGGAAGACTCTCTGCTTGCTACATAGAGAGACTAGGTGTTGGTGTTTACAGTCCCGGGAAAGAGGGATGTAGATTTGAGACTACTTGGCTTGGGAGGAGTTGGCTATTGTGACGTAGAAACAATTACATCCAACCGCATGCAGCAGCCTAGCAAAAAATGTAGAACTGAAGGGAAGAAGCAACTGAGACAGGGAAATGCACATGTGAAGCCAAAACGTCTTTGGGTGTGTTTTTTCATGAGGAAATATGAAAAAAGCTCTAAAGGGTGGATTTTGCATAATGTAGTCCCTTTAAATCTGCAGCTGTTGTCTGCTTATAGTGCCCAAAGACCTAAAGTCATTGTCTCTTTGTGAAAAATCAGATGTTACTGATTTGGATGGTAAAACTGGACACAACACTAAAGATGAATGCTCTAATTAATGCAGTGACTAGGTCTTGTTACGTCCAGCTCTGGCGCTTGTCAGTGATTAAATCAGTGTCCGTGTCCATAGTTAATCTACAATCTGTAATGCATGTCTGCNGTGATGCCAAAAGCTGTGTGGCGCAGCATGCAGGACCACTCAGTGGGCTGTCCAATGAAAGCTAAAGAGCACAGGAAACACAGAGTCAAGGAGAAGAGTAGCAGGAAGCTCAGCTCAGAGTTACTGGCTTTGACTAGAGGAGTGTGACGAAACCATAAGAAAACCAAAGAGACCACCAGTGTTAAACTGGCTCCAAACAAGGAGAAAGCAGCGAGAAGATCCCCCATCGTCTCTCCGTAGGAAAGGAACTCGACCGCCTTTGGGACACATTTGCTGTGGTCATCGTTGGACCAGAAGTCTGATGGACACCGTGAACATTCTGCAGAATCTGAAGGAAAAACAGGAAAATTGTGTGTTTGTGTTGTGCAGAGGTTTGCTTGAATTTTAAATCAAGATTGGAATGCTTGTTTCATTCTTAACCAATAACAGGATTAATGGCACTATTTGGTCTACTGACTGGTGGAGTTGCTGATCTCTCCAGCAGTGCAGGGGACGCAGGAGAAGCAGCAGATCGGTTTGCCTTTAATCGTCGCCTGTCGGAAACCTGGCAGACAACTCTCACTGCAGACAGACAACGGCCTCTGCAACATGAACAAAGTTCAGTCAGTTTGCTGCTTCTCTGTGTGAATAAATATTTAACTATTAGGAAGTATTTTATTTTTGATTTAAGATCAACCGTATGTTATACTTTAACTTCATCGGTTTAACTGCTTCAGAGGACTAAAGGTCAATCAATAAATTATTTTATCTACTAAATATAAAAATGTACAATTAATTGTTTACATGAACCTTTTTCATTGTTCAATAAATAAAATTCATGGATTTTTTTATTATGTCGTAAATGTATCTGCATTTTGGCATCCTCTGAATCTGAACCACCAGAGATAATATTTTACACATTTGAAGTGTTACCTCCCAAGATGTCCCTGCCCATGTTATATTTACTCCATTCATGGTAAACTGTTTTCCATTTGGTAGTGAAGCATCGTAGCTCCCTACAGTCATGAACACAGTCTCTCCTGCTGGGTCTCTCTGCCAGTTCACAAGCTCATACGTTGCTGCAGGGTCTCCATTTTCATTAAAATGCACTCTCTCTCCTGACTGGAGCGTGAAATTAACATCCTGGAGGTGTTTCACAAGCTAACAGTGCAAACCACTGGTAAATCACTCGATTCTGAAATGAAACTAATAATCTGTACATTTTCTAAGTTTCCTCCTACCTGTGTTGGCTCCATGTCATCGGCTAAAATGCAAGAGTGATTCATTGATTCACCATTTTGCCCACATTTGAACATGCTGTGCATGGCATGAGCAACAGCATACACAGCCTTATACACATTGTTAGATATCCGGAGTGCTGAAACGTCAGTGAAAACGTTGTTTATGTCCTGGAGTCTCTCAGAACCAGAACACTGTTCTGTTCCACGTAAACTGGACTGAAAACTGCAACCAAAGGTTGTTTCCCAGAAGTCTTTCAACACGTTGCTCTGGGGGTCCTGACTTGGTTTAACCTGTAAAAGAAACTCTTTCAGGCCTTCGATTTTAGCCTTTCTTATTGCAAAGCCCAACGACCCTGTTAGGAGACCGGAGTATCTCTGGTCAGCCAAGTGACTTGAAGTAATCCAGGATTCACTGCCCACCCACTGCAGCCCAGTCAAGTTCTGCCTCAGAGCTTCCTCAAGCAGAACATCCATCTCATCATAAGCAAGAAAGGCGACTAAAACATGTGATGTTCCTCCACGGATCACTCTGACCGTCTTCTGAAGCTGCTCCGTAGAACCAGTCCTTGAGATGGCCTCAGAGTACTCAACACAGATCCCCTCCTGACCCGCGGCTGTAATAAATGTTGCCATCCCATTGTTACCGTAGTCGTTGTTACTTCTCACTGCACCGACCCACGTCCATCCAAAGTGCTTCACCAGTTTAGCCAGTGCTCTGCTTTGGTAGTAGTCACTGGGAATGGTTCTGAAGAAGGAGGGGTACTCCTTTCTGTTGCTGAGACAAGCACATGTGGCAAAGTGGCTGATCTGTCAGAAAAGAAAAGCAGACATGAAGAGCACAGACCTTTGCACACAAATGCCATCATGCACGTAACCAACATTTGTATTATCAGAATTTGAGCTAATAATTTATCATACAGTTCATCTGCTGACAGTGTGAACGCCAATTTACAATTCTACTTCAACTTACCAGTGGTATTTTGAAAACGGATAACATTTTTAGCATGGCAATCGTTGTGGATGACTCAGACGTTCCAATGATGGCATGAACAGATGACTGGCCCGAGCAAGTTTGGCCCAGTTTCTTCTCGTGTCCATTTATGAGCCCCATCGCTGAACGTGTTGTGGGTAATGATGATGCACAGTTGTCAAAAATCTTATAACCCACTGAGATATTTGGTAGCAGAGAGCTGCTATTGTTGATCTCCTCGGTGGCAAATATCAATGTTTGAGCAAAACGAAATTCTCTTAAGTTTAGTCTGAAAATGGAAGCAATTCCTAATTTTATGAATACAATCTTCAATTACAATTGTTATTACACTGTGAACAGAAGAGATAAATACCTGGAACATATGGGAAGACCTGGCGCGTCCACTGAGGAGAGTGCAGGCTCTGAAATGTGACTGTGAATAGAAAAAGCTCCTCCAATGACAACATCTCCTTTCTTAGACATGAGAGGGAAATCTGGGCTCGCCAGCATCTCACAGACAAAATCATCCTCTTCTGATTCCCCCAAAATAACTACAAACAACAAAATAACACAGATCCAGTCACACATTGTTTTCAAGGCACACGTGAACTCAAATCTATAATTTTCTGCTCTGACTAAAACATGTCTGCTCTCAGGCTTTATACTTCAGCATGTGATGATGATGCAGTTCATCTAATCGCATACTTGTTACGTTGCAATCTCCCTTCACTCCATCACATCAATAACTTTCAACTGGATGCAATAGCTACAAGTGCAAAATGAGCTTTTATTGCAAATGTATCAATTTGATTATTTTTAATGCAGCAAAAGGCTTTTTATAAATATATGAAAAGCACAAATATTCCATTTAAAGTTTACAGTTGGGCATTTAAAGACGTGATCTAATCATAATTTCATGTAAACAATTAAACTATATTTGGAAGAAATACAGTCTCACCAGAATATGGCTTTATTTAGACATTGGATTTATGACATTGAATTGTTACCCTGTAGGTAACACTTTACTATGCAAAATTGTGCTTCGTTACTAGGGAACGGCTTAAGCCGGGCGTACACTGTGCGACTTTTTCACTTTTTTGAGCCGATAATCTACCCGTGTGAGAATCCACGAGATCGGGGCGAGTTTTGCGCTGAGCATCGTGTAGTTTACAGGGAGTTACGAGAGGCGATTAATACCACGCGACCAGCTACCGATCAGCAATCGTGAGCTTGCACAGACTTCTGGCGTGTTTGATATTTTGCTCGTCCCTCGTGAGGGTATCCCACCGTTGAAGCGGTGCTGCGAGCAGCTGCGACCCAAAAAATACCAGAACCGCTCACGGCACATGCACAATCATGCATCAAGACCGCTCGCCCGCTATTTCCCTAATAACACACGTTGTTCGTTTTTGTTTCCACACGTTTTTTTTACTCACAAAGATTGTCAAGAAAGCGTGTTTGTCGTGTTCTTGTCAAATTAAGCTGATCACTAAACACAGATTTACTTTCTTTATTTCATTTTCCTCATCCAACCCCCATAAATCCCTGTGTGTCCTCCTGCAGCACTCCCGAAGGACAACAGGCAAAATAAGACAAAAAAGTCTAACGTGTTGTGTAAAAACTGCTATTTTTAGCATATTATTAGGTCCGACGTGTTGCTACCAGACGTACAGTGTGAGCAGTCAGGTCGCGTCTGAGAACTGGGTCGTACAGTGTGAGCACATGACTCGTGAGATCTGCCCTGCGAGGAAGTCGTACAGTTTGAGCTGAAGCTGAGTGCTACGAGTGAAAAGGTCTCACAGTGTCCGCCCGGCTTTAGGGGGTAATGAGTAATGAAGCAGGGAAGAATAGTTAACGAGTAATTACTGGTGAAAATGCTCATCAGTCTTTCTAGAGACTAATAGATAGTTAACCAGTACTTACTGGTAAACACCCAGGAGTTTTTTCAGGGACTAATAGGTGGTTATCTATTAAAGCAATAAGGAATGAATCCCAGGTGAATGGAGTGCCTGTAGACTCTCTTTTGTAAACTTCATGAAGGATGCAGATAATTTGCAACATCACAGTGATTTAACATCCCTGTTTCATTTTGATTTCACTTGTCTGTCACTACGTTGTCCATCGTTGGCGTCCATTTGTCTGGAGATGATGGAAAGTTAAGCCTCCTCCCAAGTACCTACCCAGGAACTAATCTGTACTTACTCAGTACTTAAGCATTACTTATGTTTTTACATGGCCATTAACCATAAAGACATTGAGCTTATTCACACATCATTTTCTTTCATCTTGTGTGTTTTAACACTCCAGAGATGGGTGACCAAAATCCTGCAGGTTACAGTATTACCTGGCTCAAATCAATCACTAACAAAATGTTCAATGTTTAGGGTAATTTTTTAAATAATCAAAAAAATACACAACCATTTACTTTTACATTTATAAACTTTGATATCAACATGTAAAAACACCCTAAAACTACTTATTCTTCCCTGCTTCATTACTCATTAGCCCCCAAGTCGTTCCCTAGTAACAAAGCACAACTGTGCGTACCTTATTGTAAAGTGTTACGACAGATTTAATGTAAAAATTTCATCAGCAAGAATTTAACTGCAGAATTTAAGTTCTAAGAAAAAACAGAGTGACCTCCTGGCGACCCAAGCCATGCAGTCATCACTCGAGTTGACACCTCATTAGTGTCACGGGATCAAGAAGGCGTGATTTGACTGGCTTAAAGCCACTCAACTCCATCGAGTGATGATTACTTTGGCTGGGGTCACCAGGAGGTCATTTCATTTGTTGAATTTTGCTGTTGAATTTCTTACGTTGAATTTTTGCAGCTGAAATTCTGCATCAGTTCAATGTAATAAATGCAATGTCTAAAAAAGTCATACTCTGGTGACACTATTTCTTTCATATAACAGAGGTATATTTTAATATATTAAAATGTTGCTCTATTAAACAGATGGTTGTCAATTTTTATTATTACTGCATCTACTACCAAGTTCACTCACTTTTAATTCTGAGGTTATGTTTAAGTCAGTTTTGTCGTTCACCGGTGCAATGACAGTAAAAGATATTCAATCTTGATTCTTGAATGTTTAAAAATTAAACCAAATTTCAAAGAAGCAGCACATGAATTGCACATTTTAATTGTTTTTGCATTCTGCTACAACAGCCACAACCTGAAACCCAACACATCTACCATCGTGGCCAAAGTTTTGAGAATTACACAAATATTAGTTTTCACAAAGTTTGTTGCTAAACTGGTTTTAGATCTTTGTTTCTGTGATCTACTGAAATGCAAGCCCTTCATCTCTTTCAACAGCTTTTATCAACAATGACATGACATTTACTGTATGCAAAGAGTCAGTATTTGCAGTGTTTGCCCTTCTTTTTCAGGACCTCTGCAATTCAACTGGGCATGCGCTCAATCAACGTCTGGGCCAAATCCTCACTGATAGCAACCCATTCCATTCTTTCATAATCACTTCTCGGAGTTTGTCAGAATTAGTGGGTTTTTGTTTGTCCACCCGCCTCTTGAGAATTGACGACAAGTTCTCAATTGGATTAAGATCTGGAGAGTTTCCAGGCCATGGACCCAAAATTTCAACATTTTGGTCCCCGAGCCACTGAGTTATCACTTTTGCCTTATGGCACGGTGCTCCATCATGCTGGAAAATGCATAATTCTTCACCAAACTGCTGTTGGATTGTTGGAAGAAGTTGCTGTCGGAGGGTGTTTTGGTACCATTCTTTATTCGTGGCTGTGTTTTTGGGCAAAATTGTGAGTGAACCCACTCCCTTGGATGAGAAGCAACCCCACCCATGAATGGTCTCAGGATGCTTACTGTTGGCATGACACGGGACTGATGGTAGCGCTCACCATGTCTTCTCCAGACAAGCCTTTTTCTAGATGCCCCAAACAATCAGAAAGGAGCTTCATCAGAGAATGACTTTTCCCTATCCTCAGCAATCCATTCGCCATACTTTTTGCAGAAGATCAATCTGTCCCTGATGTTTTTTTTGGAGAGAATTGGCTTATTTGCTGCCCTTCTTGACACCAGGCTATCTTCCAAAAGTCTTTGTCTCACTGTGCATGCAGATGCGCTCGCACCTGCCTGCTGCCATTCCTGAGCAAGCTCTGCACTGGTGGCACTCCGATCCTCGTTAGGAGACAATCCTGGTGCTTGCTGGACATTCTTGGACGCCTTGAAGCCTTCTTAACAATTGAACCTCTTTCTTTGAAGTTCTTGACCATCCTATAATTTGCTGATTTAAATGTAATGTTAGTAGCCACAATATCCTTGCCTGTGAAGCTATTTTTATGCAACGCAATGATGGCTGCATGTGTTTCTTTGCAGCTCACCGTGGTTACCAATGGAAGAACAGTGATTTCAAGCATCACCCTCCTTTTAGCAAGTCAAGTCTGCTATTCTAACCCAATCAGCCTGACATAATGATCTCCAGCCTTGTGCTCGTCAACATTCTCACCAAGACGATTTCTGAATTGATCTCAGCAGGTCCTTTAACGACAGCAATAAAATGCATTGGAAAGTTTTTGGGGGGATGAAGTTCATTTCCATGGCAAAGAAGGACTATGCAATCCATCTGATCATGCTTCATAACATTCTAGAGTATTTCCAAATTGCTGTTATAAAAGCTTAAGCAGCAACTTTTCCATTTTTCCATATAAAAACTACGCCTCTCGTTCATGAATGTGCACCTCTAGCTGGCAAACAGAGCTAAAACACATTCTTTTAGTAGTATTATTCTTATTTCATGTTGTTTATATGTATATATATATATATATATTTTTTTTTTTATGTTTTTTATGTGTTTTTTTTAAAGACATTTACATGAGAAAGTTCACCAACCCTGCATCTGTCTAGGTACGTCCTCAAGAACTTACGGAGACAAATGTCCAGCCTATCTGTTGGTGCTGAACAGCGCTCAGTTCATTTAGCATTTGGCCTAAGGGACAGGCTAAGCAAAAAAAATAAATAAATAAAAGATAAATGACCTGTTGGCTACATTACAACACAGTACAAAACTATTTCTCATTTTCACAAAAACATTTCTTAGTTTTTTGTTACATTATAACGAGAAACTTCTTTTTTATTACGAGATACTAGTCTTGTATTTTCCCCCCGCAGTGACAGTTCTATGCTTCCGTACCTATAGCCTATCTTAAAAAAAATTCAAGGAGGCTTTGTCCATCTTAATTTAGGCCATTGTTTAGAACATAGTAGTTCTCTGTCCCTTGCTTAACACTCCTCCACTCAACTCTGACTACCGTTTTGATGACTCAGAACTGACAGAAAAGGTTTCATGTCCAGTTTTGACGTGTAGTTGATATTAGGCTTTAAACTTAAATTAATAACCCCGAATTCCTAGGGACAGTGTAGGTTTATGATGCTTTTGACTGGTTTCTTCTCATTATGTAGTTTCTAGTATTCCTCTCAGGTTTCAGTAGTAGAATGTAACACTTTGGGGCAAAAATACAGAAAAGCAACCCAAAGCTTGAGGCCAGAATAGCAAACACTTCTACAGCTGTAGTAAATTTCCCAGGAGAGCTTATATAAGCTGGGATAAACGTCACCCAGACTGCACTGAATATCAGCATGCTGAAGGTGATACATTTAGCTTCATTAAAATTATCAGGCAGCTTTCGAGCCAGAAAAGCAAGAATAAAGCAAAGAAAAGCCAGGAATCCGATATATCCCAACACTACCCAAAATGCTACAGGTGAGCCTAAATCACACTCTAGAATGATCCTTTTGTTAGTGTGAAGTGCGTTTCTGAGGGGAAACGGTGGAGCGTGCACTAACCATAACACACAAATCAGAACCTGCAGTAAAGTACAGACAAGAACGCTTGTTCTCTGGAGAGGAGCAGAACACTGAGGAACGGGGTTCGCTGGCCTTTTAGCTCTAAAGGCCATCACTACGGTTATGGTTTTAGCTAAAATACATGAAATACATAAAGCAAACGTGATGCCAAAAGCTGTGTGGCGCAGCATGCAGGACCACTCAGTGGGCTGTCCAATGAAAGCTAAAGAGCACAGGAAACACAGAGTCAAGGAGAAGAGTAGCAGGAAGCTCAGCTCAGAGTTACTGGCTTTGACTAGAGGAGTGTGACGAAACCATAAGAAAACCAAAGAGACCACCAGTGTTAAACTGGCTCCAAACAAGGAGAAAGCAGCGAGAAGATCCCCCATCGTCTCTCCGTAGGAAAGGAACTCGACCGCCTTTGGGACACATTTGCTGTGGTCATCGTTGGACCAGAAGTCTGATGGACACCGTGAACATTCTGCAGAATCTGAAGGAAAAACAGGAAAATTGTGTGTTTGTGTTGTGCAGAGGTTTGCTTGAATTTTAAATCAAGATTGGAATGCTTGTTTCATTCTTAACCAATAACAGGATTAATGGCACTATTTGGTCTACTGACTGGTGGAGTTGCTGATCTCTCCAGCAGTGCAGGGGACGCAGGAGAAGCAGCAGATCGGTTTGCCTTTAATCGTCGCCTGTCGGAAACCTGGCAGACAACTCTCACTGCAGACAGACAACGGCCTCTGCAACATGAACAAAGTTCAGTCAGTTTGCTGCTTCTCTGTGTGAATAAATATTTAACTATTAGGAAGTATTTTATTTTTGATTTAAGATCAACCGTATGTTATACTTTAACTTCATCGGTTTAACTGCTTCAGAGGACTAAAGGTCAATCAATAAATTATTTTATCTACTAAATATAAAAATGTACAATTAATTGTTTACATGAACCTTTTTCATTGTTCAATAAATAAAATTCATGGATTTTTTTATTATGTCGTAAATGTATCTGCATTTTGGCATCCTCTGAATCTGAACCACCAGAGATAATATTTTACACATTTGAAGTGTTACCTCCCAAGATGTCCCTGCCCATGTTATATTTACTCCATTCATGGTAAACTGTTTTCCATTTGGTAGTGAAGCATCGTAGCTCCCTACAGTCATGAACACAGTCTCTCCTGCTGGGTCTCTCTGCCAGTTCACAAGCTCATACGTTGCTGCAGGGTCTCCATTTTCATTAAAATGCACTCTCTCTCCTGACTGGAGCGTGAAATTAACATCCTGGAGGTGTTTCACAAGCTAACAGTGCAAACCACTGGTAAATCACTCGATTCTGAAATGAAACTAATAATCTGTACATTTTCTAAGTTTCCTCCTACCTGTGTTGGCTCCATGTCATCGGCTAAAATGCAAGAGTGATTCATTGATTCACCATTTTGCCCACATTTGAACATGCTGTGCATGGCATGAGCAACAGCATACACAGCCTTATACACATTGTTAGATATCCGGAGTGCTGAAACGTCAGTGAAAACGTTGTTTATGTCCTGGAGTCTCTCAGAACCAGAACACTGTTCGGTTCCACGTAAACTGGACTGAAAACTACAACCAAAGGTTGTTTCCCAGAAGTCTTTCAACACGTTGCTCTGGGGGTCCTGGCTTGGTTTAACCTGTAAAAGAAACTCTTTCAGGCCTTCGATTTTAGCCTTTCTTATTGCAAAGCCCAACGACCCTGTTAGGAGACCGGAGTATCTCTGGTCAGCCAAGTGACTCGAAGTAATCCAGGATTCACTGCCCACCCACTGCAGCCCAGTCAGGTTCTGCCTCAGAGCTTCCTCAAGCAGAACATCCATCTCATCATAAGCAAGAAAGGCGACTAAAACATGTGATGTTCCTCCACGGATCACTCTGACCGTCTTCTGAAGCTGCTCCGTAGAACCAGTCCTTGAGATGGCCTCAGAGTACTCAACACAGATCCCCTCCTGACCCGCGGCTGTAATAAATGTTGCCATCCCATTGTTACCGTAGTCGTTATTACTTCTCACTGCACCGACCCACGTCCATCCGAAGTGCTTCACCAGTTTAGCCAGTGCTCTGCTTTGGTAGTAGTCGCTGGGAATGGTTCTGAAGAAGGAGGGGTACTCCTTTCTGTTGCTGAGACAAGCACATGTGGCAAAGTGGCTGATCTGTCAGAAAAGAAAGAAAAACAGACAAGCATGCATGTTTGAACTCAACTAGCTCACAAGTTGACGTCTTTATCGTAAACTTTTTGGCAAAAGTGACGCTAGAACTGTAAAATATTGTTTTATGCGACAGAGTATTACTAAATATAACAAATATCTAACGTTTTTACCACTGGTATTTGAAAGACTCCCAAAATTTGCAGCATTGCTATAGTTGAGGATGATTCAGATGCTCCAATAATTGCGTGAACAGATGATTGACTAGAGCAATTTTTTGCAAAGTTCTTCTCATCTCCACTCATCAGATCCATGACGGAACGTGTGGAAGGAAGCGTTGAACCACAGCTATCAAATATTTTATAACCGACTGTTATATTTGGCAGTAGAGAGCTGCTATTGTTGATCTCCTCAATGGCAAATATCATTGTCTGAGCAAAACGAAATTCTCTTAAATTCATCCTGGTGAAAAGTTAAAAAAAGTAAAGTTTTTATTGTTTTTTTCTGTAGGAAAGGTTAAAAGCTTTAAAATGGTAAAAGGTTTTTTTTTACCTGGTGCACTTTAGAAGCTCTGGCGGTTCAGTCATGGAGAGTGAAGGTTTTGAGATTTGGGAGAAGAGGGAAAATGTTCCTCCTATAGCAACATCTCCTTTCTTAGACAGCAGAGGAAAATCTGGGCTGCCTAGCATCTCACAAGAAAAATCTTCACCTTCTGCTCCAAAAGTTCCCAATATAATCACAACTAATGAAATTAGATGCATGTAATCACTCATTATTAAATAAAACTATTGTATTCACAAAACTTATCTTCTTGTTCCAAAGAATGCAACGCCTGTTTATAAAGGCTGAACTTTATGCTGTAATGATGCAAACGACTGATGTTCTCCAATCAAATCCTAGTGTGATTACGATGACATCTAGCTGCTTTTGGCTCCACCAAAAACACAAAACATTGCATGTTGTGGGCTGTTAGGGCCAGCATGGCCTTGCTCCTGGATGGTCTGCATAAATTACAGGAATAATGGGCTGGACTGGGGGATCCTGGCTCAGTGGCTCCAAGTCGGTTCCCTCTGGCTGGAGACTGGTGTTCTTTCATGGGCTCATGTCCATCTTCTAGTCTCACAGGTTGCTATAGGTCTTCTAAGGCCTGTCGGCTGCAGGAGTACGCATGGCCCCCATGCTCTGGAACCAGTGTGGCCTGGACTGTTGCCATCACACACATACACACATACACACACACACACACACACACACATGCACACGTACGCACGCACACACACTACTCACCTTTTTCCTGAGCCGGCTCAAGTAGAAACAATTTTAGGTGCAACATCTGTAGCGCATAGCCACTGGTTTGCATGGTGAGGTTTCGTTTCTTGCAGCAGTGCATTTGAACATTTCAAGATTTTAAAAACCATTTTCCCCTGATAAATGTACTCGCGTGGCTCGAGAGCATGTTGTATTTTTCACGGTTGCACTAGCATCCAGCAAAAGTTAAATTTGTGGAGCCAAGAGCGCCGTGGACATTATACTTTCGCTGTACATCAGTGGTTGAAGACCCAGTCTAAAAATAAGACTGAATTATGCTTTTAACAAGCAGACAGATAGTTAAAATAGAACTCAGTGTTTAACATTATACATATTCTAATTATCGTAATATACAAACAACCTGCTGTTTTTATTTCATCTGATGTAAAAACTAGAACTCAGGCTTGGTAATGATGAGGGACCGAAGACGAATGTCTGCTTTTAAGAAAAGGAGAATGTGTCCCACTATTTCAATAAAACACAGCCAACCCTATTACTATGTAGGTACTGATAAGCTTTGGAGCTTAAGTTCAAATCGCATCACCCAACTATGGTGTCAATGTTAACAAATGCTGTACATAGGGTACATATTTCATGCAAAGGATCTTGGGGGCTAGGAATAAGGTGGATATGGATACTTCTATTAGACATTATATACGTTTGTTCTGTTAGGTTGCTCATGGTGGGTGGGGGTGGTGCGGAATAACAACGGGATGATTTATTCCCATGCTCCATGGAATGTCAATCCACACCAGGGGAGTTTCTCTGCCGTCCTCCTCACTGGACTCACAAGTTCACAAAATCCCTCGAGATTTCAAAGGTCACGGTTTGTTAATGCCAGACGCCATTTCACCGAAAAGACGAAGGAGATCATGTTTGATATTGCTGTTCCCCTTGTGGGACTATTAAAGGATTATTCTATTCTATTCTATTCTATGTTGTATACATATTGTTGTTCCTCTCCACTGCCAGGATTAAAGCCATGAAAAACACATTGGTGCACCTCGCAAACGATGCTGAACATGAACAAGCTGTTAGGTCACATGTATTGACGCAATCTACGAAATTAAGTATTTGCAACAGTCTGTAAATTACCGGACGATTTACACTGATACCATATGTGATTTCCTGTCTGACCCTATGTTAACAGTGGAAGTTGATGCATCCCAGAAGCGGCTCGTGGCAAAAATAGAACCCAATAATTTCTTTGGCGTTACGTTGAGTTGCATCTGGGACACGTCTGAAATGTTCCGCACCACGACCGGTCATCTCATAGACTATAGTGGATTTTATTAGAAGCAGCGACATTCTGCTGCCGTTCTGCACCAGGCCAGTCTGGATTGGGAGTAAATCTGTTCCAGATACATTCCCACAAAGGTTCATTATTCAGCAGATTGTTTTCCATGGATAAAGCATCAAAAATGGTACAAATAACATACCTTGACCCCCTGAAAGGTTAATTTCTGCAGACATTTCTACTGTTTAACTCTATACTGATCTTTCAAAGAAAATAAACAACTTTGCATTGCATGGTTTTTATTTAATGTGTATAGGTGAACTTCTGGCAATACAATACGTATCATGATACAGGGGGGACGATACATTATTTTACCATATATTACTATACATTCAGTCAGACAATATTAGCAATTTTTTGACTGAATTTATTGTAGGAAAATTCAATAAGCAGTCCAAAGTGACACTTAACATGTTTAAAATATGTATCTGAACCATAAAAAAGGGATTTACATTTCAATGGTGGAAACAAACTCCATTGCACACTGCTGCCAACTAGCGGCCGGGATTTGAATTACACCAAAAGAAAAGAAAATACACAAATGTTTGCATGTAAATTCTTCCAAAGATTAGATACATAGCTTTTGAAGATTGATATAATATTGCAGGAAAAAAAATCACAATATATTGCCATATCGATATTTTCTTAAATCCCTATTTGCCTGCCTAAACCATAGCACATTCTTTAAGTTATTTGGTTTATAAAAACATGTCAAATCAGAATCATTTCCAGGATCTGCACAGTTTTTCAGCGTGACAGAAAAGAAATTTTAAGAACAGATTTTGCTTTTTTTAGCCAAATTAACTATGTTTTTCCAAGCATGTGCTTTCTTGTGTTCATTTCAGGTTTAAATACAAGAATGAAGCATTTTGGTGCAAATATACAAAACAGTATTCCATAACTTGATGCAAGAATAGCAAAAATCTCCACGGCAACAGTAAACTTCCCAGGAGAGCTGACATATGCTGGGATGAAGGTGAGCCACACTGCACAGAATATCAACATGCTAAAAGTGATATATTTAGCTTCGTTGAAGCTGTCTGGCAACTTTCTGGCCAGAAAAGCAAGAACAAAACACAACAAAGCAAGAAATCCGATATATCCTAAGACAGCCCAGAAGCCGACAGCTGACCCCAGAGCACATTCCAGAATGATCTTCTCCAAATAGTAACTCCCATTTTTAAAAGGAAAAGGGGGGTTTATCCTCAACCACAGGGTGCAAATTATGAGCTGTATGAAGGGGAAGAACAAAACAGTGAGTCTCTGCTGTGCAGGCCCAAACCATTTCATCACATTGCTGCCTGGAAGCGTTGCTCTAAAAGCCATTAAAACCACCATGGTTTTCCCGAGAATACAGGAAATGCAGAGGACAAAGGTGATGCCAAACGCCGTGTGACGCAGCATGCAGGACCACTCTGTGGGCTGGCCGATGAAGGTCAGAGAGCATAAAAAACACAAAGACAAGGAGAAGAGCAGCAGGAAGCTCAGCTCTGAGTTGTTGGCTTTCACCAACGGTGTCTCTTTATTGATTAAAAACAGAGCAGCTACCATGAAGGTCAGGAGCAAACCAAACAAGGTGAAAAACACAAGGATTTTAGCCATGACCTCACTGAATGAGAGGAACTCAATAAGTTTGAGTACACATGCATCTCTGTTCTNAAATCTCTGCTTTTCAGGCCCTTAGTTCTCTTTGGAAGAAAAATACAGCCATGCCATGGAGGAATATTTAATTTTTTGTGCTTGACAAAAACAACAATATTGTGCATTTATTATGGATTAAGTGCATCTTTAAGAAATTGGGTTCATTTCATCTTTGACACATTTTTAAATAAGGAGATTTTTATTTTGAAAGTAAATGTAGGATCTGCAAGAAAATGCTAATTTGCAGAAAAATTAACAAATTCAGTTGCATATGTTCATTTCAAATAAAGGTAAGGTTATGTTTTTCCAAGCATGTGCTTTCTTGTGTTCATTTCAGGTTTAAATACAAGAATGAAGCATTTTGGTGCAAATATACAAAACAGTATTCCATAACTTGATGCAAGAATAGCAAAAATCTCCACGGCAACAGTAAACTTCCCAGGAGAGCTGACATATGCTGGGATGAAGGTGAGCCACACTGCACAGAATATCAACATGCTAAAAGTGATATATTTAGCTTCGTTGAAGCTGTCTGGCAACTTTCTGGCCAGAAAAGCAAGAACAAAACACAACAAAGCAAGAAATCCAATAAATCCTAAGACAGCCCAGAAGCCGACAGCTGACCCCAGAGCACATTCCAGAATGATCTTCTCCAAATAGTAACTCCCATTTTTAAAAGGAAAAGGGGGGTTTATCCTCAACCACAGGGTGCAAATTATGAGCTGTATGAAGGGGAAGAACAAAACAGTGAGTCTCTGCTGTGCAGGCCCAAACCATTTCATCACATTGCTGCCTGGAAGCGTTGCTCTAAAAGCCATTAAAACCACCATGGTTTTCCCGAGAATACAGGAAATGCAGAGGACAAAGGTGATGCCAAACGCCGTGTGACGCAGCATGCAGGACCACTCTGTGGGCTGGCCCATGAAGGTCAGAGAGCATAAAAAACACAAAGACAAGGAGAAGAGCAGCAGGAAGCTCAGCTCTGAGTTGTTGGCTTTCACCAACGGTGTCTCTTTATTGATTAAAAACAGAGCAGCTACCATGAAGGTCAGGAGCAAACCAAACAAGGTGAAAAACACAAGGATTTTAGCCATGACCTCACTGAATGAGAGGAACTCAATAAGTTTGAGTACACATGCATCTCTGTTCTGATTGGATAAAAATTCCTCAGGACACTTTTTGCAGTCATTAGAGTCTGTAATAAAAAACAATGTTACTATTGTTGTCATAAGTGAATCAGTCATATATTAATGACACTGATAAGGGAGTGGGTTACTGCAGATTTCAACAGTAAACAGACACTGTAGCTAAGTAACGATGTCTGCGAATCATGATAATTCAGGTCCGTGTTACCTGTTGAGTTGCTAATTTCCCCAACAGGACATGGTATACAGTCATAGCAGCAGATGGGCTTTCCCTTTTGAAGGACTTTATGAGTTCCTGGTCGACAGCTTTCACTGCACACTGAAGCAGGCAACTTTATGTCATGCAAGAAAAATACACTCTTAGTTCATTGAAACAGCAGTTTAGAAAATGAGGTTATAGGAAATTTACCTCCTTGCTTCCTCCAGGCCACGTTATAGCTTCTGTATTCAGAACTAACATCTGTCCAGAAGGCAGAGAAGCATCATAGTAACCAACCGGTTTAAACTGAATCAATCCATCTGATCCACGCTGCCAGTTCACCACTTCATACTTCGCAAAAGCTGCTCCTGTGTGATCAAACCACACCTGGTCTCCATTATTCATTGTAAAATTCAACTGCTGTAGAGCCTCAACTACCTAAACACAAACAGTTTCTCAGTGACAATAGGCAAAACGAATTATGAAACTTTAAACACAAAAAATATATATTTTTCATTTTACCTCCAAAGGCTTGACCTCCAATGTTTTCTCGCACCCTTGACTTTCTGAGCATCTCAGGATGCTGTGCAGAGAGTGAGCCACAGCAAAGATGGCTTGATAGATGTTATTTGAGTATCTCAGCTCTGCCACATCCTCATTATAACCTCTAAACTCAAGTAAGTCCTGGTTTTCTTTGCATATTTTTATCTCACTGTCCGTATTCATCTCATTGCATTGGAGGTCTGTTTCCCAGAAGTCTTTAACTAAAAAATCCTCCAGACCACTAATGTTAACTTTTTGCACAGCAAAGCCCAGTGAGCCTCCCAGCACATTAAAGCTTGTAGGAGTAACAAGGCTGTCAGCGGTAATCCAGGCCTCCACACCAATGAACTGTCGGCCCGTGATGTTGAGCCGACTCAGCTGCTCTAACAGATTGTTCATTTCCACGTGAGCCAGGAAGCAGACAATCACCCGAGCAGTGCTCTTTAGGATCACTTCCACCACTTTCAGGAGTTTTTCTGGTTCGTGTCGGCTAAATTTCTCTGTATATTCCACACACACTCCTTCCTCCTGGGCAGCAGCCAGGAAGATGGCCATGCCATTGTTGCCATAGTCACTGTCACTGTTGACTGCCCCTACCCATGTCCAGCCAAAGTGTTTGACCATTTGGGCGAGGGCACGGCTTTGATAGAGGTCACTAGCAATGGTTCGAAAGAAAGAAGGATACTCCTTCCTGTTGCTCAAACACTCGCACGTTGCTGAATGACTGATCTGTGGACAGAAAATAAAAACAAACAAAACGTAGAAGAAGGATTTACCTGTGATAATAGCCACAGATATATTTCTTACCACTGGTATTTTAAATGGTCCAGTAGTGCGTGAAAGCACAATGGTTGAGGAAGATTCAGATTCCCCAATGATGGCATGGACAGCTGCTTGGCCAGAGCAACTCTGTCCTATTGTCCGCTCATCACCGTTCAACAGAGCCATTGCTGCACGCATCGAGGTCAGTGTCGATGCACAGTTGTCATAAATCCGATATCCAATAGAAACATTGGGAAGAAGAAATGTACTTTTATTGATTTCCTCAATAGCAAAAATCATCATCTGTGCAAATCTGAACTCCCTTAGGTTGATGCTGAGACAAGATCAGAGTAATATAAATTCAAATGAAGTAATACAAAATAGTGAAGGACTAAGACATTTACAAACAGTTCAGAAATACCTGGAACAAGTTAGAGGTGTTGGTTTCTCTCTAAAGGAAAGTGGAGGTTGTGTGATTTTGCTGTGAATAGAGAAAGCACCCCCGACCACCACATCTCCTGCTTTAGACAGCAGAGGAAGCTCTGGACTCCCCAGAATCTGACAGATAGGAGCGTCCTTCTCCGCTCTGTCACATGCCAATAAGAGCCCGATGAAAAGAAGCCCGGTTATTACTCGTGGCATTTTCATCTTCATGGACCCTGACGGGGAAGAGCCACTTGGGTCAAGTGAGACAACTCTCTTGTAGCTTCCATGGTGAGAACTGTAGTATCATTATCCAATCAGAGCATTCATTGGACCTCGTCATATTATTGTATATGTTATTGATCTTTCATGGTGTTGCAATACATTTTGCATTATTCACTCAGAACACGTGACAAGATGTAAAACAGTCAATATCAACAGAAAACAGATTTTTCAATCAACTTTTATTTGTATAGTGCTTTCCATCATCCTTAAAGGGGCATTGTGGAAGTTTTACAGCCAAAACATGTATAGAAATAATAAATTTCTTCTTCATACATTCTCCTGCAATGCCCTGGTCCTGTAGAATGAGCCCTGGCATTTTTACTGTGATTGCCTGTTTTTCTGTAAAATCACAGAAAAAGAGAGATGCTCGGGTTGAGCAGGCTGCTTCATGCGCGTTCACGCTCAGGCATAGCCAGTGTTGCCAACTTAGCAACTTTGTCGCCATTTCTAACGACTTTTCAGACCCCCTTAACGACTTTCTTTTTTTTTCAAAAAAGTGCCTAGCGACAAATCTGGCGACATTTCTGACCCCCCTAAGCTACTTTGACTACAACTTTTTAGCAGACTTTACCTGCAGATCAGCGATGCATCTGAAGCGACAGGACCGTCCTTCCTTCCAGAGGATCAGAAAGAAAATGATCTGCGCATGTGTGTGCAGCATGATCACGCTACCCCCATTGACCAAACCTTTTGTGGGTTTTCACAAGTCCATTATTTGAGATAGCCACCGGAGCTACATAAAGGGCGACCGCTCCTTCCGCCATCCTGCCGCATTTCGGCCGCTGAGCTCGGCTGGCACTGGCAGGCAGCGTCGCACTCACACACGGCTTCTCGCACCACTTGTGGTGCATTTAAGGAACATTGGCACTCTATGATGAGTTCAAAAACGTAGCACATTTAAAACTTTTATAAAAAACAAAATAATACTGTAAGACAAACACCTCAGGTCATTGGCAGTTTGCATGTAATGTTTCTGAATACTAAATATGGCCTGCTTCTTTTTACACAAAAGTACTAAAAACAACAAAACCAAACAAAAACAAAAAATATATATATATTATCTTTTAGGTCAATATATAGCACTGAATCACAACAGAAGAATACATCTCAAGGCACTTGAAACCACAAGAGAAAATTCATTTTAATTCAATCATACATACATTCCTATCAATTTAATATTTTTGTGTTAACGAGTTCCATTCTCTTCAGACAAAATAGAAATATTCCTTCCATTTTTTGTGCCATCTTTCCTTGATGTTTTAAAGGCTGCTGTTTTGTATTCTATGGGGTTTTTATTTTAATAAAATATTTTAAAATAAATTAAATAATTTTTTAAATAAAATCACGTGGGTTTTATTTGATTTACTCTTCAAGACCGGTGACGTCATGACGCAAACATGATGACGTCATTGAGTCGTATGCAAATTAGCACGTGGCATCATCTGGCGACATCTAGCGACTTTTGGGGGGAACTTCAGCTACTTTCAGTCAAAAACAGTTGGCAACACTGGGCATAGCCCGTAGCATTTGCTATCTGAAGCTTTAGCAGCAGAGAGTGAGGTAGTGCCAACTCAGCGACTTTGTCGCTGTTCCTAATGCCTAGTGATGAACCTAGCTACATTTCTGAGGACCCTTAGCTTCTTTCTGTAGAACTTTCTTCTAGATATTTCCTGCAAATTGGCTACAAAATAGCCATTTTCGCTTCGAACCGTTCTTTGGTTTGACGTTATGTCAGCTGTCATCAAGGATATAAAAGTTACAGATACTGTGAATGTTACTAGAGTGTAACTCACCTTGTAAGATGTCTGACTCCCATGCAGAAGACCTGGGTTTGATTCTGGGTGTGAACATAGTTCATTTAGAGTTTGTTTTTTTACATTAATGGTATTTTGTTAATAGTACGATGCCCAAATTTTTATTTGAGACTCGCCGAACGGCATTGAATTCACCGATAAAAAAGATGTGGGTTCAACTTTCATTTTGGAACAATTTTTCAAGCAAGGGAAGCGAATGATCTGAGCATGCAGGAGGACTGACCCATCTTAAACCTTTGTCGGCTGTGCTGAAGAGAAAGGTACAGAACCAAATTATTTAATTAATCAGCTGCGCGTTCTCCTGTCCTCTGTCCTGCGCCTTGTCGCAACAGAGGAAGGCATCACGATTGCGCTAGAAGGTACTGTCGAGCTTCCGCCGGCAAATGTTTTGAAAATGAAAGCCAACACGGGCCGCAAGTTTCACTTCTGTAAACAGAATCAGCTGAGATGTTAAACTGAATCGATGCAGCTTTCCTGGAGCTTCTCTCCGTTAGAGCTGGAGGTCAAATCACCAGAGACAGCATGGGGACTGTGGAAGACAGACACCTTTAGGAGCAGCTTGTTAAAATAAATGTGGAATGTGGAATGCCACAGCGGCGCAGAGACCGCCCCGTACCCCCTTATATCGCCATCGCCTAATCTTTTGTAAAAAGGAAATAATTGAGCAACATTACCACCATAGTCTGACCACTTATAAATGACCTAAATCTCCCTTATGCCACAACGCTGTGGCGGCAAATTGACGGCATTGTTTTGTAAATACGGCTTCTGGGGCTTTTTGTCTGCTTGTGTCGAATTAAAAGTGTCGGCACTGCTATGTTAGCTCGCTGCAGATTCAGCAATCTCACAATCTTACAGATTGTAAACAGTACCTACATCAATCTTTTGTCTTTTATTTTGAAAGGAGAAAAACTGACAACACTCCAGCCAGCAGAAAAAGAAATCCATCTCAGTACAACCTTTCTTCTAACATGTTTGAGACATTAGACTATTTTGTGGTTATTTTACTGTAGAATTCTTACAAATTGCACCTTTAAATATATGTGGATGCTAATGTACACAGCTGTACTGTTGTAGTGGATAAAATAAAAGTAAGAAACTGAAAGAAACTTTTTTTTCCTCGTAAGGAGCACAACTGGGTGACATGGGAAATTAGAAAAGTAGAAGTTTTAAACTCCCATGAGCCACAGCTTTAAAAGTCAGGCATTGTCTCATGAGATGCATTTCTTATTTGGCCATTTTTGCCATGTGGCGACAATTTGGCATTCCAAAGTTGATGTCAAAGTCGTTACAAACAAGCTGTGGCCATCTTAGTTTTGGCTCTGACCTGGTTTTAAGTCTATCGGCCCTCTGGCAATTGCTTGGCCTACCTATCGGCATGCAGGGACGCGTTTTACCTTCAATGTATTTAGAAAAAAAAATCTCACTTTGCTTCTGGCCCTCTAACTATAGTCTTTTTTCTTTCCATGTTACAAACATCATATTCCCTCAACCATTTAGTGGACCTTAATTGATTTTTACTTTGTTTTATTTTATTGGTTTAGAGCAGGGGTGTCAAACTCATTTTAGCTCAGGGGCCACATTGAGGGAAATCTAGTCCCAAGTGGGCCGGACCGGTAAATTAAAAACAACTTCAGATTGTTTTCTTTGTTTTAATACAATCAATATAAAACAAAGCTGGAGCCTGAGGACAGTGTATCCAAAATAGTACAAGTACAACACCTGAAGTGTACTTGACAATTTGAAAAAATAAATCAATAAATAAATAAACATTCCTCAGTGATCCAAAGAGCTTACAGATCACATGGCTAGATCAGTTTCATGCAGCACTTAAAGTATATTTGACTTATTTTTACTTTACATCATTTAGCTTTCACCAGCACATCAATATCAGAAGTCACATCCTGAGTGGCAGACATCTTCAGGATGGGATTCAAGTTCTTGTGTGAGCCTTGAGCGCAGCTTTGTTTTATTTATACTCTTTACAGAGAAAACTTGCTCACAATGATAAGTTTATTTTCACTCTACATTGTAAAGTATGAAAATAAAGTTTACACAACCATCTCGTAGGCCGGATTTAACCCGTTTGCGGGCCGGATGTTTGACACCCTTGGTTTAGAGTCACAATTTCAAAGTGTTATGGCTAAATCTAAAGTGGATAACTGCTGTCACCTAATAAACATTTCTAAAAGATTTGATAGCAATTGATAAAGAAATGTGTTTGCAAAACTTCACATAAATACTTTCCTCACAATATGTGATTGTTCATGAACCTTTCACGAGTTTAAACGACTCTTATGACATTTGTGTATTTATTACAGGTAATGTATACAGAAATCTCTGCTTTTCAGGCCCTTAGTTCTCTTTGGAAGAAAAATACAGCCATGCCATGGAGGAATATTTAATTTTTTGTGCTTGACAAAAACAACAATATTGTGCATTTATTATGGATTAAGTGCATCTTTAAGAAATTGGGTTCATTTCATCTTTGACACATTTTTAAATAAGGAGATTTTTATTTTGAAAGTAAATGTAGGATCTGCAAGAAAATGCTAATTTGCAGAAAAATTAACAAATTCAGTTGCATATGTTCATTNCTAAGACAGCCCAGAAGCCGACAGCTGACCCCAGAGCACATTCCAGAATGATCTTCTCCAAATAGTAACTCCCATTTTTAAAAGGAAAAGGGGGGTTTATCCTCAACCACAGGGTGCAAATTATGAGCTGTATGAAGGGGAAGAACAAAACAGTGAGTCTCTGCTGTGCAGGCCCAAACCATTTCATCACATTGCTACCTGGAAGCGTTGCTCTAAAAGCCATTAAAACCACCATGGTTTTCCCGAGAATACAGGAAATGCAGAGGACAAAGGTGATGCCAAACGCCGTGTGACGCAGCATGCAGGACCACTCTGTGGGCTGGCCGATGAAGGTCAGAGAGCATAAAAAACACAAAGACAAGGAGAAGAGCAGCAGGAAGCTCAGCTCTGAGTTGTTGGCTTTCACCAACGGTGTCTCTTTATTGGTTAAAAACAGAGCAGCTACCATGAAGGTCAGGAGCAAACCAAACAAGGTGAAAAACACAAGGATTTTAGCCATGACCTCACTGAATGAGAGGAACTCAATAAGTTTGAGTACACATGCATCTCTGTTCTGATTGGACCAAAATGCTTCAGGGCACTTTTTGCAGTCATTAGAATCTGTAATGAAAAACAATGTTCAATCAGCTTTATTTTTATAGCACATTTAAAACAGACTGACCGTTGCTGAAGTTTGTGAAAAACCACATTAAGACAAATTAAACAGTCAAGAAATAAGAGTAAAGATACTAAAATGATTAAGAAAAGCTAAAGAAAATAGATGTGCTTTCAAATTAGATTTCAAAATCGCTGTGAAAGCAGAGTCATTTCAACCAAATAGGAAGATAAATCTAGAGTTTTTGGGCTGCTACAGCGAACTCCCGGGTCACTTTTTCTGACGCGCTGATCTTAGACACACAGCGCTATTATATTAAGAAAGGTGCTCAGTAATATTTACGGGGGCCAGACTATTAAGAGCTTTAAAAACAAATGGCCAAACCTTTAAAACAATGCAATATTTGCCTGGAGCCAGTGCAAGGACATTAAATAGGACTGATTCTCTTTTCTAAGTCTAGCTGCTGAATTTCGCACCACTTGCAGACGCGTCGTTGCATGGCGGGATAGATTACAACACAGGGCATCACAATCATCAAGGTGAGAGGAGAAAAGAGTTGTGATTAATGTTTTTAAGTTTAGAAGGGATTGGAACATTTTTATTTTGACCATTCACGTTATTTAAAAAGAGCATAATTTAGCTACAGAACTTCAGTCTTTCAAATAATAATGTAGAATAAAAACTACAGAGATTTTTAGCGTATTTTTCAACATGCGCTGCTAGATTTCCCAGTTGTCTGATTATACCATTAATGTCGTAGTCACACTAATGACACTGATAAGGGAGTGGGTTACTGCAGATTTCAACAGTAAACAGACACTGTAGATAACAAACGATGTCTGTGAATCATGATAATTCAGGTCCGTGTTACCTGTTGAGTTGCTAATTTCCCCAACAGGACATGGTATACAGTCATAGCAGCAGATGGGTTTTCCCTTTTGAAGGACTTTATGAGTTCCTGGTCGACAGCTTTCACTGCACACTGAAGCAGGCAACTTTATGTCATGCAAGAAAAACACACTCTTAGTTTATTGAAACAGCAGTTTAGAAAATGAGGTTACAGGAAGTTTACCTCCTTGCTTCCTCCAGGCCACGTTATAGCTTCTGTATTCAGAACAAACATCTGTCCAGAAGGCAGAGAAGCATCATAGTAACCAACCGGTTTAAACTGAATCAATCCATCTGATCCACGCTGCCAGTTCACCACTTCATACTTCGCAACAGCTGCTCCTGTGTGATCAAACCACACCTGGTCTCCATTCTTTATTGTAAAATTCACCTGCTGTAGAGCCTCAACTACCTAAAGTACGACATCAATGTTTGTCAGTGATCGTAATGTCAGGACAATGAATTATGTAAATTTGAAACTAACAGTGTTGATTTGATTGTAATTTACCTCCCAAGGCTTGACCTCCAGTGTTTTCTCACAGTCCTGACTTTCTGAGCATCTCAGGATGCTGTGCAGAGAGTGAGCCACAGCAAAGATGGCTTTATAGATGTTACTAGAGTATCTCAGCTCTGCCACATCCTCATTATAACCTCTAAACTCAAGTAAGTCCTGGTTTTCTTTGCATATTTTTATCTCACTGTCCGTATTCATCTCATTGCATTGGAGGTCTGTTTCCCAGAAGTCTTTAACTAAAAAATCCTCCAGACCACTAATGTTAACTTTTTGCACAGCAAAGCCCAGTGAGCCTCCCAGCACATTAAAGCTTGTAGGAGTAACAAGGCTGTCAGCGGTAATCCAGGCCTCCACACCAATGAACTGTCGGCCCGTGATGTTGAGCCGACTCAGCTGCTCTAACAGATTGTTCATTTCCACGTGAGCCAGGAAGCAGACAATCACCCGAGCAGTGCTCTTTACGATCACTTCCACCACTTTCAGGAGTTTTTCTGGTTCGTGTCGGCTAAATTTCTCTGTATATTCCACACACACTCCTTCCTCCTGGGCAGCAGCCAGGAAGATGGCCATGCCATTGTTGCCATAGTCACTGTCACTGTTGACTGCCCCGACCCACGTCCAGCCAAAGTGTTTGACCAGCTGGGCGAGGGCACGGCTTTGATAGAGGTCACTAGCAATGGTTCGAAAGAAAGAAGGATACTCCTTCCTGTTGCTCAAACACTCGCACGTTGCTGAATGACTGATCTGTGGACAGAAAATAAAAACAAATGAAACGTAGAAGAAGGATTTACCTGTGATAATAGCCACAGGTATATTTCTTACCACTGGTATTATAAATGGTCCAGTAGTGCGTGAAAGCACAATGGTTGAGGAAGATTCAGATTCCCCAATGATGGCATGGACAGCTGCTTGGCCAGAGCAACTCTGTCCCATTGTCCGCTCATCACCGTTCAACAGAGCCATTGCTGAATGCATTGAGGATAATGTTGAGCCACAGTTGTCATAAATCCGATATCCAATAGAAACATTAGGAAGAAGAAATGTACTTTTATTGATTTCCTCAATAGCAAAAATCATCGTCTGTGCAAATCTGAACTCCCTTAGGTTGATGCTGAGACAAGATCAGAGTAATATAAATTCAAACGAAGTAATACAAAATAGTGAAGGACTAAGACATTTACATACAGTTCAGAAATACCTGGAACAAGTTAGAGGTGTTGGTTTCTCTCTAAAGGAAAGTGGAGGTTGTGTGATTTTGCTGTGAATAGAGAAAGCACCCCCGACCACCACATCTCCTGCTTTAGACAGCAGAGGAAGCTCTGGACTCCCCAGAATCTGACAGAGAGGAGCGTCCTTCTCCGCTCTGTCACATGCCAATAAGAGCCCGATGAAAAGAAGCCCGGTTATTACTCGTCGCATTTTCATCCTCATGGACCCTGACGGACAAAAGCCACTAGGGTTAAGCAAGACTTATTCTTGTGGTTTACATGGCAACAATCACGTTTTCATTATGTAATCACATATAACCAATCTGATTGGACCGTTGGATATTAGTTATGTGTAAAATTATTGTTTTGTGGAGGGTTTTACATATGGGACATTTGTGCAGAGCATGTGAGGGTTGAGGCTCAGGGTTTAGGAGTTTACCCTGTGATCGGTGTGTTTCTGGTTCGAGCCCAGGCTCCATTCATATTAGTCATTGTGTCCTTGAGCAAAACGCTTCCCCCTTCATGCTTAATGATGGAGGTCAGAGGGACAGTTGGTAGTTGTCCCAAAGGCAGCTGTAGTTTATTACCATCAGCAGGGGTATGAATGATTGTTCTCAAATGCTTTGGAGTCCCCAACTTAGAAAATGTATTTATTATAATAAATCATCCTAATCATCATTTTAATTCAAACATATTTTATCATCATCTGAAAAAACATGGTCCATGTTAAACGTCCTAACTAAAGGCTTTAAATAATAATTCATGCTGTAGACACATGGAATCAAACTTCAGATGAAGAACGTCAGCGCAGAAAGTGGTGGATTGTTGAGGTATCACCACCCTCTCCTGGTAGCTTAAGGATACAGCATCTAAAAGTCCAACTTCCTATGAGCAGCTGCAAATGCACCACCTAAAATATAAGAATTTTAGATGCATTACATTACTTACTGGTATTGACAAAAAAATCTAAATAATAGGCCTAAACAGACATTTGTTCCTGTTAAGCAGCTCAACACAACTAGTTGACACAGGAAGATAGTGAAAGAAAGTTTTAAACTCTCATGCTTCGACAATAAGGCCTGGACTCATGAGATTCGTGTTCCTTTTAGTAAGTTTTGCCATGTGGCATCAACTTACGTTGGTGTTTTGTAAAGGAAAAGTTTCAGTTTCTGACCAACAAAAATGTTTTGAAATTTTGAATTCTGATTTTTACTGTCTGGTTCATTTGAACTAGCCCAGCCCCACCTGTTGCAACGGCTGACTCAGTGTTGGTGTTGTTAAATGATACTGCTTCATTATTAGCAATCACTGCCACCCAGTTTTTTATTTTTTATTTTCTGACAGTGGGTGATATTCAGGAACTACAGGAGCAACTTAAACATCTAACAGAAAACTAAAGATATCTTTCATCTTGCACCTAGAGGGCATGTAGAGCAGCTTGTTAGCATGATAGCCATGTTTAAACATGTAGCCACTGCTGGAAAAGTACCATGTACCAAAAAGCATGTATTTTTTATTACATGTTACTAAATGTCTGTTGCACTTACAATCTCGTACACTTACAGGAATATCTTTGTAATGGCACAGTCAGGAAGAAGGTATTTAATTTTGATTTAAAGTTCCAAATGAATAAAAGATTGAGAAAAAGATGTTTTATTTGTTAATTGACCCCCACATGTCACACCACTTAGGGAAATTTAAAGTTTCACTTCTGTCAACTGATCAAAAATAAACAATTAAACATGTTTATTTTAGCAAAGCATTAGGCTGTGTTACTTTTAATTAGGTGTTTTTGCTTTTTCTCAGCCTAAGGGGTGTTTAGAGTCAAGCCGCAATGCCACTTAGTCCCCTTTCAATTAAAAAAAAATGATGTTTTCTTTTTTTAAGTTTAGAAACCAGCTTTGACTCTGCTGGCTTTGTCTTTTGGGAGCTGATCTAGCAGAACACCGGCTGTGAAGTGCACGTGCCTCAGGCCTGATGGTGACTTGCATCCTGTGTTTTTCTTGAGAACAGAAACACTAACAAACAAACCAACCAACTCTCTAGAGAACCAACCCCATGTCACTCCTGTTTGTTCTGGAAACTTCCCTTCAGGCTTGTTGCATCACAACAACACCAGAGATTTGGGATTTTAATTGATCAAATTGTTTGAACGTAAATTTAAGAAAAGAACTCCATATTTTTAAACATGTTTTATGAACACCTGATTCTTATGAATTTAAAGTCAAATGATCAAATCAGGATCAGGCCAGTCAACATTTTTCATTACTACTTCTTTAGCTCGTGCTGGAAAAAAAGACACATTTGATTAGGAAATAATTTTATTACATAATGTAGTTTTAAAATTATATTACAGGAAGGAAAGGGAACCCCACAGTTAAATACACCATTTGCCTGAAACAATTAGGTATATTCTGCCAGTAAAAACAAAGTTCATTCAAATAATGGGTTAGCATGGAAGTGAAAATTAGAAGAGGGGTTGTAGATAGTCTGAGTCATAAAAATGTAATGTAATTAATGTAAGATAAAAAAATCCTAACAAACTCTAAAAAATAAACAAAAAATGGGAAAATAAAAAAACACATTGACTTTTAAGACCCAAGAAACAAAACCATACAGTGTACAATGTTGCCATCTGCTGGGCTGGTGTGGTATTGCCTTAAACTCTGAAAGTTGATGTTTTCTGAGTAGTAAAACCAAGAAGTACTGCAGTTAGAACAACAATATCTGTACCAGCCTAAATATGAGAGGCTTTTGTCTTCATTTAAAAAAAAAGACGTTATTTTATGTGTCAGTGAAACTCTAAATTGGAAATAAGAAATCATATGATGGGGAAACCTGACAGTCCACAGTCAGATTTAATCTGGGTCCATTATGTTTTTTTATGAAGATGGTCCTGCTTTTGGACGACATCCAGTTTCCAGTTTTAGTATCCAAAACATCACCAGTGAAAGATTTTCATCTAAATGGGGTTTTTGTTTCCCTTGTTTACAGTAAATGTTTGCTGCATAAACCAAAAAGTGTTGATGCAAAGACCCGAAATCCAACAACACAGATTCTGTCAATTTCCACAAATTCTTTGGTTGTCAAATAAAAGTAGGTCGAGGTTGGGGCATGTGTTGTGGAAGGTTTTTGTTTGTCAGCACTGAGTTTCTCACCATTGCTCAGAAACCTAAAGGCCTTCTTTAAGAATGACAGAAAATGCCCACATGTGTACTCTCAAAAAGGCCAGATTGTTCACCAGATGAACAACTTCAAGCAACACACAACAGGTTCCTGCTTCTCCATTCTACTGGCTAAAAGTAGAATTAAAACAGTCATGACTATAACCCTGCCACTGTCTGCTGTAGCTAGCGCTAACAACAAGCTAAGGCCAACTGACATTAACGTAACCAAAGATCTACACTGCTCATTGTTACTTAACAAAACCAGGTGACCATCAGTCCGTGATAGCACGGCATCTTTAAGCACCACTTCTTTTAGCGTTTTGCTTAGCCTCCAAAGACATTTAATTCTCGCATTTACTTCCAGGCTTGGCCATGATGCCAACAAAAAAGGAAACATTTTTCTTCTTTGTGCTTTTTACTGACAATCAGTAAACAAAAAATAAATAAATAAATACAACTTCTAGCCTTTATAGTAGCCATCGGCAGAGTAAACAGCTAGCAGCCATGAAGCAGGTAGAGACGCCCATCTATACCCAGAGCTGGATGAACGCAAAGGCAAAGTCGGCACGTGCCTAGGGCCTGATTGGCTGGATGGGGCCCAGACAGAGGGACAAAATTAAAAATAAATACATTAAAATTAAATGTATAAATGTCCAATGATAGGACTCCTATCTACAGTTTATTTCAATATTTATTAATTAACTAAAAATAGTGACAATGTTTATCTTAACCATAGACATTAGCTACGTCACATTAACGCCAGCCCATGACTAGCTTACAACTTGGGCTCCACCCAATTAAGGATGTCAGAGAAGCGGTCAGAGACAGAGCGGGACACAACAAAGCTAGCAGGTGTTTTTGGGTAGGCTAACTTTCACGATGCTTTCGGGTGCGGCAAAACGTAAAAAGAAAAAAATGAAGAGGAACAAAAGAAGAGACGGGGGCGGTGTCGGTACAGGATCTGCTCGGGTCCTTCGACTGCCGATGACATCAAAGTAGTTGATTGGCTGAAGATGAAGCGTACGGAAGTGACGTTATCACGTTATGATTTTGATTGGTCAGAACAAATTTGCGGTCGTAGTCTTAGCGGTTGTAGTCCTGTAGTCCAAAAAATTAACACTTCTTGGAGAAAATGTTTGAATTTCTAAAGGAAATGTAAAATATAAGCAAATGATAAACGGTGACCCTCAAAAGCTCTTGATGTTGATGAAATGGGGCAAAATAAAATATAAGAACTTTACTGAAAGACACCAAGCAATATTTTGAGTCAAAGAATGTATTTAGATAACAACTAAGGAAATATACAGACAAACTCCACATGAATACAAACAGATGTGGCTTCACATATAAGAACTGTTCTATTTTTTGTCAGTCCAATGTAGGTTTTATGCAGTTTCACATTCTTTACAAAACAAAGATAATGTGGTGTTTTATTAACAAATTACAATTATAAAGAAAACATTTAGGTGTTAACAAACAAGAATTTATTAACAAAACTGCTGATGTCTTTCCAAAACGTGTGTGTGAAAGCCGAGTAGATTTGCAGTACTGTAACGTCATTGGCAGTCGAAGGATCCCGAGCCGATCCTGCACCCGAGCAGATCCTGTACCGACAGCTTCTTTACAGAAGTTTCTGTCGGGCTGCTCGGGCTGCCGTCCGACAGCTGTGAACCTGCTCAAGTCAGCAGAGCCAGAGGCCGGGCCCGAGCCAGACCCGGAGAAGACACGGCCCGAAGACGCGGTGGAAGATGCGGTGGGAAATGCGGCGGAATGGCTGTCAACATCAACGCCGTCACAGAACGATGAACTAGAAACCAGCCAGCCAGAAGACAACCCATTATAGTCTTGCAGCAGGAGCCTCTAGACCAGGGATCCCCAATCCTGGTCCTGGCGGGCCGGTATCCAGCAGATTTTGTGGTTTTTCTGCTCCAACAGACTTGATTCGGTGGTTGAAACACCTGTGCAGCAGCTCATCAGGCTCTGCAGAAGCCTGTTAATTAGCTGCTGATTGAAATCAGGTGTGTTGAAACAGTTCAAACTAAAACATGCAGGATACCGGCTCTCCAGGATCAGGACTGGGGACCCCTGCTCTAGACCCAGAATGGGTATTAACAGGCTACATCTGATCCTGCAAAGTGGTATCAAATTGATGACAGGGTGCGCGAGTACTTTGCACTAAACCATCCCTCTCAAAATATTGGATATTCCTCTGCATCACAGAGGAAATATGGAGACATGAACCGAAGCTTAACCAAGGAACATTTCTTTAGACGTGTTTCTGCTGTGATTGAGGCCTGTGATGCTGGAAGGCTGAAGATTATTCCAGAGAGGAGCATGTTAAATGGTTTCCTTGGTTGCTGGTTTTATAAATTTATATATATTTTTTCAAATATTTTTATTAATGTTCAAATATCATAACAAACAATAAGTTCACACTCAGAAAATTGACACAGAATTTCTCATTCAGCAGAGGCAAAAATAGCCTGAATGCCCATAAAGCAAGATCAAAACTTAATATAATGTTTTAATTTTACTAAAATACTTTCTTTTAAGATTATAGATTGTATACAATTCATATAGTAATAATTTAGGCTGCATGTTTATAGTTTGTTTTTGCGCCTTTAAACATGCTTCAGTCCATTCAAATGAATCTGTTTCTTCTTGAATGTCTTTCCACCATCATGTGATTAATTTGTCAACATTTATAAATGTTGTAAGTTATTGTATTTTACTGAAAATGTTTTAATTAAATATGTTGATTCACTCATTCACTTCCATTGACGACTAAAGTCGTCATTTTAGATCCAATCGTTCACTCCCAAAGACGACTAAAATTGTCATTTGCATTTTTTTACTGTTTGAGTGTCGGAACGAGCCCCCGCACTGAGAACAAACATCTCAGCCCTGAAGCCGATCTTCATCTGCACACGCCACATGATCAGGAAGCAGAACATCCATGTGTTAGGAGATCGTTTGGGGCCGTTCCTGTAAAAAAAAGTGAGGCGCGAACCGGAAAAGCGTCTGCTGATCATAATTTGACAACGGATTATGAAAGAACGGATAACGGTCGAAACACACGGATTCCTCCTGATGTAAGAGGTGAGTCCTCTTTGAATTGGTTGTTTTGGCATCGACATCATCCTAGCGCAACGTTCTGTGACTCTTAAAAAAACTGTAAAAACAGTGAGAAACGCTGGCAGCGAAGGCCGTTAGCGATCAGGAAACGGCTGGCAGTGAATGAGTTAAACGTAAACAGAGCAAATAAGATAAACATATTTGCTCTGTTTACATACTGTAGTTTAATGACACCTAGTGGTTATTTAGTGGTAGTACTGCCTTAA
>SSNQ01000437.1:642488-671972 GCA_006942095.1 Nothobranchius kuhntae | reverse complement strand
GTAAACAGAGCAAATAAGATAAACATATTTGCTCTGTTTACATACTGTAGTTTAATGACACCTAGTGGTTATTTAGTGGTAGTACTGCCTTAACAATGACACTCCCAATGGATAAGATGAGGATAATTGGGCAGCAGTAGCTCAGGTGGTAGAGCGGGTTGCCTCATGATCGGAGGGTCATGGGTTCGATTCCAGCTCCCGCCAGGGGTATCCTGCTGTTGTGTCCTTGGGCAAGACACTTCACCCAACTTGCCTGTGTTAGTGGTGGTCAGAGGGGCCGACGGCGCCAAATGGCAGCCTCGCCTCTGTCAGACCTCCCCAGGGCGGCTGTGGCTACAAGTAGCTTACCATCACTAGCAGTGTGTGAATGTGAGAGTGTGTGAAAGCGTCTTTGGGTGTCTAGAAAAGTGCTATATAAGTTCAATGCATTATTATTATTATTATTATTATTATTATTATTATTATTATTATTATTATTATTATTATTATTATTATTGATTAGCATATAATACAGCTGTGTAATGATGTATAAATCATTAATATCAAAAGATTGTCTAATAGAATGTTTTACATACAACACATGACTTATGTTGGCATACAAACAACCAATTTGTAACCAAAGACTAGGCTATGTAAAATGCCTAGTGTAGTCCATTTAATCCGGCTCTGACTTTTTCCATGCCACAAAATGTTAGGTGTGGTTTCTGGTCACCAGAGGGCTGCTGGATTTTGTCCAGTGTGAAGTTGATCAAGTTTCTACCTACAGAAACTCCTAAACCCTCTTTTAAAGTAGTAGGCTTTAGTATTAAAAACTCTTTTGTGTCGTTTTTTATAAACAAAACAATTCTTAACATTTGGGTGTGTTTTTTTGCAGATAGTATTGTAAATCCAAACCTAATTATGATATTTTCATTTTGTATTCTATTTCTATTCAGCCATGTTTGTTATATACTTAGAGCAGTTGGACCAGCACAGTGCTACAGGTTGCTGAATATAAAGTATTTGATTAATTTGAAATAGAGCTCATATTATGTCAATTTATCAAGATGTGGAAGAAAATCACAACAAAACAATGTCCCAGTCAGATGTGTGCAAAAAGTCATCTTTAAAAGAAATTATATTTAAAAAATCTCAAAGCAGTTCCTTTGCTTTTGTTTTATATGTGGTCTATACGTGTTAAAGTTATATAATAGCAGCACTTTCTATCCCTAGAGGAAATATTTATGCATGTTTTATTTTGGAGGAAAAAACATTCAAATGACGACCTTTCCTTCACTTTTTTGACATTTAGTGGTTTCAACTACAATTTAAAAATAACTATTATTCTTTCTCTAAATGAAATTTAATATATCAGTTGAAGGGGAAACATTATCTAATAAAATTAATTAGATTTTTTTCCCTTCTAATTAATGTGTTTGGGAAGAGTCGTGATGACTTTGGAACTCTGAATTAATTACCTTTGCAACACAACACCTGGTGTCTTCCTGGTGTTCAGCCTCAGGCCGAGATTTAACCACGTCGAATGGAAACAGTTACTTGTCTTTGCACGCCCAGCTGCCCTCCCACCAGCCTCCAACCCCCCCATCCCCGTGGGGTAAAAGGTAAATTGGCAGGTTTGGGATGATGTAAGGATGTCGTCTCTGTCATGAAGCTCACAAAAACAAGTCTAAGTGCTTCCCAGGTGTGTGTTGTGGTTCCGATCTTGTTATTGAGGAATTCATTAGATTAGAACAACATTTATAGTTCATTGATTATTTCCCCCCACTGTGCAGCTTCGCAAACCCCCACCTTTACAGAATGTTTACTTTGTGAGAAATAAGTGATTTAAACTATATTAGAATATTTATTCTTGATGACAGTCAGTACTAAATCACGGTTTAATCCATTCTATATAGTATTATTAGGTGTTTAAGACAATCTATTTGTTGTACGGATCAGTTGCATCTTTGCGTACATCTAGAATTAAAATGGAACCCAGTTTTTCTCATGACTGGGGCCATTTCTCATTATGCATACCTGTGTACTCACCTTGTTGTGAAACGTCATCAACGATGGTCCAAGTACTGTTCCGATCATGAGTACATGGCCCAGTCCCAATACTCACACTTTCACCCTCAATTGCACCTTTCTGTCCTGGAGTGCGTGTACGTAGACTGTCACAATTCTCAAGTGCGGAAGTGAGCCATGCTGCTTTTACACCCTTGATCTGTAGTTCACTGAAGTTTGCATCAATGAGTACTTTGGCGAAGGGTATTACCCATAATCCATTGCTGTGTGGGAATTTTAGGAAAAGCCTGAGCAATTTATTGGTGGAGAATTGTATTATTGTACAGATTAATTAAAATCAAATCACTTGTTTTTATACACTGCTTGGCCAACAAGTTATTCAACCCAACTGGTGCAATGAGTTGCTTCTCATTTCTTAAACAACCATGGAGAAAGACACATCTGGTGGTCGTGTAAAAGATGTTAGTCTGTTTAAGAAGGGTCAGATCATTGGCATCAAGCAGAGAAAACGTCTAAGGAGATTGCATCAATGACTAAAACGGGGTTAAGAACTGTCCGATGCATTATTAAAACTGGTCTGATGAATCCAGGTTGACCCTGTTCCAGAGTGACGGTGCATAAGGGTAAGAAGAGTGGCGAATGAAGTGATGCACCTGTGGGGGCAGTGCTATGATCTGGGCTTGCTGCAGTTGGTCAGGTCTAGGTTCAGCAACAGGATGTGCTCCAAGAATGAGGTCAGCTGACTACCTGAATATACTGAATGACCAGGTTATTCCATCTTTCCTGATGGCACGGGCATATTCCAAGATGACAATGCCAGGATTCATCAGGCTCAAATAGTGAAAGAGTGGTTCAGGGAGCATGAGACATCATTTTCACACGTGGATTGGCCACCACAGAGTCCAGACCTTAACCCAGAGGTCTCCAACAATTTGGAGACAGAAGAACTACTGTCATACTATTAATTCACATTGATTGTTTCCATGTGTGAATATGCTTACTATGTTAAAAAATGCTGTGCTTACTATAATAACATGCCTTGTATTTACAAGTTGCTTTCTATGTATTTCAACACATCAATATTGTAATAAAAAAGAAAATAGTGACTTTCCTGTTTTGCATCTCAAACTAAATGAAACATAATTAGTTTTTAACGAATCAGATACTTTCTAACAATGAAATGCAAATCTGCTTTGCGTGAGTGATTTGACATTTTTTAGAATGGATTAGTACCATAACTATCATCATCATCATCATCATCATCATCATTATTTCTATAACACTTTCTGTCGTCCAAGAGGCAAACTAAAGTGCTGCACACGTACAAAAGATTTAATGCACAAGGCCAACAATAAAATATGCATAAAAACAAACAAGCATAGAATGTTGGTAAAAAAGAACAAGGTCAAATAGGTCAAATAAAACTAGACAAAAATGTGCTAAGTCGTCTAAAATTGTCCACAGATGTTTACATAGCCAACTCGTGTGCTGAGGGAGCGCCGCTGCTTAAAAGTCAGTGTTCATCCCACTCTAAAAACTGGCAGTGAGGGTGCTTGCCTGACCATTAGTGGAAGGTCATTCCACAGCTTGGGGGCCATAACAGAGAAAGCCCCACCTCCTCTAGTCGAGCATTTTACTCGTGGAGCGACTAGTGAGCCTTGCTGTGATGACTTAAGTGTGCATGATGGGTTGTAGCAGGTGAGTAACTCAGACTAGGAGCACTGCCCTGAAGAAATGGTAAATGGCATTTATTTTAATAGCACCTTCTTAGGGTTCTACAACCCCCCAAGGCGCTTCACAACACAATCAGTCATTCACACACACACACACACATTCACACACTGGTGGGGATGGTCTACGATGTAGCTACAGCTGCCCTGGGGTGCACTGACAGAGGTGAGGCTGCCGAGCACAGACGCCACTGGTCCCTCCGTCCACCACCACCAGCAGGCAAGGCAGTTTAAGTGTCTTGCCCAAGTACACAACAGCAGCATTCTCTGGTCGGAGCCAGGATCAAACCTGCAACCTTCCGATTACTGGAGAACCCGCTCTACCTCCTGAGCTACTGCAGTCCAACTTAAAATCAAAAGCCTGTAACTTGAACCTGACTCCAAAAAACAGTGGAAGCCAGTGCAGATTGGCCAAAATGGGCTTGATGTGTTCCTGCTTTATGGCGCCAGTCAGGAATCTAGCTGCAGCCTTGTGGGCAAGATGGAGCCGAGCAAGAGCAGCCTTGCAAACTGTAGAGCAGGGGTGTCAAATATGCGGCCCGCGGGCCGGATCCGGCCCGCAAGCGGGTTAAATCCGGCCCGCGAGACGGTTGTGTAAACTTTATTTTCATACTTTACAATGTAGAGTGAAAATAAACGTATCTTTGTGAGCAAGTTTTCTCTGTAATGAGTAAAACTAAAACAAAGCTGCGCTCAAGGCTCACACAAGAACTTGAATCACATCCTGAAGTTGGCCACCACTCAGGATGTGACTCCTGATGTTGATGTGCTGGTGAAAGCTAAAATATGTAAAGTAAAATGAGTCAAATATACTTTAAGTGCTGCATGAAACTGATCTAGCCGTGTGATCTGTAAGCTCTGAATCACTATGGAATGTTTTTTTATGTTGATTTTTTTTTTTTNCAAATTGTCAAGTACACTTCAGGTGTTGTACTTGTACTATTTTGGATACACTGTCCTCAGGCTCCAGCCTTGTTTTATATTGATTGTATTAAAACAAAGAAAACAATCTGAAGTTTTTTTTTTTTTATTTACCGGTCCGGCCCACTTGGGACTAGATTTCCCTCAATGTGGCCCCTGAGCTAAAATGAGTTTGACACCCCTGCTCTAGAGTAAAGGGAGTTGCAATAATTGAGCCAATAAGTAATAAAAACATGGGCTACAGTCTCTAGGTGGGCTTGTGACACTAGCGGCTTGATCCTGGAAAGGCGGCGAAGATGGAAAAAGCAAGTCCGTACCACTCTATTGATGTGAGTCTACAGCTAACCTGTTCAGTCCTTGACCCTGTGCCCTGCCCAGAGCCTAAGCAGCAATGCCAGTTTTTCATACTGTTCAGCAATTTTGACAGAAATACTTTGAAAAACTATAAGATGCCATTTAAAACATGTTTTATGTTAAGGGATACTTCAGGATCCTAAAAAATGACCTAAAACACATGTTTACCATGCATGCAAAAAACAAGCATAAAATGTGAATCACTGACATCCTACCTAGTGTTATTTTTGCAACTCCCCTACTTTAGAAACCAGATTTATTTCCTTGAATGAATGAGTAGCCTAAGATGTGAACACAAGTAAAATGTAGCTGCATTTAAAGGGCCAGCAAATGGTGAGACTCGTCAGAAAACATGAAATCCACTTATTTATTGTAGAGGTTTGACATGATGTTCATTATGATGACTTGGCTGTCATATTTCACCTCCACCAGCAGATGTTGCTATATAGGGCTGAGTAAGTAGTGAACCCTTTTGTGAAGTAATGTTCTGGAAAGCCTGAGTGCTTCATGAGGCTTCATTTGGCCATCACTGAGAACAGAGAAGGCAGGATCTGTAATGTCAGAAACACAAGAACTGGCAGCAAGAAGTTCTGATAATGACCCCAATATAAACTGGGAGGGCTGATTACCTTAATGGGAACAGCTGAGCAGAGACTAATGTGCAACAGGTGGAAGCAATGAGCAAAATCAGAGGAGCTGAAGAAAAAAAGTCAAGGAAACAGACAGCTTTATTTAGCAAAACACACACACACACACACACACAGACACACACGCAGACACACACACACACACACACACACACACACACACACACACACACACACACACACACACACACATATATATATATATATATATACATATATATATATGTACATATATATGTACATATGTATATATATATATGTGCATATACATATATATATATATGCATATACATATATATATATATGTATATATATATATATATATATACATACATGTATATATATATATATGTACATATATATATACATATGTACATATATATGTACATATATATATATACATATGTACATATATATATATATACATACATATATATATATATATATATGTATATGCATATATATGCATACATATATATATGTATATATATATATATATATACATATATATATATATATATATATATATATATATATATACGTATATATGTATATATATATATATATATATACATATGTACATATATATGTACATATATATATATACATATGTACATATATATATATATACATACATATATATATATATATATGTACATATGTGTATATATATATATATATATATATATATATATATATATATATATATATATATATATATATATATATATATATATATATATATATATATATATATATATATATATATATATATATACTGTTAAAAACAATAAAGGGAACACACAACAAGACATCTTAGATCTGAATGAGTGAAATGTTCTTATTAAATACTTTGTTCTTGATGTGGGCTCATGCTGGGGTAAAACCACATGTCAAACTTTCCATGTATGTAACCTTCTCAAGATACATTTAATTGTTTACTTAAAATAATTATGTGTTTAATTTGAAATTGATGAAATTTTATATAGAAACTGGAAAAAAGATGAAAATCAATATAAACAAGCTAAATGTCATTATTTTGCATCTAAAAGAAAGTATGTTTGAGAACTTTACACATGCACCACTTCTTAAAGTTTACATATAGTTAGAGAGATCTAGACAATGTAAAATATTTTGTTTAAACCTGTTTTATTATCAGTGACCTTTACAGCATACTGGCAGTTAAAGGGAGTTAAATACTCGCACTGCACCCTATTGCCTTCTGTGAAGTGCATTTGGAGGAAGTGTACAGTAAGGCTTCGAGTGTGTAGTATAGCGTACAACTGTGCAAATAATTGTTGATTTGGGACTGTTACCGTTGTGTCATCGACCACGAGTCATGCCGGGATGCTGGTCACTGTTTGTGCTACTTTTTTTTTTTTTTACAAAAGAGCTTTATTAACAACTTTCAAACAAACACTTGACAAAATGTACATTAATTGCTGTCCACATTAGATCTTAGTCTAAAGCATTCAGAGCCTTAATAAATATCATTAATTGTATTAAAATGACCTTTTGCCACTTAAACCATTGTTCTGCCTTCTTCTCAAAGTTCCCACGCAGCAAGGGATTGTGGGTAATACCCTTGACCTAAGTCCACCTCAATGCAGACTTAGGCGAAATGCAGATCAAGGGTTTAACAGGAGCGTGGTTAACGTCTGCACATGAGGATCGGGACAGCCTACGCACTTGCACGCTTGGCTCGGAATGTGCAATTGAAGGACACAAGGGTGGAAGTGCACGTATCGAGATTGGGCCATAAATGTGTAGCTATTAAAAGAGGCAACAATCCGTTTTTTGTGTACAGAGATTATTGTGTCACAAACAATAATTGTTTAGATCTAAAATGCGTTATATAGTGCAATATTTAAATGTATTATTTTATTCCTTTAATTTATTTTTGATGTTTTCTCACAAGAATAAATTTGAAAATATAAAAGCAGCCAAAAAACTATAATCATTCATCATAATAATTATAACTGCAATGTTGGTAAAAATAAAAATAAATTAAGAAATTGTAATGCAAAAAAATAGAGGAAAATGTTAACATTTGAAACAAAAAAGATTATAACTACATTATATAGTTGTCAGTTGTTTAAGAATAGCAGGTTGCAAACTGTCAGAATGTGAGCAGATCCAGATCTTTTGCTTTTATTTTTTTTTTTTTAATCTAAGAAATAAAATTTTAAAAAATGCCTCTTTCCTTCTTGTCAGATTTCATGATGATCATTAGGATTTAAAGTGCAAAATGATTCATACCCCTTGAATTTTTATACTCGTTGACAAGATACAACCACAAATTTAAATGCTTTAATTGAGTTTCTGTGACAGACCCACACAAAAGGGCACATAATGGAGAAGTGGAATGAAGCTGATACGTGGTTTTCAGAATTTTAAGTGAACAAAAATTTGAAAAATGTGGCATGCATTTATATTCAGCCCTGTCCTCAGATACCCTTAAATAAAATCCAGTTCAGTCGGTTGTCTTCAGAAGTCCTTGAATTAGATGATAGTAATTTTGTCTCATTATAAATTCACCTGTTTTAGATTAGAATTAGAAAATTGTGAAAATGTTCAACATTATTCCAAAACACCTGCAAAGGATTCCCGCGCCTTCAAATGGTCTCTTAGTTGATGGGAAGGTGGATGGAGCTAAAATGGAAAGAACATAATGAGCCTAAACTTGCAACAAGAGCTACAATAGGATGGTTTAGGTCAGGGGTAGGCAGTCCTGGTCCTGGCGTGTCGCTATCCAGTATATTTTTGTCTTTTTTTCCCCTGTTCCAACACACCTGATTTAAATCAGTAGGTAGTTAACTGAGCTTGATAACTTGGTGAACAGGTGAATCAACCAATCAATTAGGTGTGTTAGAGCCAAAACCTGGATAGTGGCACTCCAGGACCAGGGTTCCCCACCCCTGGTTTAGACCAAAAAAATCGTCATAGGTTAATTCAACTCAATTTAGTTTATTTATTTTGCGCCGAATCACGACAAGAGTCATCTCAAGGCACTTCCCAAAGCAAATTCCAATTCAGGTCAGTTCATTAAGCCAATCAGTAAAGGTCTCATGTATAAGGAACCCAGCACATTGCACCGAGTCAATGACTAGTGTCAGAGTCTTTACAGCAGTCCTCATACTAAGCAAGCATGTAGCGACAGTGGAGAGCAAAACTCCCTCTTAACAGAACGAAACATCCAGAGGATCCTGGCTCAGTATAAGCAGCCATCTGCCATGATTCACTGGGGACCAATGAGACAGGGCAGACACACGCACACGCACGCGCACTTACACACACGCACGCGCTCACACACACACACACACACACCTATGCACCCATATACTCGGCTGCGGCCTTTCTGCGTGGAGTTGCATGTTCTCCCCATGCATGCGTGGGTTTCCGCTGGGTACTCTGGTGTGACAGCCGATGCCCCCCTCCAAGGGGCTACCACAGCTCAGCAGAACACCATTGCAGCTTCTTCTGAGGAGAAAAACACTTAGAGAGAAAATAAAGTTAACAACGGAAATAGCAGGAAAATACGCAATTAGAGAGAAGTCGTAGAAGAAAGTAGTAGAGTGTGGAAAGTATTGTCAGCATAACAGTGGAGGTTTATTAGCCTGGCAAGCCAGACTAAATAAATGTATTATTTAGTCTGGCAACGCTCCATTGACGGCTCTCGGTTGTGGGGCGGGTTCTACCGTTGTCTTTCAAATTATCTCCGCATGCTACTGGACAATGAATGTGACATACTCTTGTTTCACTCTGTTGCATCATCCCACCCACCAGGCATATAGAGTGCCCTGATTGGCCCACAAAGCAGATAAAGCTCTGTGATTTGTTCACTAAGCAGATGGAGCACTATGATTGGCCCACCATTATGGACCGATCACAGCTCTTTATGTGTTTGAAACCCCTCTAGAGGTTCCAGTGGAGCATTCCTAGACCAAACTTTGCAAAGCAAGAAATTGGTCTAGTTCACTAGGCTAGAGGTTTATCCCATGCTGTCTAATGATTTTACCAACTGGAAGCTTGTATATAGTAAAAATTATTTTCAAGCACTGAACCCTGTGGTACTCCAAAGGTAATCATAGAGAATGATGATTTGTCATGTACAATAACAAAAGGAAATCTGTCAGACAGATAGGATTTAATCCAGCCCAGCACTGTTCCTTTGATCCCTACAACACGTTCAAGCCTTTATAAGAGAACATTGTGATCAACTGTGTCAAAAGTAGAAATGAAATCTAAAAAGATTAGAAACAGACACAATATTCTTATCTGAAGCCATGAGAATGTCATTTGTAACTTTCATTTATGCGGTTTCACTGCTGTATTAGATTGGCCCAGTCAAAGCTCAGACCTAAATCCCATTCAACATCTGAAGAAAGACTTGAAAATTGCTGTTCAGAACCTTTCTATCCAATCTGGGTGAGCGTGAGCTATTTTGCAGTGAAGAATGGGCTAAACCGTCAGTCCCTGGATTAGTGTTTCCCAATTTCAGTCCTCAGGACCCCCTGTCATGTTTTCCATGTCTCTGCCACAGCACACCTGATTTATATATTTGTATTGCCTCCTTGGGAGGGTAAGTGCTGCAGATGCCTGTTAGTCACTCATTAATTAAGGCCAGGTGTGTAGCAGCAGGAAACACTGCCCTAGCTGTGCAAAGAGACGACCCCAAAAGATTTGCAGCTGTAATTCTTGCAAATTTTGGTTCTACAAAGTATTGATGTAGGGAGAATGAGTGCAAATGTACACCATACGTTTAGATTTTTGTTTGCTTACTTTTTTTTTTTTCAAATCACGAATCAGTTTCATTCTTCTTCACAGTTATGTGGTACTTTGTGTTAGCCTGGCAAGTAATCCTAAATATGTAAATGTATGGTGTAATGACGACCCACCAGATCTCAGTTGTGGGGCGGAATCTACGATGTTTTTCAAACTGTCTCTGCATGCTATTGGACAACAAATGACGTGATGTATTTAGCACTAAAGATGTCAATCAGCAGGGTAGTCCGTGATAAACTGTTGAAGAAGAAGTAAATTCAACACTCTTCTAAATAAAGGACTTCAGCACCTCTGTCTGCTCTTGACTCAAAGAAAACCCCAATTCTAAATAGTCCGAAGATGTCAAAGCTGTTTCAAATGATTTATCGCCATCACCAGCTCAGTGGCCTAGTGGTAGAGTGTCCGCCCTGAGACTGGAAGATCAGGGTTCAATTCCTGGTCAGGTCATACCAAAGACCTTGAAAAATTGGGACCCTCCCTGCTTGACACTCAGCATTTAAGGGGTTGATTGGGGGGTGAAACCACCAAATGGTTCCCGAGCGCGGCTGTGCCTGGAGCTCACCGCTCCCCTAGGGGATGGGTCAATTGCGGAGAACAAATTTCACACACACATCAGTGTGTGTGACAACTAATGGGACTTTAACTTTTGTTGTGCTCCATTGCATCATCCCGTCCACCAAACTTATACAGCTCTGTGATTGGCCCACCAACCAATAGAGCACTGTGATTGGTATAACACGAGGCCAGTATTGGACCTGTTGAGGCTCCTAAGCAGTGTGGCTTCACTAACCTGCCAAGCTAAATAGTTGTTGCTACTAACATGGTGTGTCTAGATTTCTAGGCCAACTTTGCACGTGTCTATCGCAGATAATCTCAGTAGAGCACATTTACATTTGTGGACATATGGTGTCAAAAGATGTATAAGTTTGTGGGGTATGAATACTTTTTTAAGGCACTGTATAACTGCAGAATCTCCAACTACTTGTGTTCATCAAAGGGGTATATGAACCTTTTAGGAGAGACTTTGATAATGGAGAGAAGAAAAGTCTCCATTTAATTTTAAACACTATTACCCTGATGCTAGTAACAAGAAATAGAAACACATTTAGTGGACATATTTCTAAATTACTCAGATGAAGATGAATTTAGTCTGTAACCCAACGTCTCTTTGATTTTTACTTGCACGCCTGCCCTTTTCTACAATTATTAATAAAACTGTTTCTAATTTTTTTCATCTTTGTGAGTTTCTAGTACATCCCTTTTTGCTTTCACCCATTGACAGTATCATAGCTATTCAGAAATACTTCTAGCAGATGTTTTTATTTCTTAATTTGTATCCAATTTAGTGACAAAACACAAAATAGGACACCCAGTCGTCATCAGCTTTGATTAGTTTGACACAAGGGACACTTGTGAAAACAGCCACTGTCTTTCTGATCTCCCTGTATTTAGTCTGTTTAAACCCATCTCCTGATAATAGTGTTAGATTCTCACCTAAAAGAAAAAGTGTCATAGGGCACCTTTCCTTCCTCTTGTGTCACATGGGAACACATTAGGATCAGGAACACCAACATGGCCGGAGGCAGCACAACATGCTGCATGTAATAATCTCTGTGCTTCATACTTAATGATGCTGTGTTTTGTAGCCTGCAGGGTTTCTCTTGGTAATGATTTGTGAAACACCCCACTGACTCAGGTATTACTCCCCTGAATTCTGTTTCACTGCATGGGTGTTTATTGTGTAAAGTAAGAAAAAAAACATAAAAACTGGTAAATAAAATCAAATGAACACAATTTGTTTCTAAGATCCCAAGTAATCCTAATTTCTCTCTCTAAAAATATATCCAATATCCTTTGGATAGTTGATTTTTTTTTGTCTTTGTCTAGATTTATTTTTTAATACGATGCATTATTTCTTGTTGTTTCTTAGTTTTGGGGGAATTTGTCTTGCGTGTGTTCATTTAACACAGTAACAGGCCAAGACAGCAGAAGCTTCATTACAACGAAGACAAATGAAATTTGCTCACAGAAAACTCTTTGTAAACTCCCGCAATGGTGCAACAATTAAAGATGAACTTTAAATTTTAAATGGTTCCCGGCACAAGTTCACAAAAACCTCCAAGATTTCTTCCCCATTTCCGTTTGTAACTTAGGGACAATTACTTTATTTCGAAAGAATTTGGTTCGGTTGCAGAGCAGCAAATCTGATTACTTTGTGTTTTTCTAAACAAAACGGGACTTCCTCACTACCTTCCCCTGACTTTCATGGCTGTTGTTACGGATCAGCGTCAGAAGATTCTATGTGACGATTCTAGATGACAAGCAAAGACAAGTTATACAATACATAGTCATATCTGATGTTTGCGCTCTTGGGTGTTTTATAGTAAGGAGCACTTACTACCATGGATGTAATTTTCACTTTAGAAGTGGGGGGGACACGGGGGGTCTTTACAGTATGCTCTAATGGGAAACAGGCTTCAACACAAACAGTTGTTTTCTGCTTGGTCCTAGAGCTCAACCAGTGTCAATTTAATATAGCGTAATATTGTTTTTGGATGGTAAAACGTGCAGGGGTCAAAACATGACTTTGGAAAAAGTGGGGGGGACATGTCCCCCCACAAAATTACATCCATGCTTACTACACTTATTACGGTTGTATGCTTCCAACATTAAAGGGAGTGCAGTTGTTTGCCCTCTTGCTGTTAGCTCGCTGTTATCCAAACGACTCATTAAAGGAAGTAAAACGCCACGATTGACACATAATTCACTTCACACATACATTTAACTGTAATATTGAGCTGTTGGTAATTGAAAAAAGTAGCTTGAGATATTTTTAGAGCCAACTATTTGTTTCTAATTCACAGTTAGCTCAGTGTTGGCCTCTAGCCTTTGGAGCAAAACAAAGAGATGTCGTGACTTCTTAAGGGCTGCAAGAAATAACTTCTGGGTCATTCCTGTTTACTGGCTTTGGTTCTTTAAAGTACAGTGTGTATTTTCCCTGGCAATACGAGGCAGTACATACTTAAATCATTCCAAGAAAGCAGTATTTTTGTGTTCGAGTAAGACCTTACTAATGGAAGGCCATTAGGGCCAAAAATCTCTGGGAGCGCTATTTTCAGACGAGTACTTTGTCGGATTGTTCAACCTCTGGCAAAAATGACAAGCACATCAGAGCGAAGAGGTAAATGTGTGAAACATTTATGAATATTTTGTAACCGCTTGTTACAAATCAGTAAATGTGTTTTGTCTTCACAGGCTCCTGTAGAGGGACACATCATCTCTAATATGACGTTGCACAGAGACTTAGTATATTTTAAACCAAATTTTTGTGGTTATATGTTATGACGCCACCGATATTTTTCAACAACTGGGCATTTTCCATTTACCTTTCTCAGTGGCCTAGTGGTAGCGTGTCCACCCTGAGACTGGGAGATCAGGGGGTTCGATTCCTGGTCGGGTCATACCAAAGACCTTGAAAAAATGGGACCCAATGCCTCCCTACTTGACACTCAGCATCAACGGGTTGGATTGGGGGGTTAAACCACCAAATAGTTCCCGCTCGCGGCTTGTCTGCAGCTCACTGCTCCCCCAGGGGATGGGTCAAATGCGGAGAACAAATTTCGCTCACACACCTGTGTGTGTGACAACTAATGGGACTTTAACTTTTCAACAACAGCTCATTCCAGAGATTAATGGTAAAAACTACACATTGCCTCTTTTGCGGTGCATATATGCCCTTTATGACTGATGTCAAGTTGTTGTTGTTGTTGTTGGTAGCCTCAAGGGCAACATGCCGATTATCACTTGTAAGTCACTTTGGACAAAAGTGTCTGCTAAATACATAAACATAAACATTTATTTCCCCTAAGTACTTTAAAATGTTTAAAAAGATTAGTTTTGTGGTGGATTTCATAAAAAAAGACTTTTGTTTTGAAATCGTCAAATCAGGTAACAAAAATGTGTAAGCTGGTAGACCTGCTTTGCTCCTTGTGTTAGCATTATTCCATCACAGTGATTCCACTCTCATTTGCATGAAGATGAACAGGAAAATCTACAAAAACCAGCCTTTTTTTCCAGTTTGCAGTCTTTCTATGACTGTGAGTCATGATGCATAAAGTCAGTGGAAACACTGAAACACAGGCCATGTGTGTGTTTCAAATGCATAAAGTGTGTGTAATGTTGTTTGGCAGCCCCAGGTGACACTTTTCTGCTGTGTGCCTCATTATATTGATGCAGGATGAATAAATCAGGTGAAACACTGAGACATGACAGCGCTCACGTCTTTCGCCATTAAAGTCAAATGTCCATTTAAGTATTCTGTTTTTGTTATTACAGGCTGTGGAACTGGATTTTTTCCCATCGACTCAAAGCATCAGGGGAATGAAGTCACTTTGACAGCTGCAACATGAGCTTGGAGCTGTTTTTTTTAAGGATGGCACCGATTACATGATGCTACAAACAGATCTGTGCTGGTGTTGTCACACTTTGATGCATGAAGGATTTCCATTGGTTTAGCCTCTTTTTAGATGCTGTTGAACTGCTGCAAACACACACGCTGAGTCCTAGGATGAGAACGATTTGGATGAGATTGGCTGAGGCTGTTCCAACATGGAGAAGAACCAGATTTCTCCTTTTGAGTGTTTTGTGGATTGGGTTTTTTCCAAACAATTCCCACCAGGACCAGAATCCACAATGTCAAATAATCTCCAGTGCGCTGCCTCTGCCTGTGCTGCAAAGAAACGGGGACATCATCTTAGGCGGTCTCTTCTCGCTTCACGACGCCGTGTCGGTGCACAATCCGTCGTTCACCTCTCAGCCTCCTCCTGCAAGGTGCACCAGGTAATCTTTAAGTTTTAACATCGTCTTGATTAATGCAGCTTTGGACTGGTTTGAATAACCATAGTTGCCCTAAACTTTGCAGATTTAATTTCCGGACTTTCCGTTGGATGCAAACGATGATCTTTGCCATTGAAGAGATTAACAGACACGGTAAACTTCTTCCAAATGTCACAGTTGGCTATAAGATCTTTGATTCGTGCAGCACACCGCATCAAGCTTTAAAAGCTGCAGTGGAGTTAATGGGACGAGTGAACAATTCGGTGGCTGAAAAAAACAACAATGGCACTTGTTACGGGAGTATACCCGTGGTGATAGGAGATGGAGGATCCACTCAGTCTCTCGTCGTGGCTCGTTTCCTGGGAGTCTTCCACGTTCCTCAGGTAAGCTGACCACAACTATGACTAGTTCTAGTCTGCTGTAGAAGGATAAACAGTGACTTGAATTATTTCTGATTCGTACATTGGATTATATTGTGGGAAATCTTTTTTACAGGTCAGCTACTTCTCCAGCTGTGCCTGTTTGAGTGACAAAAAGCAGTTTCCTGCATTTTTAAGGACGATGCCAAGTGACTCATTCCAGGTTAATGGCTGCTGATTCTTTTTTATCTCATTAACCCTTTGATGCATAATGGTCACTACAGTGGACAGGTACTTAAAATTGTTATTTATTTATTTTTGCTACTAAGCACAGCTGTTGAAGACTTTATTGCATTTGAATTCCTCCATTTGTACTTCAGTAAGTCAAGCCAACATATTTCATGTTCAGATTGCACGCTGTCCACTGAGGTGGACATGTAATAAATTATTTGTAAATTAAATTTTACAAAAAATATGTAAATATGAAATTTGTTTCATTCACACCTAAAGATGAATGAAAAAAATTGTTAAAATAAATCATGGTTGAAGATTTCATAATTCATGTATCAAAGGGTTAAAACCAATAGAAAACCTTTTTCTATGTGCCACTCATTTGTACATCTCTGTCCAGGTAGATGCCCTGGTACACCTGGTGAAACATTTTGGCTGGACCTGGGTGGGTGTGATTGCAGGTGATGATGCTTATGGTCGTGATGGGGCAAACATCTTCGTAAACAAGGTGGGTACACGTCTGTAAAATGTCATTAGTCTCACAATAAAAAGTTGGATTACAACAGAGCTTCTCTTTTGCTCTCTTAGGTTCAGCGGTTAGGGGTTTGTGTTTCCATACATGAGATCATTCCCAAGAACCGAGCTCAAACGGATATTTTATCCATCATCTCTAAAATCCGTTCGTCTGGGGCTCATGTGATCCTGGTGTTTGCCGTGGAACAGGATGCAGTGGCTTTGTTTGATGAAGCATTACGGTATGGAAACACTGGTTGGATTATTAGACAGCGTGTAAATACACTCAGAAGAGAATATTTTAGATTTTTGTGTCTTTCCCAGTTTCAAGATTAAAACTGAAATGTTGAGCATGAAACAAACTATTTTGTTTGTTTCTCAGCAGTTTGAATATGAAACACGAACGAGGACGGCTGTTGTTGTTTTAGCGTCCAGGAAATGGCAGACAATGTCTTGAGTAGTAGAAGCTAATCGTTAGCATTAGCAATTCCATCACATGGCATGAGGTGAGATGTCCAAGCATCGGGCAAAAAGAGGTCAAATCCTGCCGACAGAAGCTCTCCTCTGATGTGGCAATTTTCTAGTTTCTGCATCAGGTGCACCTGAGCTGTTTATCCCCCAGAGTACGACTTGCATTGCATTCATTCCCACCACAGATCACTGCAAACGTATTGATTAAACAAGTCCTCCACACCTTTTCATTCAGTTTCTATGAGTTTGAAGCTATTATTTGAAGCGAACTGAGTTTCTGTTTCTTAGGACTGGGCTGACTGGGATACAGTGGCTGGCCAGTGAAGCCTGGAGTACAGCTGCTGTGCTTTCCAGTCCTACAAAATACCACCACCTCCTCCAGGGTACAGTTGGTTTTGCCATTCGGCAAGCACACATCCCTGGACTGCGAGACTTTCTTCTGCGCTTGAGTCCCTCGGGGCCAGCAGCCCGTGAAGATCCCTTCCTTGCTCTCTTTTGGGAAGAGGTGTTTCAGTGCAGCCTGAGTGGGCAGGCCAAAGGTCAAGAGCTGTATTCTGAGGGTAAACCTCCATGCACAGGAACAGAAGACCTTAGGAGCGTAACAAATATCTATTCAGATGTGTCACAGCTGAGAATTTCCTACAATGTCTATAAAGCCGTGTATGCCGTTGTCAACGCACTGAAGGATATGAAAAGTTGTGTGAAAGGAAAAGGCGTGTTTCCTCTGTTTACCTGTCCAGATGTAGAAGGTGTTCAGCCATGGCAGGTACCATTACATACAGATGTTCACCACATCTGGTGTAACAGTCACCATCATCTGATCACACTCGCTCTCTACCTTCAGCTGCTTCACTACATCAGACAAGTGAGGTACTTGAATTCGTTTGCAGATGAAATAAAGTTTGATGAGAATGGCGACCCGGCAGCTGTCTATGATTTGGTCAACTGGCAGCTCAACGCAAACAGGCAAATTGGGTTCATCACTGTAGGTAAATATGATGGGATGATCCCAACTAATGCCCAAAAACTTCTGATCCAGAAGGAAAACATTCTGTGGAACGGCAACCAATCTCAGGTAGTAGAAATCTCCATAAAAATTTAATGCATTTATTTTTTGTAGTCTTTTGCATTAACAACCTCTTGTTTTGTGTTTCTAGGTTCCTTTGTCAGTGTGTAGCTCCAGTTGTCCTCCGGGCAACTGGAAGGCAGTGAGGCCAAACTCCCCTGTCTGCTGCTATGACTGTGTGGCATGTGCAGCTGGGGAAGTTAGCAATCAAACTGGTGAGAGGACACATTGTGTTTAGGAATGTGACCTTTTGAGATAAAGTGGAATGAAAAGAGCCTCAGGGAATGAGCTAAATGCTTATTTTTTTTCTTTAGATGCCATTGGTTGTGACCAATGTCCACCAGAATTCTGGTCCAACCCAGAAAAGACCACCTGCATAGTGAAAGAGGTGGAGTTCCTCTCTTTCAGCGACACCATGGGCATCATCTTGGCAGCTATTTCCCTTCTTGGCGCTCTTTGCACCTGCGCTGTGCTCTTTATATTTTTCTGTCACAGAACCTCAGCAGTTGTCAGAGCCAACAACTCTGAGCTGAGCTTCCTGCTGCTCTTCTCCTTGACTCTCTGCTTCCTGTGTTCTCTGACCTTCATTGTCCAACCGTCTAAGTGGTCCTGCATGCTGCGCCACACAGCTTTCGGGATCAGTTTTGTTCTCTGCATCTCCTGCATTCTGGGGAAAACAATAGTGGTGCTAGTGGCCTTCAAGGCAAAAATTCCAGGCAGCAATATTATGAAATGCTTTGGACCTGCACAGCAGAAGACAATCATTAGCATCTGTACACTAGCCCAGGTAGGAAGCTACGCTTTGGATCATTTGGAAGGTTTTATCTAAAGGATCAATTAAGACTTCTTTTTTTTTTTCCCCTCCAGGTAATAATTTGCACAGTTTGGCTGACTGTTTCACCCCCTGCTCCACGCCACCTGATGCCACGTGAGAAACCTTTCATTATTCTCCTGTGCGACGAAGGTTCGAGCATCGGTTTCGCTTTGGTCATGAGCTACATCGGCTTTCTGGCTTGCCTCTGTCTTCTTCTGGCCTTCTTGGCGAGGAAGCTTCCGGACAGCTTCAATGAGGCCAGACTTATCACTTTCAGTATGCTTATTTTTTGTGCCGTGTGGGTGGCATTCATCCCCGCCTACATCAGCTCTCCAGGAAAGTATGCCACAGTCACAGAAGTGTTTGCAATCCTGGCCTCCAGTTATGGCTTACTGGTTTGCATATTTGCTCCAAAGTGTTATATAATCCTACTCAGGCCAGAAAAGAACACCAAGACGCATTTAATGTCCAAAACTCCTTCACGGACTTTTTAAAATAAATATAAATCTCGTTTCATCTCACATAGGTGTTCTATGTAAAAGTGGACTTGTCGTAGAGGCATTTTACCACCAGATGGCAGTAGTGTGTTAAAATACTATCATTTGGGTATCCACCAGGAAACACACATTTGTGCTGTCACACACGCCTTTATTATTGTAAATAACTTCCCACAGAATGTTCATAATTACACACTTAACCATGTTTTTCCATTGAAAAGCAAAAAGAAGCCAGCGTCATGCAGTTGTTGGTATGGAAGCTCATTTGAAAATATGAGGGCAAACGTGATAGATCTCTGTCAGATTTGACTGGGGTTTGGCAGCAGTGTCCGTGCTTATTGGACTTCCAGGTGGAATGATGAGACCCGGGATTCCTGAGGAATGATCCCAGAAATCCCGGCTGTCATTGGTTAATTGAATCCTCGTTCTCCGGGGGGACTTTATGTAAACATCACGCCTTGTTGTTCCCTGTAATAACAAACTGTCTGACATTTTCCTGGCTCTCCCAGCTATCATTGATTATTGAGCTTTGATTAATATGTTTATCCTTCCAATGAAAAGAAGAACACCGTGGAACGTGGAAAGACCGTGCATCATTAATGTCCATCAGAAATAATCAGGAACCAGAATTATTTGGTGGACTTAAGTGATTTAGTTGATTCACAATGTTGATTCAATGTTACGTGGCCTTTTGTAATCGAGTGAAAAAAGACTATTAAAGAATAAATTGATTTTTGTGTTTGTTTGTTTTGTTTTCAGTACACTGCCGAGCTGATTAGTAACCTTTAACAAAAAAGCAATAATTGCTTGTTTTAATCAAGGAAAGTAAAATAGATCAATTCAATTTGATGGTTAAATAATTCATTAGGTTTGAATGAGAACACACTTCTCAGTGATTTCTTCAGTTGACTGAAAATAAAACATAAAATTACCAGCAGGGCAGACTTGAAGTGTCATGTCTGTGGGAAGATCTATGGGAAAGGTAATAAATGTCATGCAGGGCATCAAATTAGAGCATGTTTTGTTCTTTTGTATACAATGTGCTCCTCTGAAAAACATTATGGGAAAAATTCATGAAATGTATTTGCTAAATGACCAGACTCTGCTTATTTATCGGTGATACTAAATCATACATTTTATTTTGGAAATATTTATTAATTTAACCCTCCGACTGTCTTTATGGGTGACCCCGCGAGGAAAGTTGACCATTGAGCAAGATTGATGGTTTATCCCTTGAAGTCCACGTCAACCCTGTTCAATGGTCAACTTTCCTCACGGGGTCAGCCCCCTTAGTACAGTGGATGGGTTAAAAAAGATAGACTAAGATCGGATGAGGATAAGGGCCGCACAAACACTCGGCGTGTTCTTGAAGTCCATTATCAAAGGTCAGCTTCACTGAAAAATGTGTTTATTTTTTTTCTTATTTTAATGGGTCACTGAGTTTTTGTGCTGGCTGAACATGAAAATAGTCTCCTACACGTATCCACTGCATTAGCTTCTGACAGGAAATAGATGGTGAAACTCTAGGATTAGAAAGTCCTGACAGATCTACGTCACAATGTCACATAAAATTCATGGACTCACCCATCGTGACTTGCCACAAGGAAGGCTGTTATTGGTTTAATGTCCAGGAAACGGCAGATAACATCTCAGCTAATAGAAGCTAACTGTTAGCATTAGCAACTCCACCACACAGCAGAACTCCTTCAGAGTCAGTGGTAGTGTAGTGTTGCTGTTAGCCAATCAGAGGCGAGATGTACAAATGTCATGACTCCAGATCACGTCGTCTCCAGCTGACATCGACGTCCTCCAGCGAGCACCGTGCACATATAGCCTTTTTACAACAACTTACATGGCATTCATTCCCACTACAGGCCACTGCAAATAAATTACAAATATGACTTTTAATATCAGTGTTGGGCCTTCTTTGTTTAGATTTGAAGGATTTTACTTAAGAAACAGCAATGAGGATTTAAATTTGCTTTAGCAACTTTGGAAAACACGTTAGCCTGAAATCTTGTTTCCATGCTTCTTAACAACCTTTTGGCATAGTGTGGCTATAAACAATCATTACACACTCACATATTTAGCAAGAGAGCACCATTGATGAAAAGTTCTCCACTCAATAATATCAGAGAAGGAGGAACAGCCGGCTGCAACCACTTCAACTTTAGGAAAAACTACCAGAGCCCCAAAAAGAAAAACATTTGAAGTCACGAAAAGAAAAGATGTTTGGACCTAGAAAACAGTGAAAATTTCCTCTGGATATACGGGTTTCCGGTTCTGGCAGAACCCCGTCTTGGGAAAGATATCCAAGGGAAGGGGTTGGTGATCTGTGGCCGTGTTAGCGTTCAAAACCTAGCTTATTTTCAGATTTACCATAACAGCTTTAATTCTTGGCTTGTTAATTACCTTTCATCTGCCAAAGTTTACAGTTTGCTTGAGACATTTACTTCAAAATTACATTACTTGAGAGTATTCCTTCCACCTTATGTTAAAGTGTTTGCAAATAGCTTTCAGAAAGCAAGGCACATACAGGCACAATAGCAGAGATTAGCATAATGTTTTTGTTTTAGCATAAAAAGCAGTTGTTTTTTTTGTTAGTGAGGTAAAAAAAAACTAAATCTATTCAGATGTCTAAGATCAGAATCTGTGGTGATGCATCGGTCCTTATGCACTGAGAGCATTTTCTCAGAAAATATGTACAAAAAAATGAGGTGAAATTTCTCACATCGCATTTCGTTTTCAATGGAAAAAAAGAAAAGGAACACAGTTCAGCAAACAGCATAGAACCCAAGCTGTCATATCTGTGATTCGCATTTTAACAGATATGAAACATTAGATAAGCACATTATCGACTTTTGGAAACTAAAAAAAAAACCTTCCACATCTGTGCAAATCCCAACAAATGCTCTAATAAAAGACACTAATGCAAGAATCAGCCTTAACACCAAAACCCCTGACAGAAGTGGCTTTGTTCATCTGGTTGTTTTGTAATCTGGAAAATCTTAGCTCTTGACATCTATGAGGAAGTAGCTCTGACAGTGATCACCCACTCAAAGCAAAGAACAACAATGTTTTTTTTTTTCTGATTGAAATTGTGTTTTGCTGCTTTTTCAGCTGTTAGTATTACAAATGCCATTGATCAAATTAGTTGGTTTCCTAAAAGACGACGTAAACAGATGGTTCATTTGATTTATTTCCTTCTGAGATGCAGAATTTAGTGCCTTTGTGCAAAGTCTACACCAGCAGTTCTCACTCCTGGTCGTGAAGAGCCAGTGTCCAGCATGATTTCCTTGTTTCCGTATTACAACACACCTAAGTCATTGGTTGAACCACCTGTGTAGCAGCTCATCAGGCTCTGCAGAAGCCTGTTAATCACCTGCTGATTGAAATCAGGTGTGTTGAAGCAGGGTTAAAACAAAGACGTGTTGGAATACTGGCTCTCCAGGACCCGGAGTGAGTACCACTGGTCTACACATTAGTAACTATCATGGAGTACAGTGTTTGTGAAGAAAAAGGTGTACGTGCATATGAAAACCTTGAGTGTTCCTGGAAATTGTGAGGAAGTCTTGTCAAACAAAAAACTAGAATGACTACAATCTCTTGCTCCTCCAGGGAAGCACTAAGCCGACGGCTTCATTCCCTAACGCTGGGTGCCGATTCGTCCTCATTCTGTATGTCTTCGCTTTGCAAAGCAGTGACGAATTCAACTGGGAGTGATTCAACTGTAAAAAATATCTTAAATTCTAAAATCTCAAATTAGCTGCAAAGCCTCGTCCTGTTAGTCGTCAGAACTGCCTCCTTTAATCTTCTGTCTCCGCTTTCTCCAGCTGTAGGTGGTGCCGTGTAGATCCAAAGCTTTAATCCACAGCCACTGTGCTGATGGCTGATTTTGTTCATGGTATACTTTCTGATACACACACACACACACACACACACACACACACACACACACACACACACACTCATTAAGAGTATCTAATGGATGTATTAACAAGGCTGAAAACAGGTGCTTTGGACCCTTTTTCCTCAGATCCATGACCTAAATACTTTCTTTTACCTCCGTTTTAGGCTACCGTCATCCCTCCCTGCATATATCAGTTAGTTCAGGTAGCTTTTACTTTGCTTCATCTATTATGTAAGAAGAATTAGATTCGCAGAGGAGGTGGGCACCATAGAAACTGCAGCCGAAACTAATGATCTCCTCTATAATAACCATTCACCGGAGATCACGTGCTTCCCTCTATTATGAGGGACCCAAATAGAAGCTTTCAAATTTTGTTTGAAACTGAAGTGACAATGGTCCTTTTTTTGTTTTGTATTGTTTTTCTCACTTTTCCTTTCTTTCCCCGGGGCTTGGTGGGAATGATGAACGTCTTGACAGCGTGCAGCTGAACGACAGGGATGCAGAGTCTCTCGCGCCGAGTAATACGTGCGAGAGAAAACAATTGTCACTGTGTAGAGCACACGCATCTGCTGTCTGATGAGCGGGTGTTTGTGTTGGGGTGTAATTAGCGTCGCACCTACCAGCTCATGAGCTGATAGCATGATGGAGTGTTTGCTGCATTTACGCTGACGTGCATTTAAATCCAATTTAATATTTTTTGCTTTGGCGTGTTCAGAGCCTGGCTGGGATCACTTCCTGTTAAATACTCCAGGTGTGGCAGAATTGTGATGCACATGTCACTGTGTAGAGCACACGCATCTGCTGTCTGATGAGCGGGTGTTTGTGTTGGGGTGTAATTAGCGTCGCACCTACCAGCTCATGAGCTGATAGCATGATGGAGTGTTTGCTGCATTTACGCTGACGTGCATTTAAATCCAATTTAATATTTTTTGCTTTGGCGTGTTCAGAGCCTGGCTGGGATCACTTCCTGTTAAATACTCCAGTTGTGGCAGAACTGTGATGCACATTGCGCCTCCTCTCTTGTCAATCAGTGTTTCTGGAGCAGCAATCAGCTGTTTCGGCTGGTTTAGGGAACATTAGAGCTAAAGCAACATCTTAGGTGTGTTCTTGCTGTGTCTTTGTAAATCCATGCTTTTGTTCTTTTTTAAACACAGAAACAGTTTTGTTTACCTGTTTGTAGCTACGGTTTCGCCGACGGCTGCCGGCTTCTTCAGGCTGACGCTGATGGTGGCGCGTCACTTCCTTCTCCGTTTATCTGCGGGCAGCAGAGGACGTTGTCACCCTCTACTGCCCGCTCTCCCCTCTCCGACGATGCAGTCCCATGCAAGCTTTCAGAAAAGCCACCCCAGCAGGAAAAGACAATCAGCATTCTGACTGCGATCATAGGTTTCATTAAAGTTGCCAGGGAACTTTTTCTGATTTATTTATTTATTTTATATATTTTTTTGCTTGAAAAGTCAGGAGAAGTCAGACAAAGGCTAGAAGTAACAACCTGGAAAATTCCCACCGCAAACAATGACGTACATAATAATCTCTTGTTGTCTCATCCTGCAGGCTTTAGAGGAGCTCTGGTTAGCCTCTGCACAAAGATCAGCAAAATACGGAGGAACCAGGAAACGGGGAAGGAGATTTGGACCTAGTCGTTAGAACCGAAGGGTCATGCCTTCAGTTAGATCACGGACAAAGATTTTTATCAGCAATAGTTACAGTTCAGTGAACAGTTAATTAATATGATTGAATAATTGTTTTTTTTTTTTTTAAATGTACTGATTCCAACAGTAAAACAGAGACGTGGTGATGTCATAATGGTGATTAACGTGAACACGGCAGCGGGAGTCACATTTCTCATCACACGAGGTTTAAAAAAAAACAAGTGTGGAAAGACTTTTCTTCATGCCTCATTCCACCGTCAGTATAACAGATGTTTGATGTTCTCTTTCTTCAGCACAAAGTAAGAGCTCAGAACAGCCAGTCTGTTCTGCTTATGTGCGGTTAGACGTGCTAACCTAAGTGTCTTGATGCCTTGTTCACAAGCGATGGAGTGAGAAACGCACTGATGGACTGGGGCTTCATTTGCCGTAATGAGGGCATTGCTCTTGTCTGTTGTGAAGAAGCTGAGGCAAAAGACAAAGATCTCAACTCACTGGTTCATCTACGTTTCAGCTCTGACTTGTGTTCACCATTTTGTGATCCTGATGGAAAAGAATAAGATCCCAGATACAAGAAGCTAGGGTGGCTGCACTCAGCCTTGGAGCTGAGGAGCTTTTGAACTGGGGGAGCTCAGAGTAGAGCTGTTGCTCCTCATCGAAAAGAACATCCTGAGGTGTGTTGTGCATTATGCTAAAATTCCTGGTGGGATAAGACCAGGAGGCAGACCTAGTCTATTGCCCCCAGACTTTGGAACAGTCTGCCTTCAAATCTCTGTCTCTTGAAATCTGTAGAGGTCTTCAAAAAACATCTTAAAACTCACCTTTTCATCCAGGCTTTCCCCCGCTAAATATTCTAAAAGCTGGCTTTGTTCTTGTTCACACCTTGACTTTGTTTTTACTCCTGATTTGGGTTACTATTGTTGTCACTGCTATTGTTTTTATGATGTTTTTATTGGTTTGAGGTATTTGTCCTGATTTTACTCATGTTGTACAGCGCTTTGTGATTTATATCTGTGAAAGGCGCTATATAAATAAACTTTACTTACTTACTTCACTTACTAGAACTTATGGACTTAGAAGGTATTACATAAATTCTCTTACATAACCGGTTAAGCCCCGTCCACATGCCGATTTTTGACCAGTTCCTACCGACAATCTTAAGGACATGCATGGTTAGTGTAAAGGCTCTAAAGATAATCTTATCAGATTATCCTAAATTGTGTGGTGTGTTAGGAGCACACTGAACATGCTGCCTTTTGAATGTGACATTCAAGGGATACTAGAAAGTTTTGCTAGCTTTTAGCACCCCATAGTGTCCGTTATTGATTCTCTGGTGATCGGGCCGGTGAAAACTCCGCTGGTGATCGATTCAGCCCCGGGGGTGTAAACCGCGGGAATTGAAGCAGGAGGGGAGAGAACTGCGGGAAACAAAATCACTGCTAGCTGGGGGGTGGCCCAACACAGGCTCGGTGACAATATTATTGATGATGGCTGGGTTAGTTTGGGAGAAGAGGAACAGTATTCCAAGTGGATCAGGCATTTTGATGAGCCAGTTAGATACTGTGGAGACAGGGATCTGTCAAATTCAGAACACATTGATTTTCTGTCAGTTTTTTTGGATGAGGAATTCTGGACCCTCACCACGGCTGAAACTAACCGATATGCTCACCAGTATTTAGAGAGGGAGGAACTGAAATCTAGCTACAGATATAATGACTGGTACGATGTAACTGTCCCAGAAATGAAAGCGTTCATTGTCATTCGGTTCTGCATGGGACTTGTGGAAAAGCCTGAGACTGAGGATTATTGGGCTGGCTTTTGGCCAACGTACACACCTGGCTTCAGCAAAGTGATGTCAAGAAACAGATTTGAGATCATCCTTTCTGTTCTCCACTTTGTAAACAATGATGAGCGTGTTGAAAGGCGTCAGCTGTCAGCACACGCTGGTTTCTCTGTTTCTCGAAACCCAGAATATTATATATATACATACATAGTTATATATGTCTACATAGGAATATGTAAATATGTATCAAACAATAATAATAATAAAAAAGACAAAAACATAAACATAAATCTGCTAGTGTGATGCAATCCAATACGGCTGCCACCTGATGATGTCATAATATGCAAATTGTTTGAGTGAATTTGTTCCTATCGCAAAATTTGGCTCATACTGAAGATTTTTCTAATTTCCAATATTCCTCTATCTCTAACCAGATTTAAGCTACAATCTCTTTAAATAGTGATATAAAAAATTCATATTTTACTGAAAAAACTGTGGCGCCTAAAGGGTTAAGAGTCAGACAATATCGGTTTGTTTTTATTACAGCAGAAAGCACTCAAACAGAAGAAGTGACAAACATCTACTAATATCCTGATAGAATTTTGTTGTGGGCTGTTATATTATTGATAGTGTATAACTGGAAAGTGGCTAAGACCTGTCTTTCAAAATAGCAGTTCTTGTCTGCTGCCTCCATGCTGGACCACTCTGACCCAAGATGGCCAGCGGTGATAAACTCTGTTGTTTGGTGAGCAGCAAAATGTCAAACGATGATATCTTAGGAGAGGGTGGGTTTCCTTTTATGTCAAAGTTCACTTGTTCCTTTCCAGATTGAAGGCCAACTTCAAGGCCGCTTTGTGAGCGAGAGAATAAAGATTCCTTCTATCACCTGTGAAATTGATATCATCTGCAGCTTCTAAAGGTGATACAGTTTCATTTGCTCATTTGGTTTGCAGCCTCCTGACCTCAGGACACTTGTCCTCTCGCTGGTGGAGATGTTTTTCAGCACATGAGCACTGCTTTCCCTCTTTCCTATTCACTCTCTCTCTTTCTTAACATGTTTTCTTTTAAATCCCAATTGCCTATTTTTGCTCATTTTAAATATATTTTTAAACATTTTCTAAATGCTTTTTGTATTTTTACTTTTTGTTTTTGTGAAGCACCTCGTGATTTTTATCTTGAGAGGCGCTATAGAAATGATATTTTCTTCTTCTTCTTCTGCACAATGTGTATTGTAAAAATGATTATCTTACAAGAATAAAACGCATTAAGAGAGTTTACTGTGGCATTTTCTGTGTTTAAACAAACTGAGAACAACATTGGACAAAAATGTGTGAGCAACTGAATGCCGATGCTTTTATGGACAGATGAAGCCATTTTAGCTGAGAGTCATGCATGTGAAACTGCTGCTGTGTCTATATAGTGAAATATTACAAAAACAGAAATGACTTTTGCATTTCTATCTGTGAGAAATGCGGCAGCATCTCTGAATTAATGGGTGGTTGCAACAGCCATTTGCATTTTCCTCTTGAGTTAGTCCATGGCATAGAAATGAGGACTGCAGGAGGTGAGAAGACAGAAAAGGGATTTGTAGTGACACTTTCAAATGAGGCATCGCAGTAGCCTTGTAATTATTTCATGGTAAGGAATGGTCAGCTCGGTTCCCCCGAGTGCATCTGTTAAAATCCAAATCTCAAATCTGCCAAACCCATCATCTCCAGACGCCCCGTCAGGCACAACAGAGTCGCTGTCCATTCATGTCCAGAACCGGTGAGCATCGAGCCGAAGAACAGCAGGGCGGCTTGTCAATCAAATCAAACGGTGGCATGAGTAGATCATCTCAAACAGAATGTGTGTTTTATGACACTGAAAGAATAAATAACCACAGAGAAGAGACGATGGGACGTTTTTAACTACCGTGGTTTTATTAAGAAGCAGCTCATGTAGGTATGGAAACCATCAAAAGAGAAACACTGACTAAAGGCAAGTATCTTCCTGTCTGGCAGCACTGACCCTAAAACATGTTAAAAACACGCACGTGCTCCTGTGATGCAGCATTAGAAATACTTCACAACAAAACTGACAGACCATTATGTTTCCAACACTTGAGCTACTCCCACCACGAGCATATAAAACAGTTAGATGAGTGTTTGTAACAATAGTGAAGGAGCAGCATCACAAACACTAACTGGTGCTGAATCAGACAAATCTCCCTTTTCACTTGCTGACGGCTTCGAACAGCTACTTCATCTGATTAAAGGAGTAACCTGGGACTGTCTGTGTCCTTTGCGGAAGGAAGGAAGGAAGGAAGGAAGGAAGGAAGGAAGGAAGGAAGGAAGGAAGGAAGGAAGGAAGGAAGGAAGGAAGGAAGGAAGGAAGGAAGGAAGGAAGGAAGGAAGGAAGGAAGGAAGGACGGACGGACGGACGGAAGGAAGGACAGAAGGAAGGGTAAAATAAGAATTTAAAGCAGGTTCACTGAGAAAACTAGTTTGAGTAGTTATTTGGAAATACGATTGGTCACACTGAGTTTAACATGCAGGCTGAACATTAAACTAGTCTTCTACCTTTATTTCCTGCATTAGCCACTGAAAGAAAATAGACGAGGAAACACTCGGGTCATTAAAAGCCATACGATGTCACATCAGTCTACAAATTAACATTGACATATGGATTCACCCATCTTAGCTTGCGACAGGAAAAGATGCTGATTTAGCATCCAGGAGAAAGCAGAGCATGCCTCGGTTAGCAGAAGCTAACTGTTAGCATTAGCAGCTCAACAACATGGCTGAACTCCGGGCGTCCAACCCCCACGCATCGGACGTGAGGGACACGCATCTACCCTCTTCACCCGCTGTCACTCTAACCCTCCAATATCTCACACTGAATACCCCCCCCCCCCCCCCCCCCCCCCCCC
>SSNQ01000437.1:620427-637956 GCA_006942095.1 Nothobranchius kuhntae | reverse complement strand
ATCTACGTCCCAATCCTCACCTATGGTCATGAGCTTTGGGTAATGACCGAAAGAACGAGATCACGGATACAAGCGGCCGAAATGAGTTTCCTCCATAGGGTGGCCGGGCTCAGCCTTAGAGATAGGGTGAGGAGCTCGGACATTTGGGAGGCACTCGGAGTAGAACCGCTGCTCCCCCAGATCGAAAGGAGTCAGCTGAGGTGGTTTGGGCATCTGGTCAGGATGCCTCCTGGACACCTCCCTTGGGAGGAGCTAGTGGAGGTGGCCGGGGAGAGGACGGTCTGGAGCTCCCTAGTTGGGATGCTGCCCCTGCGACCCCGATAAGCAGAGGAGGACAACGCAATGGCATCCTACCCTCCAAACAGATGATTGGACAGGCACCAGAATGTCTGGGGCTGCCGAGGTTCCAATGGAGCGTAGCTAGACCGACATGTAGCACAAAATAATTTTGCTTTGGCAACAGACAGTCTAGATATCTAGGCTAGGTTAGTGGTTTTCTATCTAGTCTTTTAAGAGCTTGTGGTAAAGACTTTCTTTGGTTTTCAGTGCTGTAGGGTATGCAAGTGACCAAAGGGTTAGACAGCAACCAACGTGAAAGATGATCATAGAATAAATTAGAATAGCAGAACGAGTATTCAGACTGCTACACTTGTACTGACAGTTTCAAATATTCAATTTGATGACCGGTGAAACATTTTTCATGTGCATTTTGCATGTGCAGGACAAAAAGGTATCTAATACTACACCAAGGTATTTAAAACTTGAGACTTGGTCGCGATCTATTCCGTTATAGAAAATGTGTGATCCATACAGATGCTTTTGTTTAGTGTTCAATGGAGCTGCACAATATATCGCAAATATATCGTTATAGCGATATCAGCATGCGCAATACGCATTTTGCAAAGAACAGATAAATATTGTGATGAACGTTCAGCTCAAAGGTTTGCTACACATAATGCATTCTGTCCATCAAACGGAAGCATGATGTTTTATTAACAAATCAAATAGAGCTCTTCACCCATTTGGCCAATTGGGTGGGTTCTCATAGGTCAGATGCCCGCCCCCGAGGCGAACGAGACTTAATGTTGATGGTTAGCAAACACCTGAGTTAGCGTTGTTCTGCTCTTACTGCTGATTCTACTTTTCCCAGGATCCACTGATGGCCTTTTCTTGTTCATTTTCTTTTTCCCTCTCCTCACATCTTTTGCTTTTCTCATTTTTATGACTTTTTTTGTTTTTTTTTTTTAATTTCTTTGTTTTTGATTATTTTTATTTCTGAGTTAAGTTTTTATTTATCGCACGTAATATCGTCATCGCAATATTAATCACTGTTATCGCATATCGCAGGTTTTCCTAATACCGTGCCGCCCCGGTGTTCAACAAAAGGCATGACTTCCTGAGCCAATCATGTACATGAGACAGGGCCGCTGGGCGGTTAGCGGAAGCTTGTTGACTGTTGATTGCCTGGGTGTAGATGACATCGTCAAGATGTCTGTGTTGTTGACAAAGATGCGAAGACGTTTCCAAAAGGAACTGTGATTTCTGCATAGGGCCTAATTCATTCCATCTAATGACGTTTCAGTGATGACAAAGAGGAAATAACAAGATGTCAGGTCGTCATGCGGCCTGTTTGACTTCTCGTATCAGATCACGGGAGGTATGTAGGGATCTGTAAGGTTTGTTAAACTGAGTCCTTTAAGAGCTCAATAGATATTACGGTAAGAGTCAGGTTTATAAAAGTAAGGATTTATTTTACCAACAATTAAAACATGACAAGTTAAAGCATTTAATGTGATGGATGGAACTAGATGTGATTTATGAACCTATGTGTGAATGCGGTGTTAGTCAGAACTTCCGTCTCTAGGAGAGCTGCGTTCTGGATGTAAAAGAATTTGGTTTGTGTTAAGCTATGAAGTTGGTTATTATCAAAAACACATCAGACGCAATCTCACTGTGTTCTACATACCCAAGTGGAGACGCCCTTTTTGGATCCGAGATGTTGGGGGGGGGGGGGTCCGAAGTCCGTACATTAACTGCAGTACAGCCAGGTCAGTCCAGAGTCATCTCCAGGTAACGACAGTTGGAACTAGTTTGCGTCTCAGGAATAACTCTTAGGGAGTTGAACAAATCAGCTTGTTCTGCAGGAACTGATTTGTTGTATCAGCTTTGCCGGTACAAAAAGGTTTTGACGACGTGTCAAAAGCTTTGGAGGTTAAAGAGGTGTTTTGCTTCAGGTGGCCGGTCTGAAGCTTTCTGAGGGAAAACCCGAGTAATCTGGTTTTAATGTTCTCATGTTATGATTGTGTGGCCAACCAGAGGTTGACAAGTTTGAGGAATATTACCAAGAATCTTAGAAACACGCCTTCTTTGATGCCGGATGCTCTGATCTGGGTAAAAGACTATTTATGTGTCATGGCTTTAACTTTACCTTACTTTGTTCTTGTGTGAGTGCAAATGGCGATGACCTTGTCAAGTAAACATGCAATCAGTCAATGTAATCACAACATAACATTCATTTCAACCTTCAATCATTGAGCACAGATTAATGAAAGCATTTCATTATATTAACTATCATAAGTAGCAATAAACAAACATGTATTTAATGATTATCTAGCTTATAAGTTTTAGAAGTCCATATTTAATTTTAAATCTTCTTTCTTCTGTGAAGCAAGGAGTCTTGGATAAAAGGGTGTACTGTGAGGGACCTTGGAAAGAACAGGATGTCAATGGTATGATTCCAGGACGTCAACAAGCAGTGCAGGATCTTGTAGTCTTGTTGGCAGATACAATATAAAATCCACCTCACAGGATGGAATTAGGTCTTTGTAGGTGAAAACTGACCATTTGTGGACGTTACATATGTCAGGGTGCATCTCTACGTTGGGTAGAGGTGTAGATAAGAGGTGCTGTTTTACAACAACAGGGGTTACAGCGAGAAAAGAGAACTGTCATTTTCAGAAGCAGACCCTGCCAGTTGCAAGTGCTTATCCAATTACACCAGGAGTGGCCTCTCTTCCTGTCCTCTCATTTTTCCTGTGATCCACTTCTGCGACCACCTGATCCCTCTTTTCTTTTCTCTGCTCCACTCATTTGTCCTTTTTTTAGTTCCTGAGAGGTCTTGAGTAATTACCGCTTCTCATCTCAAACAGTATTTCATGTGTGTGAAGTGCATTGAGCTCATAGTGAAGGAAGAACAGATTGGAGACTTATTTCTGCAGCTCTCCATTCATTCTCTTCCTAATCCTTCAGTTTGATCTTCACAGATTTGTGTAGATCAAAAGTTCCAGGTCCAAACATTTCATATGTCGGAAAATATGCGTTAAAAATATGAAATATAAAACCTTAACCACTTAGCTCGTAAACATTTGGTATTGTGGATAATCTAGCCTTCATCTTCCTGTATCATCAACATCTGGTGTTGCAATGAATGCCTGATTCAAGTGTGCTTTGTTCATCGTAGTAAATTACTTTGTCTGCAGGTGCAAAGATGATGAAAATCTTTTGGATTTAATTAATTCAATTCTATTTTCATGTCAAACCTTTTTCCTTAAAAATAATATCAACATTTTACGGGTTAGTGATATTTATTGGGAAAGTGTTACAGACGGTCCTCCTGAGATATTTTTCTCTGATGTTATGCTCCATCACTCTGACCTTGCAGATGCAGTGTGTCTTTGACCATGTTTGAATTGTCCACTTCTAAGTGGCCTTACTAGTGCATGTTTAGCATCTATTATAGGAGAAGATGACCTTCAATATAGAAAAAAATATGTATATAAGTGAACCATGGGTCCATTGGCTGCTTTAAAGAGCAAAACAGATAAAGTTGTGTGGTACTCAAATAAATATTGGATTGTTTGTTTGTTTAGTGATCTCAGAAATTATACAGTATTGGCTGCACGGTGGTGCAGTTGTTAGCCCTGCTGCCTCACAGCAAGAAAGTTGCAGGTTTGAATCTCGGCTGTGGCCTTTCTGCGTGGAGTTGTGTGTTCTCCTCGTGCATGTGTGGGTTTCCTCCAGGTACTCTGGTTTCCCCTACAGATCACAACATGCCCTATAGGTTCACAATTGTACATCGCTTTGGATAAAAGCCAAATAAATAAACATAATGCAGCTGCAGACTGTGCAAGATGCCCCACCTAAACAGATGAGAAAGCTCTATAATTTTCATCATAGGTATTGTGAGGGTTTGGATGTAAGAAAACAGGAAAATGAAATTGTATTATGTTTGAAAAAAATTGTTTAATGGCGCAGGAAACAAGTACCGTATTTTCACGACCATAGGGTGCACCGGGTTATAGGGCGCGGGCACGGTAAAACGTACCGGTAAAACATCTGTGCGGGCTCGGGACTCGGAACATATCAGTGCAAACCAGACATTGTGAAAATTATAAACAGCCAAGAGCATGTTTCACTTTACTGGTCTAGTCCTGGTTCAGACCTGGTTTAGAGCGCACGTGCACTTCCTCATTGCGTACGCTGACGGCTCGTGCTCTTCTTCTGCACTGATGTGCTGTGTTGAAGTTCAGAATGTGTTTACCGGTAGTTGGTGGATTTAACCACATAAACTTTCCACATGAACGAAATCATATGTTCTCGCCACGCCCCTTGTCTTCTACTACGTTTGCATCTCACAACAACACAATAGGCGCACTGCACCATAGGGCGCGGCGTACATTTTGGAGAAAATTTAAGACTTTTAGGTGCGCCTTATGGTCGTGAAAATACGGTACTTGGTCAATAACAAATCTCACCCCAATACTGTGTGATTTACCCTTGGTTGGCAATGACAGAGGTTAAAGATTTCCTGTAGGTCTTCACTAGGTTTGAACACACTGTAACTGGTATTTTGGCCCATTCTACCAAGCAGATCTTCTTTATAGAGCTGACTAGGCCACCAAGATGCTTGAATTGCTTTTTACGTAGCTACTCCTTCATTGCCCAGGCAGTGTGTTTGGGATGATTGTCATGCTGGAATATCCACCCATGTGCTGTTGCTCTCACTTTCATTTACCACTGTCTAGATCATTGGTACCCAATGAGGTGAGATCATGCACAGAGCCGCAAGTTGAGGGAAAGTCACAGTAAACTTGTATGTATGACCTCATCAAACCAAGCTGCTTGCCTGTTGGAGATTGGCTCATCCAAATCTTGTGCAGGAGTACAATCTTGTTCCTATTGCCCTTAAACAGCTTTCTGATTTTGGCCATGGTAGAGGGTGGGTCTGAGTGTGGGCAGGTGTCTTTTATGGAGACCAGTTCAAACAGGTGCCATTCATTGCCAATAATACAGGTAACAAGTGGAGGATAGAATAACACAGTGAAGAAAGGTTGACGGGTCTTTGAGGGCCCAGGTTCTTGTTTGTAGGCACTAAATGCTTATATTCTGCACCATCATACAAAGACATTTTTAAATCATACAATGTTTTTCTGGATTTGATTTACATTCTGTCTCACAGTTGAAGTGTACCTATATGAGAATTACTTATCCATTTCATCATTTTGAATGGGACAACTTGCCCACTTGGTAGCTGTCAGATACTTTTTTGCCTCTCTGTATGAAATGCCCCAATGAAATCACCCAGAAAATCAAAAAGCGCATTAATATACAAGAAAATCTGCTCGGACCTTTGGCTGTGGAGCATTTTCTAATTGCCACAATGTACAATGGCAGTGTAAACACAAACGACCGTAATGTTGCCTCCTGCTACTGACGAAGCCCTAGAAGACCTTGTTGTAATTCCTTCAGGCAAGATTTGTCCTTGATGTTCTCTTTGCTGTTGCATTATTTGCAGGTTTGGCAGCTGGTGTAGACAGGAAACAAGGAAAGGTCAAACCACAAATAATTACCAGGGGACCTCATGCTGGAGCAGCCCCAAACAGGCCTGGGAATATCAGCTGGTATAATGAGAGTGTTTGGGAATACAGAGCGTCTTCAGACAGTAAAACATCCATGGTGTCTGGTTGCTAGTTATTCTAAACACCCAGATCATGAAAGTCCTGAGTGACAGGTCTTCTGCATCAAGAGTCGTGTGGTTTGTAGCAGATCCAGAGGTTGATGAGGAGATTTTATGCATATCCACATAGTTTTATGACTGTATGGATGTGGTAGACCAGCATTGTAGGTTTTGCTTTTTTATTTACAAGCTCCTCAGTATAGCAAAAAAGATGTTTGCTGTCCTAAAATTGCTAGAAGTTGCTAAATAGTGCCATCATCTGTATGAAAGAGCAATAAAGAGTACAGGAGATTTCAATCATTTTGCATAAGAGACGAAAAGGTAAAAAATATGTTAGTACGGTGCAGTTTGCCATACATCGTCAAAGAAGAAGAAGACATAAAGGGACTTTACGGAGTTTTGAATTTTTATGCTCACGATTGCCCCCTCAGGCCAAAAGCGTAACGGCAGCTTCAATAGTAGGCTCGTGCACGAGGCGCGCGTGCTGTACGTGCACACTCCTTAACGAAAATAACAGCTGAGACAGTCCCGTGTGTGTGTGTGTGTGTGTGTGTGTGTGTGCGTGTGTGCGTGTGTGCGTGTGTGCGTGTCCCGGAGGACAGAGGTCAGGAGAACGCGCAGCTAATTAATTAAATAATTTGGTTCTGTACCTTTCTCTTCAGCACAGCCGACAAAGGTTTAAGATGGGTCAGTCCTCCTGCATGCTCAGATCATTCCCTTCCCTTGCTTGAAAAATTGTTCCAAAATGAAAGTTGAACCCACATCTTTTTTATCTGTGAATTCGATGACGTTCAGCGAGTCTCAAATAAAAATTTGGGCATCTTATTGTAAAAAAAATACCATTAATGTAAAAAAGAAACTCTAAATAAACTCTGTTCGCATCCAGAATCAAACTGGCGGTACCGTAGGAGGCGAGCTGCCGTCTACTGCACGAGAATCCGACATCTTACTAGATCAGCTAAAGTGCCAGTGACGTCCTTTGTATCTGTAACATTTATATCCTGGATGACATCTGAAACAACGTTCAAAGAACGGTTCGGAGCGAAAATGGCTATTTTGTTGCTAATTTGTAGGAAATATCTAGAAGAAAGTTCTACAGAAAGTAGCTAAAGGTAATCACAAATGTAGCTAGCTTTGTCACTAGGTGGCACTGCCTCTCTCTCTGCTGCTAAAGCTACTGATAGCAAATGCTACGGGCGATGCCTGAGCGTGAACGCGCATGAAGCAGCCTGCTCGACCCGAGCATCTCTCTTTTTCTGTGATTTTACAGAAAAACAGGCAATCATAGTAAAAGTGCCAGGGCTCATTCTACAGGACCAGGGCATTGCAGGAGAATGTATGAAGAAGACATTTATTATTTCTATACATGTTTTGGCTGTCAAACTTCCATAATGCCCCTTTATGTACCTCTTTCTGCTCATGTCTCAAAGAAAAGCTCAAGTCTAAATTGTCCAATGTTGATGCCAAAGCCATTTTAAAAAGCCTCGTTTGTGAGTCAACGCCATCCATCTGTCGGTGTGCCCCAGGGCAGCTGTGGCTACAATGTAGCTCATCACCACCAGGGTGTGAATGATACACTGTAGAGTTAAGCTCTTTGAAGCCATTTGAATGCATTTTTTTTCTTCAGAAAAAGACATTTCAGTTATTTGGAATGTTGTTTTAACATTTATTGTAAAAACACTTTAATTGCTGTTTTCACAAAAACAATAGAGATTTTAAGTTTTGTTTTAAAAATGGTGAGCAGGAGAAATTTAAATACTTTTTAAAAATCTGATTATTTATTTACTATTTTACTGTATAATTTTATTGGGTTTTACTTTTATGTTTGATTAAAAATATGTATTGATAGTTTGTGTGAACATTAACATTATTCATTAAAGAACATTTGCCTTCTCTGGTGTGGCCAGTGGGGTGGCCCCCCCTTGGGCGCGCCGCTGAAGTGCAACTTTTTCTCTGTTTTAGCTCTGCTGCTAAGCCCGCCCAACGTCTCTCTAGAAACATCGATTTTTCACTGGTTGCAATTTTAAAAGGAAAGTAATAAGGGAGGTTGGAAAACTTGCTAAATATAGAAACTAAGAACCAAGTTTATAAGTTTTTGTTATCGCTTCAATTGAAAACAGCAATGGGTCATTGAGTCATACAATTTATCATAATGTCACCATTGTTTATGCAAAAACTCATTTCTAGAAGTTTACCACAAGCAACTTCTTAATGAACTATATAATGGATGAGTTTCATTTACTTTCAGTTCCCACATTTCCACTACTGGGAGTAAAGATGGAAAACTCCCATTTTGGAAGTTTGCCTTTGTGCTGATAAACTTGTGGAGAGGCTTGTAGAAATTTGTAGTGTTTAAATTTTTTTTTGGTTTTATAATAAAAAGAAAAACTAAGGATGTATTTTAATCAAAATGATCAAATTTTTATTACTACCAGATACGAGGAACAGCTGTCACAAAGCCTAGCAAGGGCTCTTTTTCTAGGAAAAAACAGCTGAAAGAAATGCCATATCTCATCCAGAAGTCTTGGGCAAAAAGAAATAAAGCAGGGTTAAAACTCAATAGTGTCTCAAAATCCTGCCAGTATATCATTGCTTGTGAATTTTTCTTCAGGTCGTTCAGGTCTTACATCTTCATCCCACAGCCTAGTTCCAGTCTGATGGATTGGATGGATGGAAGGCTGCTTTAAAGTAAATTTCCACCTTTCTGGACAGATAAATGACACTTTCTTTAAACTGTATAATTTCCCTCAGTGATGAAGGTAATGCAAAACAATAAAGCAAAGCTATTCACCTGAATGCATCAGTGAATCCACAGGTTAAATGTATTATTTGCAGAGCCAGGATAAATTATGCCACTATACTTTACCAGTTATTTGTTTTACGTGTCAGTTGATTTTATTCTGCTAAGCAATTCAATAATGTTAATTGTGTGGAATAAATCTCTGACTTTGCAGTTCATCTATTTTTAGAAGCTTTTATGAAACTGAATAACTGTTGGATGGATTTCTGTGATATTTGTGACCAGCGTTCATGCTTCCTCCTAAATAATTACTTTTTCATTTAAACCCTCATCAGCAGGTCAACGTGACACGTCGAAAATACCGCCGACCAGACGCCAGGCGTAGCCTTTGTGTGTACTTCTTTCACTAATGGGGAAGAAATTGAATTAAACAGAAAAAAAATAAGAATAAAACTGTTTTCCTTCAAGGGAACAGAAGGGAAAAAAATCATCACAGTTCTTTGTTAGGAATTTAGAATTAGATATATGCTTTCAGTTACTTTGGCAGGCAAAAAAGAAATGTTGGTGTGCAAAATTGAGCCATAAATCACAACCTGCCCTCGGCATGGTTCAGTAGTAATGATGTTTAATTTTTTTAAAACTGCTCATCTGAAATGTCCTGTTGATGTTAATTAACAAAACAAATGCTTTTCTGCATTTTCTGATTTTTTTCTCTCACAATTTTGCACTGTTATTTAATAAACATTAGCAAAATAAAATAAAAATAAACACATTGTGCTGTTTTTTGTTAATACAGTGTGTTAGGTTCCTGAACTTCTGCTTGCACGGGTCTTCAGAGTTATGACTAAGTGACAGAAAGGAGGAAATGTATGTGCCGTAGAGGGAGGGTGCACATAAATTACTCACGTTGTGGGGACGTAAATCTCTCTCCCCATGTGGGCCCGCCACGGTCAGGTGATAAAAAGCATGCCTCTGTAAAGTAAATCTTTAGATTTTATGTTAAAGACTTTGCCGGAGGCCTGGTGAAGTTACATTTAGAGAGATGTAAATGAATCCATTTAACTTTCATTTAATAGAAACTCAACACTGTGTCATTTTATGCAGTTATTTTATCATTAACATTAAATTAAAGTATTATGAGGGACATATAATTTTTTTCTTATGTTATTATACTTTTATGGTTGATACCTAACATGTTAATGAAGGTCTTTGCACAAAATCCCTCTCACATAGAGCAATTCCAGCAGTTTTACTCTCGATATTTTCAGTACCTTCCAGAATGAGCCGTTTCAGGGCTCTGTCACTTCAAAAAACAAGATGTAGCTGGCCACGCCCACCTCTAACCGCTCAGGCTGCTACAGAGCTCCAGGAGTTGACGTCACTTCTCCCGGCATGCAACAGTTCAAATCAAAACGGCACCATCTTGGCAGGCAGAAGCCCGCAGCTGGACTATTTGTTATCGTCAGAAAACTCAATCAAATGGGAAATATGGTAGATTCCTGTTGTGCCCCAGGCGGACGAGATAAGGGATGAGCAATCTACAAGATTCCCAAGATCCGGAACGGCGCAAACGTTGGATCATTGTAATAAAACACGCTAGTGACCGGGCTAAAATGAAGCTGTGGGATCCCGAGAGTAAAGGTTTTCACTTATGCAGCGACCACTTCATATCAGGTACTTAATCCATCGTTTCCTCTACTGTGTATAGTATTTATTTTAAATGCTTTTATTACGATTCTTAGTGGGCTTCTTAAACTTATTTTGGTGTGGCTTTTTCTGTCTTATTACTCACAGCAACAAGTAAACGTCACGTAAAACGTTGCCTCGTGAGTTCTGCGTGCTGCCGTTTACGTGCTTTATGATCACAGCAATTAACCGGCTAAGCTGTATTTAATTTTTAAGCAACGGTTGATCAATTGTCAGATCACACGTAAAAAGCACTTTGGATTGCTGTTATCTGTCTCACCGAGACAGATCTCAGACAGATCCTGAGACGCTCCTGCCTGACATATTTATTTTATTCACAGAAAAAAATCAGACTAGTGATTTCTCTTGGCGTTCAGTTTATACATTCAAACAGCACAGCACTCTATTTAAACTTCTTACATGTAAATCTATGTTATTTGTCGATCCATCCATTTTCATCCGCTTATCTGGAGTCGGGTTACGGGGGCAGTAGCGTCGAGAGGCCCAGACTTCCCTCTCCCCAGCCACTTTGGCCAGCTCCTCCGGGGGAATCCCAAGGCGTTCCCTGGCCGGGTCCGGTAAGAAGTCCGCTCTGACAGCTTCTGACATTTTTCAAAAGTATCCCGGGGGCATGGTCGGAGATGTTTAGTCGATTTAATTTCTGACTATATAAAACGATTTCTTTGGTTTTAAAGTGTGAAGTAAACTCCGACGAAGTAAAATCCAAGCCGGTCCCATTCATTTTGTTTACCTTTGTTGCCTGCCAACATGGCGTCTACTCTCTGAGAGTCACGTGACGTCCGGAGCTCTATAAGCTGAAAAGCTTTGATATCAAGGAGGATCTTGGAGTAGAGCTAACCCTAATGTGCACCTCTTTTGCACATTAGAGGTGGTTCGATTCTAACTTTCCTGTTTCTGACATCACAAATGGGGACTTTTTGAAATGGCTTGTTTTCGGCACATACTTTTTAAAACCAAACACTGACTGAAAAAGGATGGAGGGTTTTTATTATTATTATTATTTCATGTTTGGAGTGTATATAGAGGCGGGAGAGACCCAGCTGGCAGCACATAAGGATGCAAAACGTTAAGTTTTGCATAATATGTCCATTTTAATTTTAAAAAACACTCAACCATTCTCACTTAAACGTGTTCACACACTTGAAAATACATTTTACTCATAATTAGTTTTGTAAAAAAACACTGAAAGTGTGAAATCCTTTACAGATTACAAAACTTAAGATTAAAGCTGAATTAAGCACATTTTTAAGCCAGTGTTTAACTTGTAGCTTGAAGCAATCCTACAATCCCAGTTTCCCCTGACATATCAGCTTTAATAGCTGACACTACAGCTGCTTCTCAAATCCTGTAACAGAAGAGCTGTCGGCTTCCAACCATAAATTGAAACCTGCGTTTAATAACAGGAAATTAGACTGTCTGCTTGATTCCTGCAGGTTGTGTCACATCCATTTCCCAGTAAGCAAGGGGTGCATAAGTGTCGAATGTAATCCTGTCCCAACCAACTAAGCCTGCACGTCTGGTACCATGTTCAACATGAAAACATCAACTTGACAGTGTAATGAATCTGAGATGGAAATGTTTTGGATAGAATCGATTTGGTGTAACCATTCGTAAATCAACAGCTCTTTTCACTCATGTGCATTTAATTTGCACCAGGCATGCATTAACCCTAAACATGTGTACGCTGTTTTAGAACCATTCAGCACATGAGCCTCATTAAACATCCCTCCAGAAACGTAGTAACTAATGTGACGTTGATGTAACTGTGCTCAAATAATCATTCAAGTTTGTTTAATTTGCTCCAACTGTGGAGCTCACATCTATTTCATATTTAACACTTCATAGGCCACATGCTATTGTAATGGTTGCACTTGTGTAATAAAAGTAATCAAGAGGGAAAAATTATGACAAGTGAAGACATTTTAAAAAAACAAGGTGCATCACTATGTAAATAGGAATTAACAGCACCTAAAAATACTGGTATGAGAAATGTAGCTTCCCTCTTTTCTTCTGTTTTAACTTTGTTTCACACTTGAAGGAGCCACATGAAAGAATTCTACAGTGAAATAACCACGAAACAGTCAAAAGTTTAGGTTGTGTTGAAAGGGAGGTTGTACTGAAACAGAGTCCTTTCAGCTGGGGGGTTGTCGGTTTTTCTCCTTTGAAAAACAACAAAATCAGTAAGTTGGGTTACCTTTAAGCCTGGGGCACACCGGAGGCGGGCGCGCCGCGCAGTTCCATCTCAGACATCTCAACATTGTGGAGTACTTTACAACAGACGTTACGGCTTTACAGCACACAGCCGCAGTTTTGATAACTTAAAGTACTATTGATCCTAAAACATTTGAATAAATAGCGTACTTACCCACTATTAAGGAATTAGTCTCACAAAACACGACGGCAAGTCTGATCACTTATAAACAGTAGAGTCACTTCCTGCTTTGCGTTCTCAAGTCCCGCGTGATTTTGTGATTATCGCGCGACTTTCCAAGGAGCGCCCAGCGGCGCGTCCTGTGTGACCACTTGATTTCTGAAAACCGTGGCGCGACGCTGCGTGGCTCATCCGCCTCCAGTGTGCCCCAGGCTTAATTGACAACAGTAAAAAGCTCCAGAGTTGTTTAAAGGGGCTTTGTGGAAGTTTAACACCCAAAACTTGTATAGAAAATCTAAATTTCTTCCTCATACATTCTCTAGCAATGCCCTGGTCCTTTAGACTGATCCCTGGCATTTTTACTGTGATTGCCTGTGTATTCCTGTAAAATCACAGGACTACAAGCCTGCTTCCCCAGCGACGGTGGCACAGGAGTTAAGTGCTTGCCCCGTAATCGGAAGGTTGCTGGTTCGAGCCCCCGCTCAGTCTGTCACTGTCGATGTGTCCTAGGGCAAGACACTTAACCCACATTGCCTACTGGTGGTGGTCGGAGGGGCCGGTGGCGCCAGTGCCTCTGTCAGTGTGCCCCAGGGCAGCTGTGGCTACATTGTAGCTCATCCCCACCAGTGTGTGAATGTGTGTGTGAATGGGTGAATGACTGATTGTGTTGTAAAGCGCCTTGAGGGGTTCCAGGACTCCAGAAGGCACTATATCAAATACAGGCCATTTACCATTTACTGCGTGATGTTCTTTCATGCTCGGGCATAGCCGTTTGCTATCTGTACCTTAGCGGCAGAGTGAGAAGTGGTTTTGGTGGCATGGATTCAGTCAAGAATCAGAAGAGAGCTGCTTCAAGCACCGGCGACACTCCAGCCTTGGCCCCAAACAAGACAAAGAAACCAAGAGTGTATTCCAGCGTGACAAAAAGGTCAAAACTTGAGTCTGATTGCCGAAGGCAAAGAAGAGAATAGAATAGAATAATAGAATAGAATACAGTCCGGCATTTGAGAAATGTCTAATGCTGAGAAAGTCTTTCAGTATGACAGAAGACCCGCAGTTGGCATCATTGTTGCTTGAAAGGTAAGAAATTATTACTAAATATGTGGAGAAAAAAGGGTTGATGATGCTTTCAAAGCAAGCCGGGGGCTCTCCGTATTTGTTAGTAGGAACATTTTATAGACTGCCTGTCTAGCGAGTCTACATCAGAGTTCATTATTTGTCTAATTTATTAGAATTGTGACTGTATAAAACTGTGTGAGGGATGTCCGGGGGCCACAAAGAGGGGGCTCGCAGGCCGGACTCATGGTGCATTCAATTTGTCCTCGGAAATCCCGAGTAATACTTTTGTTTAGGAAAATGGACTGCAGTAACCCCATTTGACCACAGGATGTCGTTCTTTCTTCGTTCTTACATATTGCGCATTAAATTATCTCTAATCAGTAAACAAATATTATATTTCAAACATGACCTTAAACTGACATTAATTTGTCCTATTATTAATGGGAAGAAAAAAACTATTCGATACAGCCTGACCCTCTGCTAAAAAGTACCACCTCTGATGGTAATATCTGAGAGTGGTGGATTTTTGTCCCGCTGTTCATAAAATTGCTTTAATTCCTCCACCTTGGAGGGTTTTGCAATGTTTAAGTTTGAAGGTCAATCACCATTTTTCAAGATTTTCTGAATTCTTTATTCCATTATTCCAGGTTCTGAAGCAGCCCCAGACCATCCCACTACCACCACCATGTTTGAATGTTGTGTTCCTGAAATGAAGGACATTTTACTACAGATGTAACGGGAAACACGTTCCCTTGAGTTCAACTCGCACCAATCCTCTTAATATTTTCCCAAAAATCATTAAAATCAGGATGTTTTTGGACCTTTCTGTTCTGTTCTGTCACTTTTACGTTGTTGTTCTCTCGTTTTACAATTTTTTGCCCCATCTCTTGTGCTTGAATCACGACTACATTAATCATTTTCCTGTTTAAGACGTGATGTTTTACTCTTTTACTGCATGTTGACAGATTCAACTGAATTCTCAATTCTACAGTTCTGGCAGGCTTTTAAAGTGAACTCAGCTTCACAAATAATGTCGTTAATCATTGTAATTTCATGATTTAACAAAGGGTTGGGTTACTTTTTCCACTTAGGGCCAGGGTTGTCTGATAACGAATGAAATATCATTTGAAAACAACATTATGTCTTTACTCAGGTTATCTGTCTGATTTTAGACATGTTTGCTTGGAAACCTTAAATGTGAAAAAGGTGAAAAAAAAAATAACAGAATAAATCAATTAAGAGGAAAATACTTTAACATTTTGTACAACTGGCACAAGTTTTTGAGAACTAAAGTAATCTGATTCATTTGTAAGTCTGGATTGGACAGTTGTTGCAGTGGTGACTGTCACGTCTACAAATGTATGAAAGCACATCCATCGAAACCTCAGGGGTGTTGTAGGCAATGCCTGGTCTCTTCTGGACTTACAATCTTTGAGACAGAATAAATTCAGATTTGAGAGAAGAGAAGCTTTAGGCTTGAAATTGTCATTTCTTGAAGTTAAAGTCCAGATATTAAAAGCTTGTATTGGTGCAAAGTGAAGAGGAGAAACTGAAACTACAAGAGATAAAAGGACTTTTTTCCATTCATGAATCTAAAAATAGAAGCAAACGATTGCACGCATTTTATTTGTAATCTCCTAAACAATCGTTCAACATGTTGATGAGCTGAGATAATCTCCTTTTGAAGATCCACCATCCAACTCAGCTGTGTCTTTGTACCAATGTTGTGTGACAGTGTAACCCACTTAACTACTGGGCTAATGAGTTATTTGGCAAAGCTATAAAACATTCAAAGCAGAAGCAAGTCCGTAATAAAATGCATGTCAAGAGGAAGCTACATTTCTGACTGTGATGGGGAAAAAAAAGCTCCTTTCTCACCAGTTCTGAAATAATTAACTGCATGGCCCAGCGGATCGCCATAGGGACTCAGAAGTAATGAAACTGATTTTTTACTAATTCTTCATCTCAAAAAGATTAACAGTTACTACCATGGCAGTAATGTGAATCGTGTTCAAAGCCGTCAATTTTACACACCTCCTTAACTTTTATAATGTTCCAACAGTTTGTACTCCATTGAGAAGCTTAATGTAGTCATTTATACATAAGTGATAGATTAGAAATATAATTAAAGTTGTTTTAAATTAACCTAGTGATGTGTGTAAAATAGTGAACTAAACACTATGCCTGAAACAAGTGCCTGTGTGTATTCCAAGAATGTTTTATACAACTTAAAGATGCCCGATTTTTCTGTTTTAACAGTTTTTCAATTTTTTTTTTATTTTTAACAAATGAGTCTCATCAACCCTTTGGTGCATAATGGTCACTACAGTGGACAGGTACTCAAAACTGTTATTTGTTTTTGCTATTAAGCACAGCTGTCGAAGCCTTTATTGCATGTGAGCCCCTCCATTTGGACTTCAGTAAGCCAAATCAACATATTTCATGCTCAGAATGCACGCTGTCCACTGAGGTGGACATGTAATAAATTATTTGTAAATTATAAAATTTTACAAAAAAATTTGTTGAAATTTGTTTCATTCAAACCTAAAGACAAATGAAAAAAATTGTTAAAAAAATCATGGTTGAAGATTTCATAATTCATGCATCAAAGGGTTAAAAAGTAAAATCCTGTTGATTTTATTGATGTGTTGCATGCTTTTGAGGTTTACCTGTGAAGGATATGGAAGAAAATGGGGATAGCCACACCGTGTCTCAAATTTCAGCTTTAATTTAAGAAATTTTCATCGATTGGCACTTCGACTTGAGTTTTGATCCTTATTGTATGCCTACTCTTTGTGATTGTACCTCAGTGGTGCTGTAATACAACACTTGAGTCTTTGCACAGCAGGAAAAAAATAATTTACCTTAGGGGTGGGGGTGTGTGTGTGTGTGTGTGTGTGTGTGTGTTCCTCCTGATAACTTTTTGCTTTCCTTGACGTTGGATGTGCTAATACTAGTTTATCCGCTTAATTATAGATCCACTAGGATAAATACAATAAAGTCTATCTCTCACCAAATAGAATATTTACTATGACATCACAATATAATTATACACACATTACTTGTCTTTGTGTGTGTGTGCTCTGTCTTCTCGATCCCCAGTGAGTCGTGGAGGATGGCTGCTTATACTGAGCCAGGATTCTCTGGAGGTTTCTTCCTGTTAAAAGGGAGTTTTTCTCTCCACTGTCGCTTTATGCTTGCTTAGTATGAGGATTGCTGGGTTCCTTATATAGGAAACATTTTTCTGATTGGCTTAATGAACTGACCTGAATTGGAATGTTTATTATGTGAAGTGCCTTGAGACGACTCTTGTCGTGATTTGGCGCTTTATAAATAAACTTGAATTGAATTGAATAATAAATAATTAAATAAATGTGCAGTTGTTCCTTGTAGATTTTATCTTGGGGGTGTTGCCTTGAGCAAATTAGTTTCAGTGCATAACTTCAACATTAATGGTAAATGGCATTCATTCACTCACATTCACACGCAGGCAGTGATGAACCACAATGTAGACACAGAGGTGGGACCCCCCACCCAGCCGGCAAAGCGAGTGAAGTGCCTTGCCCAAACCTGCAGGCTTCCGGTCCCCGTCCACCATGGTCCGATCAATAGTTTTATTCTGTATTTTGACTATTTTGATAATGTTTGTTTACATTTGATTGAAGGAGTCATTAAATAGGTGTGAAGTAGGCCGCC
>SSNQ01000437.1:603041-616098 GCA_006942095.1 Nothobranchius kuhntae | reverse complement strand
ACTATTAAGGAATTAGTCTCACAAAACACGACGGCAAGTCTGATCACTTATAAACAGTAGAGTCACTTCCTGCTTTGTGTTCTCAAGTCCCGCGTGATTTTGTGATTATCGCGCGACTTTCCAAGGAGCGCCCAGCGGCGCGTCCTGTGTGACCACTTGATTTCTGAAAACCGTGGCGCGACGCTGCGTGGCTCATCCGCCTCCAGTGTGCCCCAGGCTTAATTGACAACAGTAAAAAGCTCCAGAGTTGTTTAAAGGGACTTTGTGGAAGTTTAACAACCAAAACTTGTATAGAAAATCTAAATTTCTTCCTCATACATTCTCTAGCAATGCCCTGGTCCTTTAGACTGATCCCTGGCATTTTTACTGTGATTGCCTGTGTATTCCTGTAAAATCACAGGAATACAAGCCTGCTTCCCCAGCGACGGTGGCACAGGAGTTTAGTGCTCGCCCCGTAATCGGAAGGTTGCTGGTTCGAGCCCCCGCTCAGTCTGTCACTGTCGATGTGTCCTAGGGCAAGACACTTAACCCACATTGCCTACTGGTGGTGGTCGGAGGGGCCGGTGGCGCCAGTGCCTCTGTCAGTGCGCCCCAGGGCAGCTGTGGCTACATTGTAGCTCATCCCCACCAGTGTGTGAATGTGTGTGTGAATGGGTGAATGACTGATTGTGTTGTAAAGCGCCTTGAGGGGTTCCAGGACTCCAGAAGGCACTATATCAAATACAGGCCATTTACCATTTACTGCGTGATGTTCTTTCATGCTCGGGCATAGCCGTTTGCTATCTGTACCTTAGCGGCAGAGTGAGAAGTGGTTTTGGTGGCATGGATTCAGTCAAGAATCAGAAGAGAGCTGCTTCAAGCACCGGCGACACTCCAGCCTTGACCCCAAACAAGACAAAGAAACCAAGAGTGTATTCCAGCGTGACAAAAAGGTCAAAACTTGAGTCTGATTGCCGAAGGCAAAGAATAGAATAGAATAGAATAGAATAGAATAGAATAGAATAGAATACAGTCCGGCATTTGAGAAATGTCTAATGCTGAGAAAGTCTTTCAGTATGACAGAAGACCCGCAGCTGGCATCATTGTTGCTTGAAAGGTAAGAAATTATTACTAAATATGTGGAGAAAAAAGGGTTGATGATGCTTTCAAAGCAAGCCGGGGGCTCTCCGTATATGTTAGTAGGAACATTTTATAGGCTGCCTGTCTAGCGAGTCTACATCAGAGTTCATTATTTGTCTAATTTATTAGAGTTGTGACTGTATAAAACTGTGTGAGGGATGTCCGGGGGCCACAAAGAGGGGGCTCGCAGGCCGGACTCATGGTGCATTCAATTTGTCCTCGGAAATTTCGAGTAATACTTTTGTTTAGGAAAATGGACTGCAGTAACCCCATTACATATTGCGCATTAAATTATCTCTAATCAGTAAACAAATATTATATTTCAAACATGACCTTAAACTGACATTAATTTGTCCTATTATTAATGGGAAGAAAAAAACTATTCAATACAGCCTGACCCTCTGCTAAAAAGTACCACCTCTGATGGTAATATCTGAGAGTGGTGGGTTTTTGTCCCGCTGTTCATAAAATTGCTTTAATTCCTCCACCTTGGAGGGTTTTGCCATGTTTAAGTTTGAAGGTCAATCGCCATTTTTCAAGATTTTCTGAATTCTTTATTCCATTATTCCAGGTTCTGAAGCAGCCCCAGACCATCCCACTACCACCACCATGTTTGACTGTTGTGTTCCTGAAATGAAGGACATTTTACTACAGATGTAACGGGAAACACGTTCCCTTGAGTTCAACTCGCACCAATCCTCTTAATATTTTCCCAAAAATCATTAAAATCAGGATGTTTTTGGACCTTTCTGTTCTGTTCTGTCACTTTTACCTTGTTGTTCTCTCGTTTTACAATTTTTTGCCCCATCTCTTGTGCTTGAATCACGACTACATTAATCATTTTCCTGTTTAAGACGTGATGTTTTACTCTTTTACTGCATGTTGACAGATTCAACTGAATTCTCAATTCTACAGTTCTGGCAGGCTTTTAAAGTGAACTCAGCTTCACAAATAATGTCGTTAATCATTGTAATTTCATGATTTAACAAAGGGTTGGGTTACTTTTTCCACTTAGGGCCAGGGTTGTCTGATAACGAATGAAATATCATTTGAAAACAACATTCTGTCTTTACTCAGGTTATCTGTCTGATTTTAGACATGTTTGCTTGGAAACCTTAAATGTGAAAAAGGTGAAAAAAAATAACAGAATAAATCAATTAAGAGGAAAATACTTTAACATTTTGTACAACTTGCACAAGTTTTTGAGAACTAAAGTAATCTGATTCATTTGTAAGTCTGGATTGGACAGTTGTTGCAGTGGTGACTGTCACGTCTACAAATGTATGAAAGCACATCCATCGAAACCTCAGGGGTGTTGTAGGCAATGCCTGGTCTCTTCTGGACTTACAATCTTTTCGAGACAGAATAAATTCAGATTTGAGATAAGAGAAGCTTTAGGCTTGAAACTGTCATTTCTTGAAGTTAAAGTCTAGATATTAAAAGCTTGTATTGGTGCAAAGTGAAGAGGAGAAACTGAAACCACAAGAGATGAAAGGAGTTTTTTCCATTCATGAATCTAAAAATAGAAGCAAACGATTGCACGCATTTTATTTGTAATCTCCTAAACAATCGTTCAACATGTTGATGAGCTGAGATAATCTCCTTTTGAAGATCCACCATCCAACTCAGCTGTGTCTTTGTACCAATGTTGTGTGACAGTGTAACCCACTTAACTACTGGGCTAATGAGTTATTTGGCAAAGCTATAAAACATTCAAAGCAGAAGCAAGTCCGTAATAAAATGCATGTCAAGAGGAAGCTACATTTCTGACTGTGATGGAGAAAAAAGCTCCTTTCTCACCAGTTCTGAAATAATTAACTGCATGGCCCAGCGGATCGCCATAGGGACTCAGAAGTAATGAAACTGATTTTTTACTAATTCTTCATCTCAAAAAGATTAACAGTTACTACCATGGCAGTAATGTGAATCGTGTTCAAAGCCGTCAATTTTACACACCTCCTTAACTTTTATAATGTTCCAACAGTTTGTACTCCATTGAGAAGCTTAATGTAGTCATTTATACATAAGTGATAGATTAGAAATATAATTAAAGTTGTTTTAAATTTACCTAGTGATGTGTGTAAAATAGTGAACTAAACACTATCCCTGAAACAAGTGCCTGTGTGCATTCCAAGAATGTTTTATACAACTTAAAGATGCCTGATTTTTCTGTTTTAACGGTTTTTCAATTTTTTTTTTAACAAATGTCTCATAACGTAAAATCCTGTTGATTTTATTGATGTGTTGCATGTTTTTGAGGTTTACCTGTGAAGGATATGGAAGAAAATGGGGATAGCCACACCGTGTCTCAAATTTCAGCTTTAATTTAAGACATTTTCATCGATTGGTACTTCGACTTGAGTTTTGATCCTTATTGTTCGCCTACTCTTCGTGATTGTACCTCAGTGGTGCTGTAATACAACACTTGAGTCTTTGCACGGCAGGAACAAAGGATCTACCTTGGCTGTGTGTGTGTGTGCGTGCGTGCGTGCGTGTGTGCGTGCTAATAACTCCTCCTGATAACTTTTTGCTTTCCTTGACGTTGGATGTGCTAATACTAGTTTATCAGTTTAATTATAGATCCACTAGGATTAATAAAATAAAGTTTATCTCTCACCAAATAGAATATTTACTAAGACATCACAATATAACTATACACACATTACTTGTACTTGTATGTGTGCGTGCGTGCGTGCGTGTGCTCTGTCTACTCGATCCCCAGTGAGTCGTGGAGGATGGCTGCTTATACTGAGCCAGGATTCTCTGGAGGTTTCTTCCTGTTAAAAGGGAGTTTTCCTCTCCACTGTCGCTTTATGCTTGCTTAGTATGAGGATTGCTGTAAAGTCACTGACACCAAGTGACTTGATGCAATTTGCTGGGTTCCTTATGTAGGAAACATTATTTCTGATTGGCTTAATGAACTGACCTGAATTGGAATGTTTATTATGTGAAGTGCCTTGAGACGACTCTTGTCGTGATTTGGCGCTATATAAATAAACTTGAATTGAATAATAGATAAATGTGCAGTTGTTCCTTGTAGATTTTATCTTGGGGGGTGTTGCCTTGAGCAAGTTAGATTCAGTGCATAACTTCAACATAAATGGTAAATGGCATTCATTCACTCACACATTCACACGCAGGCAGTGATGAACCACAATGTAGACACAGAGGTGGGACCCCCCACCCAGCCGGCAAAGCGAGTGAAGTGCCTTGCCCAAGAACACGACGACACAAACCTGCAGGCTTCCGGTCCCCGTCCACCATGGTCCGATCCATAGTTTTATTCTGTATTTTGACTATTTTGATAATGTTTGTTTACATTTGATTGAAGGAGTCATTAAATAGGTGTGAAGTAGGCCGCCTAGATGTTTTTTTTTCCACCGCTAGAACACCAGACACTGATGACGGCCGTAGCAGCACCGCCAAAAGAAAGACGGTAAAACAACCAGGTGCGCTGTTCGATTCACCTACAGCTGAGCTGCAGCAGCAATCTACGTCCGACCTCACTCGCCCCTGCTCGCTGTTACCACGGTAACACTTCAAATCAGGGGACACCCCGAACGTGTACTCACCAAGCAAATACTTTTCATGTCGTCATTTGTTGCTTTTCCTCCCGTTCATGGACATTTTCTCCTTTTAGACGTAAATTGTTACGGTTGCAACTGTTACCGACCGCTTGTTCAAACAGCAGCCGACTCCGGACTCTGACTGGTTCGTGTCCCATCTAGTGCCACCTATACCATTTGCTGGATGGTTCTCTTGTTTGTTCTCATTTTCTGATTGGATTTTCTTCACCGTCAGTTTTTGTTGTCGTCTTTCATCTCAGAAAACGTCTATTTGTCATGATTTTGTTTTCATACAGAACTTTTTTAGTTTTGTTCGCAAATATTCACCTCAAAAAACATTTTTTGTCTACTAAATTAACACTGGTTCCACCATGTTGTGGCGTTGCTATTGCTAATGCTTAGCTTTTACTAGCCGTACTCTCTGCCAGTCACAAAATGAACTCGGGCTTCTGCGGTCACAACCATGGATGCTAATTTTAGTGTGACAGAGCTGTGCAGCTTTTTCTGACATGAGCGTTGAAATCTGTTTTTCTTTCAGCGGCTAATGCAGGAAATGGGGCAAAAGACTATTTTCATGTCCAGCAAGCATATGCTACTGTAAGCTGCTCCTTATGCTACCAATGATATTTCAAAAAGAATAATTACAATTTGAGTGAATCTCAACTGTAATAGCTTCATGTATTAATGAAGTCCCCAAAAGTGATTTAAAGAGCAAGTCACCCCCAAATAAACTTTTTTTGCTGATAAACTAAATAAGTGTCTAATCGTGCTGCAGACACGTGTCATCAATAGTTTGGCACTTCAGTGCATCTTAGTTAAAATTTAAATATTCTGCCTAAAACTGTCAGTTGTGCCGTTGTCAGGTAAAAACTCTGCACTGTATTCTAATTTAAATCTGCCATCACTACTGGCTAAGAGGTATGCTATGATGTAAACTGGTACGTTATGATGTCACAATGCCTGTGTGTTTGTGTATTTGTTAGCAGCTCCGCCCTCTCAGTCTGCCTGGCAACGGCATTTGTTGCATTTTTCAAACATGAAGTGGGAGTGGAGTTAGAATCTGGTAGGGGTTGACTTGCTCTTTAAAGACTGAATCAGTTTTTAGTTCCATCTAATGCATAACAAAGAAGTGAATTAAGAACTTGTTCCAAAATAATTCTAAAGGCCTCTTTTAAATAATAGCTGATTATCGGTGTGTGCACAATGAAAGGGCATTTCACAATAAGAGCACCTTTCTGGTCAAGTGTGCCATGGCGCAGTGCCAGTCTGCTTCCCCCCATCTGAAAAACACTGACTCATGATCCTAGCACATACTTTCACGTGCCACTGTGCATTTGCACATGGGAAAATCAGGTGTGTGTGTGTGTGAGATGCCGCAATTCTTTACTCTTATAGTAAAAGCTTCAACCTCCACACAACACTTCAAACATTGCCACACACGTGCAGGCATTCCAGTGGCTGCATGTCGTCCCCCTCATTACCACTACACAAACACACCACCAGAGCCACTGCCGGGGTCACCCAAAGGGCGAATACCTCAATGGAATCATTTTATGACAGCAGGGCAGCAGAGGGGAGTAAAACTAAATTAAGACCAACCAAAACAAACTGGTAACAAGAAGCTTTCAAAAACACTGTTGCAATGCTCTAAGTTGCAGAAGTGCCCATCGTGTTTCCCCCACTGGGCAGTAAATCCCACTTCAAGCCACCTTTCTCATTACTATTGGGTTTAAATCACCTGCTGTATCTGTTACTTCAGAATAAGACCTCAGCAGTCTCTAAACGTTCAAAGTGCAAAACATTCAGATGAGCCTCCCAGGAACATGCTGAGGCGTTGTAATGTTAGCTGTGAGGGTAACTAGCATAGCTGCTAATGACGGGGAGGGCGAGAGCACGAGGAAAGTGGGTGGTGTGAATTTTCAGCTATATGCCAAAGTGCCACAGAGCCAGCAGGAGCAACATGGGACGCTCAACAGTAAGCAACGGCAACTGTTCAGCTGCAAGCAGGGGTTGAACGGTTGAGCCTCAGAGAGGTGGAAAAGGGTTCACGCACAGCCACTAGTTCTTTTTAAGCTGCTGCACCTCATAAAGTATAAAGACTACTTAAAGAAACAAACATTAAGTGTTTTCAGGCAGGCCGTTATTGATTAATTCCACGCTGGAAATGTTCCGTGGGGTTTGACTTGGTAAATGTAAACAGAAATAAGCCAAATCAAGGTCAGGAAAGGTCAAGTTACATCAACTGTGAGCGCTGGCCCTGATTTCTACTGTGCATTCCATTCCTCAAGATAATTTTTACACTTTAAACATCAAGATGTGCCAACTCCAAGTCCCCGTCCTCCACCTCCTGTAAGGTGTACTCAGACTGGCTCTGTTAAGTTGGAACGTGTTCAGTAGATTTTGTTTTTACTCTAAGTTTATCATTGATAGTTTGATTCTCCAGTTTCAGTTTGCAAAGTAGTTGCTTCTCAACCAGGAAATGAGCTGGTTTGTTTGTTGAAGCATGCTTCAAATTACCAGTGGGTCATTCGGGAGCAATGTGTGCTTTTGCCACATTCGTTTGTTTGCTTACCCCTCCTTTCCACCGGAGCCGTCAGCAGCACGTCTTGCTCGCGTAAGCTGCTGCTCAGCCCCTCCCACGAGACGCGAAGCAGCAGGGGAGCAGCCGTCACCGACAGAGCACGAAGTCATGCGACATTGGCTAAATCAGGCGTGACTTCATTGGTAAACACAACAAGCAGCAGAAAAACAACATAATTAGCATTAACTCACCATCTGTCCCCAAAACCGCAGATACATCACTCCATGCATTATTCTGCTTGACGTTGTCTTTATAAAAGAAAATGCGACTGGGATCAAACAGGATTGGATACTTTTCCACTTCAGTAATCAACCTTTCGTCGTCCATTATGGAAAAACAAAGGAGGCCACTAGCTAGGTGATAACTTTTTTAAAGTAAAGCAACCGGAAGGCGGTACGTTTAGTTATTCTGAAAATCTCGGGAAGCTTCACTCCGTTTCCGCGTCCGATTTCCTGTCTTTCCTTCCCCAAAAATGTCGAACTTGACCCGTTTCAGAGGCGTAGCGCGTAGAAAATAGAACCGGCACGCAAGGGCCGCGACACGCTGCTCCTGAGACACGGCCGACTCGCGCTGCTGACGGCTCCGGTGGAAAAGGTTCTGTTGAACACAGCGGTTCCCATCAGCAGCTATGACATGCTGCTGACGGCTCCGTCACGGCTCCGGTGTTAATCAAAGTGCCGTGCTTATGGATAGTGGAAAAGTCTGAGCTTCACTGCATTCAGATGAATCGGTCTCCCTCACCATGTTTAAGAAAATAGTTCAAATCTAATTCCTAAAACTCACCTTTAAATCAGCAATATTTAGTGGAAAATGATAAGATTTCATCTTTGGGTGTATAATTTAGCAGTTATGCAATGGTGTTTATAACAGTGACAAGCCGTTTGTGTGCTGTGAAACAGTCGCACATTTTATGCTAGCCACCTTTAACATCCACAGAGTAAGCATGGAAGTATTGCTGCTGCCATCCGATTGTCACAAAAATAATTTTAATTTGAGGACCTTCTGTGTCAATACTTTGATATGTTGCTGTTGTATTGTGCCATCACTCACTAACCTGCATGTTGTTGGTCAGGGAACCACCAGTGCCCAGAGAAACCCCACACATGCGTGGATCATTAATCTGCTACTTTCTTTCTGCAGGGCAACACCACCTGAGCCAACTTTTTACAGGTTGTGAAATACTGAAATTTCATCACAAGCCTTTCTTAAGTTTAAAAGCATTTCATGGACAATTATGTTCAGTTATTGCAATGATTACATTTTTTAAATCTGTTCTTATTAGAGACGTTTGAAATTCACCCTCACATGCAGTCAACCAATTTTAGAGCCAATCCCATCCCATCCTTTGCTTATTAGTATTTGGAACACGTCCCAACATTGAGATTTTGGGGTTACCACTTGACCAAAAGTTCTCAATGGGATTCAGGTTTTGAGGATTTCCAACTAATCTTAAATGGACATGTGTGATTTCTCAAACCTTATTTTAAACCAGGGCTTTTCATTTCATCCAGATTGTTTGTGGTTTCTCTACTCCAACACACTTGATTCAGTGGTTGAATCTCCTGTTCAGCAGCTCATCAGGCTCTGCAGAAGCCTGTTAATCACCTACTAATTGGAATCAGGTGTGTTGTAATGTTAAAACCAAACATTCTCACACCCAAAGCGTCGAAAACTGACGATGGGTAACCAAGCATGACACCCATAGTCAGCTTGACGCGACGGGTGTGAGAATGTGTTGCAACCACAACGTGCTGGATACTGGCCCTCAAGGCCTGGACATTAATAACCCTGGTTTAAACTACGTGGTTTGAGAAACCAAATGTACAAGTTCAGGATCATAGCAGGGTGCTTCATCAAGTTACAATGAAAGGTTGTTTACTACTAAGTGAAGGATGTTTAGATACCATCCAAGTCCACTTGCTTGGGTGAATAGCAACCCTGCACAAATTATCACATGATGTTTTACTGTTGGCATTGCTCTCAAAATATTTCTCTAGATGTCTCAAACAACAAAAATCAAAACAAATACTTCACCCCAGTCTAGTCCTCCAATCCCAGCAAACCAACTTGGTGGTTCCCCAATTCTGAAGTCTGGACCATGGTTGTAAATTATAAAGTTGCTAGATTTTATATGGATTTGTTTGAGTTAGTTAGCCTGGCAAGCCAGACTAAATAAATGTATTATTTAGTCTGGCCATGCTCCATTGACGGCTCTCAGTTGTGGGGCGGGTTCTATCGTTGTCTTTCAAATGATCTCCGCATTCCATTGGACAATGAATGTGACATACTCTTGTTTCACTCTGTTGCATCATCCCACCCACCAGGCATACAGAGTGCCCTGATTGGCCCACAAAGCGGATAAAGCTCTGTGATTTGTTCACTAAGCAGATAGAGCACTATGATTGGCCCACCATTATGGACCAATCACAGCTCTTTATGTGTTTGAAACCCCTCTAGAGAGCTGTGATTGGCTAGCCAGAGTCCTGGTAGGAGCTGCTGAGGTTCTAATGGAGCATGCCTAGACCATTCTTTGCAAAGCAAGAATTTGGTCTAGTTCACTAGGCTAGCACTGAAGTATATTACTCACAATCCATTGCTGCACGAAAAAATGCTCAAGCGCCTTTTCTGAAAATATGTATTTTCTAATGAAATGAGTTAATTTTAGGACAGTTAGTTGATACTGTTATGGCTGGTGCCATTCATGTTTTAATTTCATTTCTTACTCCTCTGTTTTTATCCCTCTTGTGTGAGGGGAGCTGTTTTGCAGCACCTGGATTCTCCCATACCTGTCCGGCTCCACACTGAAGTCCCAGCTGGTGGCAATGACAATCAGCAGCTGAATGAGGACTCACTGCATAAAAGCCACCCAGCCCTCATCGTCAAGGAGCAACAGGCTGGGCATGTGGTCTCTGTCCTGTTGGTTCCTTGGAGTGCTTTTGTTTTAATTTCTTTTAGCCAATTTGTGTCTTTTATGTGCAGGGGTTTCCCTGATTCGTACTTATGTTGGCTAAGTAGAGTTTATTTTGTTTTACCATTTTAGTTGCCGCCGATTAGTCCAGTTGTGCTTATTAATTTTCCTTGGTGTAAATAAATTTAACTTTTAAACACCCGAGCATGTGTCCTCCTTGTTGCCCCAGGCCCCCTAGACGGAGCGTAACAATACTCTGAATGTTTTAGGCAAAGCAGCATGAATGTAAATTTATTTGAAATAAATGTCTGGTTGTTTGAAAGTTGTCAAAGGTTTATGAAAAATGTATCACAGCGACCAGCATCCCGGCATGAGTTGCGATCAATGACGCAATGTTTCCTGTCTCAATTCGGCAATTATTCGCACACTTGTACGCACTCGAAGCCTTACAGCACACTTTCTCCAAGTGCACTTTGCTGAAGACCGCAGGGCACATGCGAGTATTGAGATTGGGCCTNCCAGTTTCAGTTTGCAAAGTAGTTGTTTCTCAACCAGGAAATGAGCTGGTTTGTTTGTTGGAGCATGCTTTAAATTACCAGTGGGTCATTCGGGAGCAATGTGTGCTTTTGCCACATTCGTTTGTTTGCTTACCCCTCCTTTCCACCGGAGCCGTCAGCAGCACGTCTTGCTCGCGTAAGCTGCTGCTCAGCCCCTCCCACGAGACGCGAAGCAGCAGGGGAGCAGCTGTCACCGACAGCACGAAGTCATGCGACATTGACAAAATCAGGCGTGACTTCATTGGTAAACACAACAAGCAGCAGAAAAACAACATAATTAGCATTAACTCACCATCTGTCCCCAAAACCGCAGATACATCACTCCACGCATTATCCTTCTTGACATTGTCTTAAAAAAAATGCGACTCAGATCAAACAGGATTGGGTACTTTTCCACTTCAGTAATCAACCTTTCGTCGTCCATTATGGAAAAACAAATAAGCCCACTAGCTAGGTGATAACTTTTTTAAAGTAAAGAAACCGGAAGGCAGTACGTTTTTTTATTTTGAAAATCTCGGGAAGCTTCACTCCGTCTCAGTGTCCGATTTCCTGTCTTTCCTTCCCCAAAAATGTCGAACTTGACCCGTTTCAGAGGCGTAGCGAGTAGAAAATGGAACCGGCACGTAAGGGCCACGACACGCTGCTCCTGAGACACGGCCGACTCGCGCTGCTGACAGCTCCGGTGGAAAAGGTTCTGTTGAACACAGCGGTTCCCATCAGCAGCTATGACATGCTGCTGACGGCTCCGTCACGGCTCCGGTGTTAATCAAACTGCTGTGCTTATGGATAGTGGAAAAGTCTGAGCTTCACTGCATTCAGATGAATCTGTCTCCCTCACCATGTTTAAGAAAATAGTTCAAATCTAATTCCTAAAACTCACCTTTAAATCAGCAATATTTAGTGGAAAATGATAAGATTTCATCTTTGGGTGTATAATTTAGCAGTTATGCAATGGTGTTTATAACAGTGACAAGCCGTTTGTGCTGTGAAACAGTCGCACATTTTATGCTAGCCACCTTTAACATCCACAGAGTAAGCATGGAAGTATTGCTGCTGCCATCCGATTGTCACAAAAATTTTAATTTGAGGACCTTCTGTGTCAATACTTTGATATGTTGCTGTTGTATTCTGCCATCACTCACTAACCTGCATGTTGTTGGTCAGGGAACCACCAGTGCTCAGAGAAACCCCACACATGCGTGGATCATTAATCTGCTACTTTCTTTCTGCAGGGCAACACCACCTGAGCCAACTTTTTACAGGTTGTGAAATACTGAAATTTCATCACAAGCCTTTCTGAAGTTTAAAAGCATTTCATGGACAATTATGTTCAGTCATTGCAATGATTACATTTTTTAAAGTCTGTTCTTATTAGAGACGTTTGAAATTCACCCTCACATGCAGTCAACCAATTTTAGAGCCAAAACCATCCCATCCCATCCTTTGCTTATTAGTATTTGGAACACGTCCCCAACATTGAGATTTTGGGGTTACCACTTGACCAAAAGTTCTCAATGGGATTCAGGTTTTGAGGATTTCCAACTAATCTTAAATGGACATGTGTGATTTCTCAAACCTTATTTTAAACCAGGGCTTTTCATTTCATCCAGATCGTTTTAGTGGTTTCTCTGCTCCAACACACTTGATTCAGTGGTTGAATCTCCTGTTCAGCAGCTTATCAGGCTCTGCAGAAGCCTGTTAATCACCTACTAATTGCAATCAGGTGTGTTGTAGTGTTAAAACCAAACATTCTCACACCCAAAGCGTCGAAAACTGACGATGGGTAACCAAGCATGACACCCATAGTCAGCTTGACGCGACGGGTGTGAGAATGTGTTGCAACCACAACGTGCTGGATACTGGCCCTCAAGGCCTGGACATTAACCCTGGTTTAAACTACGTGGTTTGAGAAACCAAATGTACAAGTTCAGGATCATAGCAGGGTGCTTCATCAAGTTACAATGAAAGGTTGTTTACTACTAAGTGAAGGATGTTTAGATACCATCCAAGTCCACTTGCTTGGGTGAATAGCAACCCTGCACAAATTATCACATGATGTTTTACTGTTGGCATTGCTCTCAAAATATTTCTCTAGATGTCTCAAACAACAAAAATCAAAACAAATACTTCACCCCAGTCTAGTCCTCCAATCCCAGCAAACCAACTTGGTGGTTCCCCAATTCTGAAGTCTGGACCATGGTTGTAAATTATAAAGTTGTTAGATTTTATATGGATTTGTTTGAGTTAGTTGCTGTACTGAAACATGTTCAAACATGGCCACACACCTTCAATTTGCATGAAAGCATGAATCAGAAAAAAATGCACA
>SSNQ01000437.1:586607-598336 GCA_006942095.1 Nothobranchius kuhntae | reverse complement strand
CTCCAGCGAACCATTAGTTCATTTTGCTCAAATAGAAATAGAGGCCTGCCTCTAATACTGGCCCTCCTTCCAATAAAAGCCTGGAGCTTGATGAGCTTGAGTCAAATACAGGCCCGGGCCTGTATTAGAGGATTTACGGTAAATGTATACTATGCTGCACATATGTATATCATAACTATTTTGTCTTGTTTTTAGTTTTACCCTTTTGAATGTCAGTAAACCTGTTGACAACGCTAATCGGTCTTCAGAGTGGTGATATAAGAAAGGTGTAAACGCCCCTGCATCAGACATGCACCCATAACGGCACAGTATTACCAAGACTAAAATTTATTGACCTCAAAGATCTGCACTTGGACCCACTTTTGCATTTAAGGGTTGCAAAAACATCCTCTAAGGTGGCCCGATGGCACATCTTTCCATGGGAAATTGACTTGTTTTAGCTTAAGGAAATTAACATTAGAGTTTAAAACGGACTAATTTTGGTCATTAAACTTCCATATTGGTAGTTTGCTTGTCTTCCATTTAAGATCACTTACCACAGATTCCATAGAATTACAGTATTTAAAACGTTTCATGTCAAAACTTGACTCCCATGGTTTAAAATTAGTTTGTGACGGTTTAATTAAATGGTACAAAAATGTTCCAACTGACTTTAATCACCCTGCAGCAATGGCCTCTTACAAGATAGAAGATATTTTGATTTGAATAGCACCTCTCAAAATGAAAATCACAAGGTGCCCGTTTTTTTCTGTTAAATTTAATTTCCCTTTGTTTTAGCTAAATAAAGTCTAAAATGCAACTTGAGTGAAATTGTTGGTTACATGTTTTGATTTAAACACCAATTCCTCATTTATTCTAATTTACCAAACAGAGTTCCCCACCATTTCCCCTGATCTGTGATCAATTACCTGAGCAAAGTTTAAGAAAAACAGCTGATCGTGTGAAAGGTCGATGCCAGGGAGGGGTGGTTCCTCTCCATGCTTTTTCACATAGTTCTTGTAAGCCTAAAGAAAAGGAAATTTATGAAATGTAGCTAAAGTAGCAGATTTCACAAATCAAACCTTTTCATCTCTTTAAAGGGAAATGCTTCTCGTCTTGATCTTTCAAACTGAAAACTGCAGAGTTGCAGCTTAATTCTGAACACATCTTCAAACAATCCAGCCCCTTTCTGCAAACCTTTTAAAATAACCATGCGCTGGAAAAGCGAATCAATAACCATACTTTGGCATTTCATTGGCTTTGAGAAAAATAAATAAAAACTCAGATTTCCATTTCATGTGCCAACGGTGCCATCTCAAAAGCATTTTTGAAGAGGGTCATCTTCGTTCACAATCTTTTAATGCTTAAGGATACATTTCATAAAACTAAATTCATAGAATAGCTCAAATAAATGCTTCAAGTTACAGGGTGCATTTTTCATAACGATGGAGGCAGTAAATACCCAAATCGTTGCAAGCAGTATTTGTGTTGAAGACCAACAGATGCCCATTAGGGTCAAAAAGCCCTGGGGAGTGCAAACGTTTGCAAAACAAGCACATCAGACTCCCTTTCATCACTGGCAACAAGTAAGTAAATGTGTAAAAATAATAAACATTCAAGAATGATGAAAGTTTTGTAAAAGTCTGTTACAAATCAGTAAAAGCATTTTCTCCTCATGGGCTCCCGTAGAAGGAAACATGGCTTCCAATATGGCGTCGCCAAGAGACTTGGACCCACTCCCATGTGTTTTAGACATGATTTTTAGTTATACGTTATGAAACCGCCAATATTTTTCAATAACTGGGCATCATTTCCAACACTGATGGATTTTTCCAGGAGTTAAAAAAAACTACACATAGTCTCTTAAAATTACTCAAATTCTACTTTCCCATGAAATTCAAATATCTTTGATCACCTTGACTAATCATAGTTGTACTATCAGTTCTTCATGAAAATAGGACTTTAGTTGTATTGTAAACAATAACTCCTCTACTTTACGGCGTTTTACCTGATATGCCTGTCGAATGCCTCCATTGTCTGCAATGTTCTCCCCAAGGGTGTTGTTACCATTTAACTAGAGGGAGAGCAAAGGAACAGACAGCATAATGAGCCGGATGGAGGCTTCTCCTGTATCTCAGCAAATTTCAAAGCTCAGTTCTTGGGACAGAGGAAATTACCCCGAGAACAAGAGAAGCTTTGTTCAAAGTGACAGTACGGAACAGGGAAGAAAAATGGGAAAGTTTCTCATGATGATTGAAAATAGACAAGACCTTCAGCAAAGAGGATGAAACAGCAAAGCTGGCAGAAAGATCGAAACATGACAGATGGATGAGCTGGCAAAGGTAGTGGCAGTGCCAAAAAGGTAAACAAGCTGTGAGAATGTCTGAGATGTTACTGGAAAATTACTAAAGGGTGTGATTGAGAACATACATGTAGTCCATTGGCCAGGTCCCAAGAGAAGTTGCTATACTGATCAACAATGCACTTGGACAACTGTAGAAATCTGTGGGTGGAGTCTGGTGTCCACCAGTCCTTCAGGTCACCATCTTTATCGTAGTTACGACCTACAAAACACACATTACAAATTCAAAAACATTAGGAGGGGGGGCAGCTTTGGTTTGGTCCACGTGCGTACTGTTGTAGTTTATTTTTTCCATTAAATAATAAATTAAGCGCAGCGGATAAGTGTAGACGCTGTATTGAGCGACACATGGTGGCAGCATGCGCCCGATCTCCGTTAAAAATAAAATAAAAATAAAATATGTGATCTGCAAATTCTGATCGTTTTTCAGAGCGGATCAAACCAGCTGGCTGTCGCTGCTACTGGAGCCGGAGACGCTGAATGGAGCGTCGCTTTGCTCCTCCCTCCCTTCTCACTGTGCAGGCATGCAGTGGCTGATGTTAGGTTTTCATCCTACAACAAAACATACGGCACGGAGGAGGCTCATTTAAAGAGCAAGTCACTCCAAACCAACATTTTTTTGCTGATAAACTATATAAATGAGTGTGTGCTGTAGACAAATGTAGTCAATTTGGCATTTTAGTGCATCTTGGTTAAAATTTAAATATTCTGCCCAAAACTGTCAGTGATGCGCCATCTGCAAAAACTCAGCACTGCATTTGAATTGAAATCTGCCTTTGCTATTGGCTCAGAGGTACACAATGATGTTAGATGGTACATTATGATGTCACAATGTCGTGAGTGTGTGTATTTGTTAGCGGCTCCACCCTCTCTGCTAGGCAACAGCATTTGTTACATTTTTTCCAAACATGAAGTGTGAGTTGAGTAAGAATCTGGTCGTGGGTGACTTGCTCTTTAATTCGAGTTTTATAGAAGAAACTCTGGGCGGTGTGAGGTGAGTTTTTCAGATGCGGAACAGTCAATACAACACTTGCCTGGATGAGCGTGACACAGATGCACAAATAACCTGTGAAATAATTAAAAACCTCATGCTAAATCAGCAGCCTGTGACGACACCTGATTCTGTTCACTTTAAGAGCCACTTCAGATATTAAATATCAAAACAATGAACCAAACACAATCTTAGCCTATAGTTATACCCTTAATTATTATTGATCTTGCCATTATTTCTTTATTACATAGGTCAGCTTAATTTATTTTACTTAGAAAAGAAAAGTCTGCTAAATGAATCAACTGAAGTGGAAAATTACTTCAAATGACCAGGGTCAAATTTAGATTTCTGTTCTCACCATAACAAAAAATACAGGACTGAAACAACAAAGTACTATGGTACCAGTTACAGGGAGATGTGTTCAAGACTTAAGGAATCAGCCATAGCTGGCCTTGGAAGGGAAACAAAGCAGAGTGGGGAAAAAAATATCTCACCATTGTCATCAAAACCGTGTGTAATCTCGTGACCAATTACCATGCCGATGCCGCCGTAGTTGAGAGAATTAGCCTGGCCTTTGCTGAAGAAAGGAGGCTGAAGGATACCTGCAGGAAACACTGATGGCAGAAGATAAACGGAGACTTTTAAATCATTTTATCAAAATGCTGAACTGTGCTCGCTGATAAAGTGCATTACCTATCTGGTTTTTGCTGGATGAGTAGAAGGCGTTGACCACAGCAGCTCCAGTTACCCACCTAGGAAAAATAAACCGTTTAAATTCATCTGATCATTGCATGAGAACACAAGCATTGCACAAATTATATTAGATTAAAATAATTTCATTTAACCCGCAGCTATAAATACACGAGCCAGTGTTGGGATCCCTGCAGCGCAAAGCTGAACTCTATATGTGCAAGTAGGGGTGTGTGGGAGAGCGAATGCATGCTGCTAGAAAACGAGGCCGACACTCGAGTAGGTCGCACTAGATCTTAAATGAAGTCATCTCAAATGACGCAGCTTTGGAATCAGCTTCACTCCAGATGTGTAGACATTTAAACCCCCCCCCCCCCCCGAACCCCACGGGAAATCTTACTCGTCTTTGTTGACTTTAACCCTCAGTTTCCTCAGGCGTTTCTTCTGCACATACTCCAGGTTCTCTAGGATGTTTTCAAAGTACTCCTCTGCGCTGTAGCTCAGCTGCCAGGACCAGAGCAAAAGCAGCAGGATGGATTAGTGGTGACGAAAGCTTTCAACACTTGGTCGTTTACTCCACGGTGAAACTCATTAGCCAAAAATTCACTGGGATGTTTTCATTAAAGCCTCAACGAAGCTTCTTTGTATTCAGTTACGATTTCAGCGAAAGATGGAAAACTTTTGGAATAGCCCTCCCCCCCAAGACACTCACATCTTTGTACTCATCGTTCAGATATTCATCCACCATAATCTTTTCAGAGTAGCCAATCCGTTCCCGAATAGCTCGAGCCTGCAAAGAAAGAAAGAGACCGGGGGGGTGTTAAACCAGAAATATGTAAAACTCTTTAAAATCTGTTCTTGTACCTTTTCCTCAGCCGCTTTCTTTGTCTCTGCGTCCATCCAGGTGAGTTCATCAATGTTGCTAATGAACACCTCCCGAAGGTCTTTGATCATCTCCTCCATCTAACCTCACAACACACCAAGCAGAAACTGTCAAACTCGTGAATAAATGCTAAATGATCGGTCCTATTCGATAACGCCCCCCCCCCCCCCCCCCCCCCCCCCTCTTCATTCCCAAATGTACACGAGTTGACATTTTTGGAAGTCATACAATTATGTCTTAGAACTATTCTAAACTAATCAAATGCAAGATTAAAACTTGAAACTCATTCATTTTCAAAACTGAATGCTTCATTAAGGCCTTCAAGAAAGCCATCCATCCATTTTCATTGGTTTCTCTGGGGTCGAGTCCCGCGGGAGCAGCAGCATAACCAGAGAGGCTTCCTCTTTCTCCAGCCACTCAGGCCGGCTCCTCCGAGGGAAACCCAAGGACTTTCCTGGCCAGCTGAGAAACTGTCCCTTCAGTGGGTCCTGGATCTTCCTTCAGGTCTCCTCCCTTTATTGCTGTAAAGCACATCGAAATGCCTTCGTGTAGGAAATGTGCCACATAAATGTATACAAAGCCATCTCGTCTTCTGGAGTGATGTTCCTGGAAAACCTCACCGGGGGGCATCCAGTTGGCATAACCAGATGTGGAGGAGCAGACTGAGCTTCTCACCCCATCTCTGAGGGAGGGCCCAGGCACCCTGTGGAAATAAACTCTTGTGCTCGTCTTCTGCTTTCTCATTCACTACCCAAAGCTCATGACCAGAGGAGAGTTGTAAAATAGATCCACCAGTAAATCGAGAGCTTCACCTTCCGGCTCAGCTCCTTCACGACAGACCGGTACAACGTCCGCATCACTCCAGACGCAGCACCAGTCTCATCCATCTCACGATCTTCCCCTCACTTGTGATGAAGACCCTGAGACACTAACTCCTACTTGGGGCAGGACCTCATCCCAGACCTGAGGAAGGCATTCTACCCTTTTGACTTAAGACCACGGTCTGCTTTGGAGGAGCCGATCTTCATCCCAGCTGCGAACTGCAACAGCAAAAGCTGGAGATCACGTTCTGATGAAGCCAACATCTGCCGAAAGCAAAGATCTGAGCCTCAGGCCACCAAAACGGGTCTCCTCGCAACACGTTTGCTGCGCCTAGAAATCCGGTCCATAAGAGTTATGGACATCAAGCCTTCATGATTCAAATTGGCTTTCGATCCTTCCAAGTTCATGCTGCTCAGATGTTTTTTGTGCAACTATTGTTCAGGTATTTAGACAATTTCAGTTCCTGAACCTTGAATCCAAGAAGATGTTCCATTTTCATGCAAACGCCTCCAACGTGTTCCAAAGTCAACATGAACACATTTTTTGTAAAAGCTGTGGTGCAAAGTCAACATTCTTGCAAACAATACCAATAGTTTCAACATTTAAAACGCACATCACCGCACACGGAGAGACAAACTTCAGCAGGGGGGCATCTCCCAGTTTCTTCACATCAACGGACTCCTTGCATGCTTGTTGCACAACCTCCCAGAGGAGTCTTAGCTCACCACAAACTTGGAGTGACCACACTGAGGGTTTTCAGAAGACGTGTGGAATTTAGTTGAGTCTCCAACTTTGACTTTAAAGTTGGATTTATTTTTATTACGCATGCATATCATGAGCAGAGCTACTGGCAGCAGTTAGAATGAAATTCTTTTAATAGTTAATATTTGAACACAGCTGTGATCAGGGTAGGATGACTGATGCATCACATGGAGAAGTCAAGACGATTCCGCAAGATGTGAATACCTGATCTAATGTTTCTAGACGTGATATGAAAATAATGTGATCCATTCTAGAAATGTCGAATTTCTGTTAGCAGAAATTGATCCTTTTAAGCTTTCACATGATGGTCTATGTAAACTGGTTGTAAATTATAAATCCCAGCAATCTAAAATTGTTACAAGTAAGCATTTGACATTCTCCTTGTTCATGTGGCTTAAACACCATTTTAATACGACTACCGCGAATGTGCCTGTTGCAGGCCTCAAAACATGAATTTAAAGAATGTGCTGAAAACAGGTGTGACACACATACAGCAGGGAGCTGTATAACTCGTGACCGCAAACTTTGGACCGTTCCTGTCTTCAGCAATGGTTTGTGTCTTTGCTGGTCTATTTTCCTCCAACACCTAAATGACGTCGTTGTGAGCTAGTAAAATATGTTCAGTCTGTGGTGCACACATTAACAAAGCTTAGAATCTGTAAAAAAATGTAAGGAATTTAATGAATCGACCTTTTCGAAGATCCGTTTCAGCCTTCGTTATATACCACAATAACACGCTTGGGTTTACATTTATAGTGCCCTGTTGAGGGTTAAAATGGCATCTTTGAAGCTTTGGACAGATATATGGAGAGGTTTAAATATTATTCACAAGTACAGTAGTGAGCATGTGTTTCAGGCAGCTTGTCTGTTTCTGTCACCTTTGTCTCTACCTCAATACGGTTTTTTGCTTGCGTGCACAGAAAGCAGCTGAACAAGGTGTCCTTGTTATCATCCTCACACCACCCACACTGTAGGGTGCATGTGCATGCGTGTGCACATAACGCATTTGATTATGAGTGAGACTCTGTTGCAATTCTGAGTCTAAGATGGCATCAAAATGCTCGTCTATTCTGATGGGTAAATCTCATGTCTAGCTTGGTTAATGTTAGCAGGTAGCATTGCTTGAGTGGGTTCAGAAACACCATTTTATTGAACGAGTCAACTACATGCGGAAGAAAAATTCCCACCATCCCATTAATTTGTGGATGTCTGCAGCGGTACGGAGCAGAACCGAAGCAGCTACCTGGGGTCTGGTTGTTGCTACGAGTCTGCTTGACACTAGTGGTGTGCATCTCTACCTTCCTCACAATTCGATCCGATTCCGATTATCTGCCTAACGATTCGATTTGAGTCTGAAATGCATCACGATTCTTCACACAAAAATGTATTACTTAAAAGCAGTAGAATAGTTTTCAGTTTTTTTGATTTCGAAACCCCTGAAAAACAGAACATTCATCTATTCACTATAGTGAGCAATAATGTTTAAAGTGTGCTGCCTTTAATTACTTAATATAAGAAATAATGTTTTCGGTAGAGCAGCTTTAAGATAGAATATTACTGAACTTAAAAATAGTAAACAAATACTGTGTTAAGTGATTCTTTCACATCCAGGATCCCAAAACAGAAATTAACCCAGACATCGGATTTAAATGTAACGGTACATCTTTGATTACTGGTAATTTGGCCCTGTATCCTTGTCCGCCTTTTCTGTTTTAAATTGGCGCTAGGGCAACGCAGTGCGCATGTCATTGCAACTCTGCCCCCAGAAGTAATTATTAAACCTCAAAACTTTATTGTCCTCGCATAGATATAGACATAGGGAGAAAATCTCATTATGTCATGTTGCTGCATCGATGCGGAATCATGAACGGCTGAATCGCGATGCATCTTAGAATCGATCATTTTTCCCACCTCTACTTGACACCAATATTTGAGGATCTGTCTTTGCGTCATCTTCCTTTTAACAGTCACCGATTGCAAGGTTTGCTTCCTCCTTTTTCCATAGAATTCTTAGTTTGAAACTAAGACTTACGCATTATAATATTTATTACAGTTACATTGAAAAAGATCATGGCAAAAAAATTTAATAGACTTTACCTAAAAAAAATAAGTATTTTTCTTGTTCAGGGCATACATCAAATATGGCAGCTTTGCTACTCGTTAGGCAAAACTTTAAGTTTAACATTTACAACTAGTCTTATTTAGCACAAATAGTCAACCTTTTAATGTGAGGGTTTCCTAGACCTAGCATTGTTGGTTTAGAGAGTGAACTTGAGACTCAACAGGAAGGCAGTTTCAGTTCAGCAGACACCAATATTTGGCATGTCAGCCCCTCATTGTTTGGTTGAATGGCTCCATGGCGCAAACAGACCAACTAGATCTTAAGTTGGGTGGAACCCCGTAATTCTAAGAGTTCGTGAAAAGGCAGTGACATTTACGATGAGTGGAAATGGAAATTTAGACGCTGGTCCTTAAGGTTTAAACATTTATGGGGCCCTTTTGATCAAAAACAAAGTTGAACCCATACTTACCAGCTCTTTACTCTTTTCAGAGAAGGCCTCCTGCACGTACAGCCGTCCCACAGCGTTGTCCAGGTTGTTATTGACGTACAGAGCACACTGCCGCCACACGGCCACATCTGACGTCGTCCCAGACAAGGCCTGAACAACAGCAGCAACGTAGAAACAACAAGTCACTATTTTGTTCATCTTAAATTTGAACAAAACTTAACATTACATTTTAGCTTTTTGAAAAGCAGGACAAAAAACTGCGTTGGCGCTCACTCAGATTCAATTGCTCATCTGTTTGTAGTTTCCTCCCATGGGTAATTATTTCTTAGCCCTTTGTCTTAATTATGGCCGAAGCTGCTATTTTTTACAAGTTTAGCTCCATTTCACCCCTGTGGATACACACTTTGTCTTTTCTTCTACAGTTTCTTGTACTTGCAGCAGTCAGCAAACCAACACATTGAGCCGTAGAGTCGTGTGTGTGTGCATACCTTGCGGAAAGCTTTCCTTGTGTCTCTGTAAGCCCGGCTCAGGCCCACCACCATGTTCATTGCAAAGCGCCACACCATGTAGTTTTGCAGATCCCTGAAAGAACATCGTCCAAGACGCCTTTCTAATCATGCAGGGTTGTGATTCAACACTAATGAGTGACCAGCTGTCAGGTATGATCACCCAAGCCACATGAAATCATACCTCTTTGTGTATTTGGCCAAAACAGGGTTGAGTCTTCTATAATAGTTGGGGGAGTAGTTGACGACTTTCTCGGTGTTAGGAATCCTGATGTTGACTGTATCCATTATCTTAGCTGTGAAGTAAATCCAGTCGAATACCTTCAAGTGGATAATAAAATAATGAATGAGCAATAAAGCCAAAAACATGAACGTTTTGTTGAGCAGATACTTTGTTTACCTGCGAATCTACTTCAAGAGTGAAGTTTGCGTTCAGGTTGCCCAGTTCCATCTTATTGTAAAGAAGCACCGGGTCGTTCCGATCCTCCGGAGTGTCCGTGGCCTGAGAGAGCAAGAGGCCCACGGAAAATCAACCACCACCATCACAACCCTGTTGGTTCCACCACGTGTTCACTTCATGTCAAACATATTTAGCAGAGTGGGAGGCTTCAGGTCTGTAAATGTCAGTGCCTGATGGCTTTCACCGCCTCGTAAACGTGAGCAGTCGAGTGGCAGAGAAAGCAAAGCGTGTTCCCGAGAAGAGCAGCTCAAAGAAAAAGGTGAAAAACAAAATCTGTTTATGTTTTAAGACATTGGCATTCCTTTGCGTCTGATACAGCCTTAATGTGTGCATACCAAGCCTGAACAAGTCCAATGCTTCCATTCAAATTCTAAAATGTGCAATTCCTGCATGTTGTGATTAGTGAAAGTTGGGTCTAAAATAGAAGCTGGGTATGCAGACACCTCTGACTGCAGAGTTCCGCTTTATTTTTAAATGTTGCACATTATAGTCCTACACGTTTGACACCACCGATTGTTGCATTTCCTCAGAATGGCTGTAAATCTCGTCAAGCACTGCAGAAAATGTAGCTTTCGTCACATCAATACATGTTTGATTTTATAACAGGCGTAAGAAATCTTAGAAATCTAAGACATTCAAGAACTTTAAGCATCTCAACTGCTTTGTGTTGAATGGTCAAGAATTTGCATATTCAGAGTAAGGCCCACATGGTTCAGACCATTTCTGGGTATGCAACATTTGATAGGCTGGAGGCTTGAGCTACAATTAAACAGACAAGAGGTAACTAAACCAGGTGCAGCATTAATGGATAAAAGCACAAAGGAGAAACCTCAAATCTATATTGCTATTGGACCTAAAAAAAGAATCTCTCCATATTTCCCAAAGGACCAGGAGTGCTAAGGTACAGAGGAAAGAAAAATGATCCAAGCTTGCAGCTTTATAGCTTTAAAGCAATGGGAAAATATTAGTCCACAGAGCTGCAGCCAGGTTAGGTTTTAAAGGTTTGCATGAAGGGATCTTGAGCCACCATCTGACTGGGCAGGAACCCAGCCTAACAGCAATAAGAAAACAATTATTTTGCCCCTCCTTTCAGGAATTTTGTATTTTTAGTCCATAAAAATGACCGTCTTAAGCCTAGTTTATGCTTCTGCATCAGTGTGGAGACGCGCAACCCCATTATCCGTTGCTGCAAGGGCTCTCCAGCAGGCTCGCAGGGACGGATGGAGTTGAGCCCACTCAACATCCAAATAAGACGGAGAACGCAAACTTGTTAGTCAGAACGTCGCTTTTGTCAACAGCACAGACATTGGCGCCTTCAAAAACCAAGAAAGCCAAAGATGTCCCGCTGCAGACACGGAGCAGCTTTAATGCCTCACAGAAAAACTAAAGATATGACCATTTTATTCACCCGTGACTCGAGTTAAAAGATACACAGCAAGCATTTTATTTGTGGACAGAAGTGATGGAAGGCGTGGGTTTATAGGTGAAGAGGGACAAATGTGTTTAAGTATCTGAAATGTATTTTTTTTTTAAATGCACTCTTGGACCAGATACATGACGGGATATCCCAGAACAGCGTTACTCCCTCTGCTTTTCAACACTCCCCAGAACACGCAAAAGTCTGAGAGCAAGGCGTCTGTCAGTGCCTGTGCGTCTCTCCCCTGTGGTGCTGACGCAGAAGCATAGACTAGGCTTTCACCTGTACTGTGATATAATGTAGGCACTATATTAAAGAGATACTATAAGCAACTTCCATATATTTTT
>SSNQ01000437.1:541377-578114 GCA_006942095.1 Nothobranchius kuhntae | reverse complement strand
CTAGATGGTGCCGTTGGATAAGGGAAAACGGAGAGGGAGCACAGGCAGTTTTTGGGGTGACCAGCAGAACAGTGTTTCAATAGATTCAAGCTTACGTAGGCAATGTCCCTCTCCACGTCCATGATTCGCGTCACCTCCTCTCTTATGCGGGTCTCATTGATTTCCAGTCCCCGATCGGTGCGGATCAGCTTAGCCAGGTCAATCATGAACTGCTCGTAAGCTCGACACACCTGTTAAACACGGACATTAATGACTTTCGTTTAATCAAGAGACTCTTCACACTCCTTTAAATCAAGTGTAGCTGCTGCGAACGCCGCTTTCTGCATACCAGTCAACAGTTCAGGAAAGTTAAATCAGAGTCAACTGCTCTGGTGCAGGTACACCATCTGGTCCAAACTCACAGAAGCAGGTTTAGTTTTCCCACTTTTAGATTATAATCAGAAGTTGATGACTTTGTTTCATTAAACAGATTAAACTTTTGTAAGAGCATGAAAAGCAAACAAATCAAAATGCATCACCACATAGAAGTTGATCATCCAATTTGCAAATTGTGCAAAAATATAAATTATGTTTAAAAGAACTTGAATTTATTCAAACCTCTGCATAGGAACCGTCGCAGGCATAGTAGTCTCTGGATAAGAGACCGAGGCTCGTCTGCTGGTCAAACTGGGAAAAAAAGCATGACAAATTCTTAAGAGGCCATAGGGACACATCTAGTGTATAGGGACTTTCCTGGTTTGATACATACATGAATAATATGTGAAGTGGAGTCCCGGTCATCGGTGCCAACAAAAAAGTTAACCAAGAGTTGAGTACCATATTTCTCGTTTAACCTGGCAATGACATCTTCCAACCTCCAAGTTGTTCCTGAGGAAATAAAAGAAAGGAGAGCGTAAAGAAAAAATAGAAACGCAATGAATCCTGTGTTAGGATAGCGGGGGCGAACAGTTGTACCGTAGACGGACTCCCAGTCGTCCACTGCTATTGGCCAGTCAAGCACATCAGGCAGCATGTTGAGCAAAGGAGCTCCTCCTCTAAGCTCAATTAAACCTTAAACAACAAAAGGTGATTAGAAGATGAACAGAGCTTCTGCTGGTGGAACAGATCATTTTGCTCGACTCAGAACAAGCTTTATACCTTTGTCAGTCGTTTCATTTAAGCACAATACCATTTTAAGCTTGAAGGAGCTTCATTTGGACAAACAGCTGCAGAATATCCTTTTAAAGTTCAACTTTCATAAGCATCAAGTAAAAAACTGAACCTTCAGTTTTAACATGGAAAATAAAATGGCATTAAAAAAACTGAAAATAAAAAGGTTAAGTGTGTTAAAATCTTTGGCCGGCTGACTCACTCTCATTGGTGCAGGACCTGTAAAGGGTCTTAGCCTTGGTGAGAGCAGCAGCCTCTCCTTCCACTGTCTTTTCAAGAACACCTGCAAATAAAGCAGAAACAGCGCAAACATGAAGGGGAAGAAGGACAAAGAAGAGTGCTGCTGAGGTAATGCAAGAAGAAAGTTTATTACTGCAAGAAAGATGTGCTCAGTGGGCTCAGAGATCATGTTGCTTGATTCACTCAATCATTTTAAACTGAGGCAGTATTTCCTCATTGTCAGAGCACCAACAGGACTATCTGTTTCAGAAGCAAATGCAGCCACTCAAAACTGGGATTTTGCCAATTGTGTGGGATAGTTTGAAAGCCACCTTTAAGTTGTACAACTGTCAATGCACCAATTAAGTGTTAATAGCTTTGCTGATATATTTGCATCCATTTAATTTTTCCCACCCTTTACATGTTTGTAGAAAATCTATTTTCACCTTTACAGCCAATATTCTAGCATCCAATTGGCCTAGAAATTTATTTAAGGGGATACGCATCTACCAAAATATTCTCATGGCCAGAAAAAAATAAAAATAAAAATGTCAATGAGTTTGAAATTCTATCATCTAATGTAATAGCTTTGCAGGAACTGTATGATCTCCTAGTACCCATTGGCATTAAACTGGATTTAGCACTGCATAAAGTTAGAACATGCAAGCTTCTTCAGCAACAACTACAAAATGAAATGGGCTAGTCAGAACTACAGCACATAGAACTAAAAAAAAAATACAGAAATTCAAGTACTTTTGCATGTTTGCAATAATACAAAAACTGAGTATTTCCTCGGAAGTACAGACTGGTTCAAATCTGGTTACCTCTTTAATCATTAGAAATAAGTTAGTCAACCATTATCCCTACATGCTCAGGGTGGGGTCTAAACCTGAAGACTTGTTGCAACCAGTTTCCTTAGAGCAGCTACATGCTGATTTACCATTTTAATGAGAATAATTTGGAGCAGTTTATTTAAAATAGACTTGGCACCATAAACTCAACCAAATTGCTCTTCAAGTGATTCAATTGTTCCTTCTAGCTACCAAAGTCAATTCATGACTGTAGACGACTGCCATTTATTATTACGTGTGAAGGCTTTGCTTTCATTGCTTCTTCCAACACCTGTTGACACAAACACAGGTTACAGCTGCCTCAGGCTGGGTGGCGTTTAGACAGCTCATCAAAATGAGTGATAAGTCTGGCTGTGTTGAGTTTCAGGACAATGGACCAGTCCACGTCTCTACAGATGCACATCGTGGTTATAAGGTGCAATCCTTTCAGGAGATGTCATCAGTTTTCCACATCAAAGAATGTGTAACGAAAAATCCCAACAAGCTTCAGTCCAAGAGTAAATTTAGCAGTGAACACAAGATGTGAAACAGGATGTGCATTTAATCATCAAGAATGTCTCACTTTAGTAAGGAGGAGCAGAAAAGCAGAAATATACATTTTTAACCTTTCCCAATCATCCAAATATTAGCAAAACACATTTTTCAGCTCTTGTAAAAATTCTAAGTTCTTTGTTCAGCTCAGAAAAAACAAGTGTTTTTTTTTTGGGGGGGGGGCAAAAACAACATTTACTGATTATTGGATAAATGGGATGGGGGGAGGGGGGTCAACTGCTAATATTTTTCCCCATTGCCTTTCAGGGCTTTCATACTTTAGCCTCAACGGTTTGACAAAAGTAGATGCAAAATTCTCTTCAAGTCGACTTATTTTCCTTGCATCTTAGGGGTTTTACACCAGATTTATTTTGAGCCCCAAGTTGTTTAGTCAGGGAGTTGCTGATTAGATTCTCAGTGCCAGGTATGATTTGCAGCTCTACCTTTCCTATAGAAATCCTTATGAGAGATAAAGAGTCGATGTGTGCAAAAGAAAGCATGAACACGTGACACCAATCTTGGCTGCTCACCGTTGGTCAACTGTAGGTTTTAGAATTTGTTTCAACTTCTTTTAATCATAATCCAAAGGGTTCAAATGAAGGCAACTGGACTTCTTTGATTCCTTGAAGATGTTTCGCTTCTCATCCGAGGAGCTTTGCCAATTCTGGCTGGAATATGAGAGAGTCAAGCTTATAAGCTGTAGCTGTCTGTTGTTATTTAACGTTAGACAGCTACAGCGTCTAAGATGACTGAGAAACTTCACCAGCATATTTTAAGTGTTTAGGCACTGAATGGATTGTCTCCAGCCTATTTGACAGTTATTACAGCCATATGCCCCAGCTCGGACACAAACTGCTTCTTGTGGCTCCCACGGCTCGACTGAAGTCAAGTGATGGGGCGTTCTGTTGCTGGCCTGAAACTGGAACGCACTGCTCTTAATTAGGATCTCTCCATAGCGGTTTTTGAAATGAAGCTGAAAACCTACTTCTACAAGGACCTCACCCTTGCCACATGGACCTCAAGTGATAAACCATCAATCCTGCTCAATGGTCAACTTCCCTGACGGGGTCACCCATGAAGACAGTGGGAGGGTTAATTCTGTGGGCTAGCTATTGTTGAGGTTTCACGTGTTTTTTTTAATCAAAAGTTAAACTTGTTTTTATTGGTTTTGTTGAACACAGTGGTGGCACGCTGATGCCTGTAAGGTGCTTTATAAATAGGCAGAGTTAAGTTAAAAGTACACTAAAAATTATATACCATAACGCTCAGTGATTTATTCCCCGTTCTCAGGTCAACACATTCTTGAAACGATGCATTCTCTACTTCAGTCTTCAGTCACTTGCCTTTTCTCCAGCTTGGAGACCTTCATCTCGAGCTTTATTCATTACCACTGAATGCTTTACGAGAGCTGCGTTATGAATAAAACATGATCTAGATCTCTTTTAAAGTCTAACTGCCTTGTAATAAACTTCCTGTACATGCAAAATGTATGCAAATGAGTCAGCCCGTGATTGCTGTAACCATGTTTATGAGTTGGAAGAATGCAGGCAGCCTCCATCCTGCAATTTCATGAAATTATTCAGAAATTCTACATTTGTAGAACAAAGTTATTGCTTTGATGTGTATGTAACATTAGCACAAAACAACTCAAAGTGTGTTGAGTCATGCATTAGGTAAATTGTAGCGTTTACAGTTGTAAGACTTGTTCTTCCCTGTGAGACAACACGTGTGGTATTTTTAAACCAAATATTCTACTACAAAGCTAGCTAACTATAAACCATTTAAGTACAGAAAAACCTATAAAGTTGTAGGACACTCGTTTAAACCAACAATGTCGCGAGACTTCTGTAAATTAAAGTCAAATAACAGCCTTCCCAGTTGATAGTCGACATGGGCGGGTTCACGAACGCTCAGTTAACAGCGTGATGCAAATGTTGAGTTTTTCCAATCTTAGCGTTACCATCTTTTCTATCAGAAGCTAAAGCAGGAGTTGGGTGTAGGAGACTATTCATGTTCAGCCTGCATTAAAAACTCAAGAGTGACTGAATAATAAGAAATTAAATGATTTCTGAAGGAAAGCGAATGTAAAGCAGCAAATAAACTTCAGTTGCTTCAGATATGAAACATTAAGATTCAACTACACCCCAATCCTAAAATGTGAGATAGTTTAGGGCGTCTGCAGATATTGAAGAGACGTGGATCCTGAATAGTTTTTTATTTCATATTTATTTATATATATAATTTTTAAAAGGAGCAGATTTAAAAAAGACTGGATTGTGGATTGGAATAAACCACCATTACAAAGCATTAAAATTAAGTTTTTATCCAGTTAGGCTTGAATATTCCCCCCCACGCATCTGTGCTCCAACTTCACTGCATTAACGAAAATTAGCAATTACCAACGTTTCGTCAAAAAAAAAAAAAGCCAGACCAATAAAGTGCATCAAAGAAATAAATTCACATTTAAAAGCATTTTCTTTTATCAGAGAATAAAGCCACCGCAGGCCCTTTTCACGGCCGAGATCTTGATTTGATCCTTTGGAGAAGGCGAAGCTCTGCTGAGGTACAACTAATTAAAGTTGCATGGTGGCACAGTTGTTAACACTCTTGCCTCGCAGCACGAAGGTTGCAGGTTCGAAACTCGGCTGCGGCCTTTCTGCATGGAGTTGCGTGTTCTCCCCATGCATGCGTGGGTTTCCCCCACAGATCACAACATGCCCTATAGGTTATAAATTGCAAGTCGCTTTGGATAAAAGCGTCTGCTAAATAAATGAACATGAGTTGTTAACAGGGGTCACCAACTCCAGCCTTCAAGGGCTACCATTCTGCAAATTGTACACTTCCTGCTCCATCACACCTGGATCAAGTGATTAATGACCTACAGCTGGCAAGTTGGAGGGGAAAAACAAAAATAATAATAAGTTTGCAGGATGGTAGCTTTGAAGGTCTGGAGTTGACCCCTGGTTTAGAGGACTGCCAGCAGGTGCAGCTGCAGGAAAGGAATGCAGCCTCATCTGCTGTGAAGCAGGTCAGATCAAGATTAAACATCACATTTGCCCATTTAACCAGTTCAGTCATTGTGCAGCCATATTTCAATTAAATAGTTCAAGCTTCATAAAATGACAAATGTTTAACAAGCCTTAATAGTTCTTTCCTGATTTAGAGTCAAAATGTTGCCATCTTCAGTTTTAGAAAGCAGAACAGTTATAACCGCAACACACTTGTGGATCTAAGAGCCAATTAAAGCCATACTTGGCAGCTTTTCCATATTTTTAAATCATTTTCTTGAGCCAGTGTTTGCAAGGTTAATAACCCCTTGTGGCCTGAATACTGCGTTTGCACCTTCAGACTCGCACGTCGCCCTGTTTGGGACTTTACAATATGCCAGAACCAGACTGCAGCATCAGATATGTCGGCTCAAATCGTATAGATCATGAAGACAGATGACTTTAGTAATAAATCACTTCTATAGAAACTAATGAAGTTAAGAGAACCTTCAGCAGTTAGATTAAGGCGTTACATTTGATTGGTCCATTTTCCAAACTTAATCTTTAAATTAACTAGTTAAATCTACAAAAAAATAAAATAAATGGTTTAACCTGCTTTCAAGTATAGCTTCCAGGACTTATTGAACTTGATGGTTCCAGTAAGTTGCCCTTTCTGGAAATCGCTGATGAAGTTGCTTAACATTTTCCAGAAGATTGAACAACTCAGAAATGATTAACTTTTAGTTTTAGGAGAAACTTGACATTAGTGAAGAATAACTTTTTAAGATGCAAGAGTTAACAGCATTTTCAACCAACACATTCTCACTCCCAGCGAGTCAAAAAAAAAAAAAAAAACGCTTGGTCAGCCACCCTCTGCGTCAGACCCTTGACGCCAAAAGTGCCCTTTTGTCACTTATGTGCGAAAAGGGATTTTCCCCTTTTCTGACTGCAGATCCCAATGCAGCGTAGAAATGATGTGATGGGATGTCCGCTGCCGGGGCACCAAACAAGCTCATTGTACCTCACCCTAACCTCTTATTTAACCTTCCCCTCACCCCTATCCTAACCTTAACCATCTTGCTAGCGAACACGTTAGTGATGTGTCGGTCGCTCTAAAAGCCAGCTCTGTGAAGTGAACGGCGGGAGCCGCCTCGTCATTGGTCGGGTTAGGATCGAGGCAATGCGAGGGGGAGGCTTCAACTAACACGGTGGAGGTTAAAAGTAGAGGGTATTTGTAACCTCTCCCTCGCCAGATGGTATGTTCTAACATTCCCCTTGGGCGGCAAATACGAAAATTCACAGTCAGAATGCACGGGAAACAAACGCTTGATCACAGTGAGAGTCACGTTTTAGGTAGCAAGAGGGTTAAGTTTAGGATGAGGGAGAGGTTATAAATAGTGAAATGTTAAGGTTTAGGTGCAGTTAAATGAGCTGGTTCGGTGCCGCATCAGCGGACATCCCATCACGTCAGTTCTACGCTGCATTGGGATCTGCAGTCAGATAAGGGAAAACCCTCTTTTTGCACATAAATGACGAAAAAGGACACTTAGCGTCAAGGGTCTGACGCAGAGGGTGGCTGACCAAGCAGTTATTTTTGACGTGCTGGGAGTGAGAATGTGTCATTTCAACACGACAGCTCAAGATGGATGTCAGCCACTTGACAAGCTCCTGCAGCTCCCATGTTCAAAAGGCCATTTCTGCTCCTGCAAAAAGGACAGTTTTCTGCTCAAGTATACTTCACTGTGCACTTGTGTCACCTGTCACCTGCATTAGGATTAGAAAGGTTTCCAATACAATCAAAAACTTTAATTTCAAAACTGGCTATAATTTTTAGTAAGCGGCCATCAGCAGGATTGAACTGAAGCAATGCGCCGTAGCCTTAGTCAACCTTTAAAGCTAATTTATAAAAAGGTCATCCTAGGAGGAAGTCAGCCTTTTGACTTTGACAAGCCTTCACTGATATAAAAGACTTCAGCATTACTTGTCACTCAAGTTTTATCTCAGATGTTGCATCAACACACACACACACACCCACACCACTCTTCATCTCTAAGCAGACCCTAGATCAATACAGGAAAGAAGGCAGATCTTAAATTACAGAGCTGAAAGGAAACTCTCCCTCAAGTCCTAAAGGACATCACTCACGTCACCAACTTGGCAATCAAATAATTAGCACAGTCAGGGCTTTTAAATTCATTTCAAATATAAATGCTCATAAAAATGACAAGTTAATGCCTTTCCGCTAATTTTAGCCCCAAGATTAAGCTCAGTATATTTAAATAACCAGATTAATAATCCAGTCCACATGTTCTGATTAACACAAAGCTCTCCTTTAGCTCTGCACATCATTGATTTAAGTCAGCAATTGATGCACGTCAAAACTATAGCCACAAGTTCAATGAGAACAGAAATACTGGATTGAAATGTACAGTTCTCAACCAGAAGACACGGAAATTGAAATTTAGTTTTGCATAGAAACTGTACAGAATTCCTAAAACCAAAACACAGAGAAGACGGATGGATTTTACACCTTTTGGAGTGTTTGGAGACAGAGACCCACATGGCAGCACAACAGGAGAGTTTTGCAGAATGTCCTTTTTAAAAACAAGCAGCATTCCCACCCAAAATTCTAGAGACAAATATGGAAAGCCAATTGGTGCAGCAGCTATCCTAACTTGTCTTTTGAATTTGTAAATCTATGACAATTTAAGACCAGATTCATAATATTCTGCATTAGAGCCAGATCAGGATCTGTAATCTATAACCAGACAGTCAAAGACTAAAGTCAGTTATCCAAAGACTGAATAGATATAATTTTTAACCTATAGGGCATGTTGTAAGTCGCTTTGGATAAAAGCGTCTGCTAAATAAAACACAAACACAGCCTTTCCCCACTACTGGCAATGATGTGAAGGGTGCATTTGTGGGATATTAAGAAAAGCTGTTCATATTCATGTTATTTTATAAATATACCACTTAATTTCACATTGGCAGTAACACCCACATTCCTGCTGCAAGTTTCCCAGGCTGAAGCAGAGATGAATAAACCAGAGCTCCGACTGCAATGTGCAACGGATGATGCGAAGGTTTACACAAACGTTTATTTTGATGTTTGAATGGAAACCATTTTCCATTTGTTGCCATCTACTGGAAGGTAGTAAGCATGAGTTGCTGTTTAAGTATGCAACCACCTGTGGATTCATGTCACTCCTGCTAAAAATCTGCAAAGGACAGCTTAGTGTGCAAAAAATATAAATAAATAAAACCTACTTTAATCCCGTTATATTTCAGCTGAAGCAGATTTAATACATCAGCAGTGTCGTCTTATGAGAAAAGGAAATAAGTCCCCTTTAAAAATTTCCATCATGATTGGATCTCACTTTGGCTGATTTCTATCATCCCTTTCCTCATTACTGTGCATGCACTAAGCACTCATTTAATTATAATGAATTTCTAACATGAGACCCTTCACAGGGTGTTTCCTGCAAAAGGGCACTGATCATCAGATTAGATTACCGACTGTAGAGATCTAATATTTATCCACAGCAAAGCCTCAACCTCAAAACCTCTCAACACGCACAAATGTTTCTCCTAGCACTAGGGTGGGTGCATGTGGATATGTTTGAGAATGGACTTTATGCCGTCTGACGTTTGAGACATCAGGTCAGTCTGACCAGCAGGAGACAGAATTCTTATCTTCAGTTTCTCAGAGCATTAACTCTAGCCACAGACGGTTTATCATTTGAAAATCCCATTTCATTTAAAGGTTGCTGGTTTTGGCTCACTTAGGATTGTGGAAGAGTTATATCTGCGTAAAAGAATGAGTATTTGGATGATATCTGCAAGAAGAAACCTGTTAGGACTTTAAGGCTGTGAACAAGCAATATTATGTTTGATAAAATCATTTTAACCCTCCCACTGTCCAAATGGGTGTGACCCCGCAAGGAAAGTTGAGCATTGAGCAGGATTGATGGTTTATCCCTTGAGGCCCACATGGCAGGGGTGAGGAGTGAGCATTTTAGTAGTTCAATATCATTTGCCCAATTATTGGTAAGAATTTGTCTTCAGGGTAAATTTAGAAGAGAGCTGAAATAATCTGGGAACTAAAGAATTGAGGTACATGCTAGGAAGAAGAGTTTGGTTTCCCCAACAGCCATGGCCAGAATCAACTCCTCCAAATCTGAGACCATGGTCCTGAATCAGAAAATGGGGGCCTGGGACACACCAGAGGCACCCAAGATCTTTAGAATTTAGGTGACAGTGCCGCTGAGCACCTCTTAGAAAGTTGGCGATCAGAACATCACGCGACACTTGAGAACAGGAAGCAGGAAGTGAATCATTTATAGATGATTGTTTTGTAACCAGCCCAGTCATTCTCCTGATCTAGCGGTAGTCAGTTAGCTTTAGCTTAGCATAAACAATGTTAAATGAATGGTAACAGCTAGCATTTTGCTTGAAAAATGAAAATGACTCAATGATTTTAGTTATTCTTGACAACTTCAATCATAATGAGTGCAAATGAAAACAATTACAGGAGCAGATTCGGACTTGGGATAACATTAGGAGAAAGCACCGCTTTAAGGCCAAGACGCAGCACCCCAGAAGAAGTCTACTTCAGTCACATACTCTCATTTTTAGATCAACTTACTAACCACATGCTCAAAATGGTAAAGGCATAGTAGCCACACATCTTTACTGTGTTTTAATGAATTAGAATTATTGAAATGCTAGCATTACCATTCACTTACATCGTTTATACTTAGCTAAAGGTATACTTCCAGATTAGGGGAACTGGGGTGGTTACAAAATGTTTTATCCCCACTTGTCCCACTCAGGAATATGGCAGACTAAATTTCACTCGGGGAATATCCCTTTAAACCATTCCTAAACTTGGGTTAGACTCAATGGATCTAAAAACATGTTGTAATGTCTGCTACAAGCTGGAATTACAGGTCTCTTATCCCCAAACTTCTGTTTTCAGCATCTCTGCTACAAGTATTAAACATTTAGCATTAAAGGGGAAAAGTTGCTCTAAGATGTTCGTCTTTGACTGGCAAAAAAATTTGTCGAGCAACTCAAATCATTCCAACTGGAAGGTTTGCTTGTTAAACATTCAAGACCTGATCTTATATGCATATGAACCAATAAATTTAATATATCACATACATACACACTCAAATTATTCTTACAACCATTTTGCCCCAGTTGACAAGAAACCCATCACTTAATTTAACAGGTTTATTTTAACAAGCTTCATTAAAATGGTACAACTTCGCATTTTATAAGAGTTCAGTAGAAGCTTCAATTCTAGGTCTGACATAGAAAAACTAGACTTCACATTTCTCAGCAGTGGTGTCCAGACCAGAATCCAAGTCTGGTTTAGTTTTAGACCTAAATATTTACCGTTTCAAATTAAGTCAGTTTGTTCAATACTGGGGAGAGTGCAACAGTTACTCCAAATCTTCATTTAAGTCCACTCATACTTGGGTATCAAGGGTGATTGTAACCTTTTAGCCACATTTGTAATGGCACATTATCCTTAAGATTTTACTCTTAGTTATTTAACGTGCAGAAATAGTTTACACACACACACACACACACACACACACACACACACACACACACACTTAAATACGCCCTCATTCTGAGCCAAGTTTCTCCACCTGTCAATTCCACCCATCAGTAACCCTTTGCCACCTCACTTGCAACTTTTAGACAAGCTCTTCATCCCAATCTCCCTGTTCCACTTCTCTCCTTCTGTGTCCCAACAAAGCTAGTCATTAAAATGCTCATGGGCAATTGGGCAAATCATTTCACAGTATGGAACACCTGAAATTTGGAGAATAAAACCAAGAAAAAAAAAAAAAAAGGTTTCCACAGACACAAATCCACACTACGGTGGTCACAGCCAGGGCGCGCACCCTCATTATGGTTCATTTATAGTCTTATAGCAGCAGAGAACAATGTGAGGTATTTACAAGCAACTTCAGATCCACACAGTTCTCCCGCTTTTATTGCAGTCGTACAACCACAGCCCTGCAGTGTCCAGGTGTTTTGCAGACTCCTGCAGCTGTTGACAGGAAGAGGGTCTATAGTCAGTGGGTGGTGTGTCCACAAAAGCAGCAGCACCCCACCCTGGGGTTAGAGGGCACACGTTCACAGTCACAGCTTCAGTGAGCGTTAACCTCCAAAATAAAATAAATGACCCACAAGCATTTATAAAATGCCAGCAGAAAACACTTCCTGTCTGAAGACCATCATGTACCTCAGACGGTCTGCCCCCCCCTTAGTCATGGACACAGGCTTACACGATGTCAAGCTGAACATGTGCGTACTGTACAGTCAGACATTCCTTCTCTGGCTGGTGAGCTACACAGCCCGAAGGAATGAGCACAGCACTGATTCAAGCCGTTGGATTAGGAGCAGTCCTCTGGCATCTAGTCTGTGGTAAACAGCATTTAGAGCAATCAAGTCAATGATTCAGAAAGCATCAACCTTTACACTTCGATCCAACACTCAGGTTAGTTCTCGCAGCTACCCTCTCCGCATGACATTCAACTGCAAAAACTTATGTTTGTGTTTTCTTCACCTCACTTAAGACTTTGCTCAAAACCCACATTAAAATAAAGTATTTATCAAAATGTCATGTTAAGAAATGTCCCCTTACACTTTCATTAAGTTTTAGGAAGGTTTTGATAGCTATGAGAGGAGAATAAAATTGACAGCTTTATTTTGTCAAAAAACAAAATCCATGTTTGGAGCAGATCACTTGCTTCCAATTCAACATTAGCATTGTTAGCTCAATGTTAGCCTCTAGCCTGCTTTAACTGATGAAAGTTAAATAAAAAATTAGAAATATAAGATGCCGTGGCTTCATAGGGGTACAAGAAATAACTTCTGGGCCGCTCCTTTTTTACGCTTATTACTTTTAAACAGCTCTGGAGACTTTTGCCTGCTGATATTGAAATACAAAGACTGGCACCAGGGCTAACAACCCTCATGCACTGACCACGACATGCACACATTCAAGCCACACCTTCCATTTCTCAAGCAATTCGCCACCCCTCCACACAAAACTGAGGGAGGCAACATTCTTCCAACTTTAGAGTGTTTGTCTAGATGTAAAATTCTTCCATATCCTTTNACACACACACACACACACACACACACACACACACACCACTCCATCTCTAAGCAGACCCTAGATCAATACAGGAAAGGAGGCAGATCTTAAATTACAGAGCTGAAAGGAAACTCTCCCTCAAGTCCTAAAGGACATCACTCACGTCACCAACTTGGCAATCAAATAATTAACACAGTCAGGGCTTTTAAATTCATTTCAAATATATATGCTCATAAAAATGACAAGTTAATGCATTTCCGCTAATTTTAGCCCCAAGATTAAGCTCATTAACAGTATATTTAAATAACCAGATTAATAATCCAGTCCACATGTTCTGATTAACACAAAGCTCTCCTTTAGCTCTGCACATCATTGATTCAAGTCAGCAATTGATGCACGTCAAAACTATAGCCACAACTTCAATGAGAACAGAAATACTGGATTGAAATGTACAGTTCTCAACCAGAAGACACGGAAATTGAAATTTAGTTTTGCATAGAAACTGTACAGAATTCCTAAAACCAAAACACCGAGAAGACTGATGGATTTTACACCTTTTGGAGTGTTTGGAGACAGAGACCCACATGGCAGCACAAAAGGAGAGTTTTGCAGAATGTCCTTTTTAAAAACAAGCAGCATTCCCACCCAGAATCCTAGAGACAAATATGGAAAGCCAACTAGTGCAGCAGCTATCCTAACTTGTCTTTTGAATTTGTAAATCTATGACAATTTAAGACCAGATTCATAATATTCTGCATTAGAGCCAGATCAGGATCTGTAATCTATAACCAGACAGTCAAAGACTAAAGTCAGTTATCCAAAGACTGAATAGATACAATTTATAACCTATAGGGCATGTTGGAAGTGGCTTTGGATAAAAGCGTCTGCTAAATAAATAAACACAAACACAGCCTTTCCCCACTACTGGCAATGATGTGAAGGGTGCATTTGTGGGATATTAAGAAAAGCTGTTCATATTCATGTTATTTTATAAATATACCACTTAATTTTACATTGGCAGTAACACCCACATTCCTGCTGCAAGTTTCCCAGGCTGAAGCAGAGATGAATAAACTAGAGCTCCGACTGCAATGTGCAACGGATGCTGCGAAGGTTTACACAAACGTTTATTTTGATGTTTGAATGGAAACCATTTTCCATTTGTTGCCATCTACTGGAAGGTAGTAAGCACGAGTTGCTGTTTAAGTATGCAACCACCTGTGGATTCATGTCACTCCTGCTAAAAATCTGCAAAGGACAGCTTAGCGTGCAAAAATAAATAAATAAAACCCACTTTAATCCTGTTTTATTTCAGCTGAAGCAGATTTAATACATCAGCAGTGTCGTCTTATGAGAAAAGGAAATAAGTCCCCTTTAAAAATTTCCATCATGATTGGATCTCACTTCGGCTCATTTCTAATCATCCCTTTCCTCATTACTGTGCATGCACTAAGCACTCATTTAATTATAATGAATTTCTAACATGAGACCCTTCACAGGGTGCTTCCTGCAAAAGGGCACTGATCATCGGATTAGATTACCGACTGTAGAGATCTAATATTTATCCACAGCAATGCCTCAACACCTCTCACCAACACGCACAAATGTTTCTCCTAGCACTAGGGTGGGTGCATGTGGATATGTTTGAGAATGGACTTTATGCCGTCTGACGTTTGAGACATCAGGTCAGTCTGACCAGCAGGAGACAGAATTCTTATCTTCAGTTTCTCCGAGCATTAACTCTAGCCACAGACGGTTTATCATTTGAAAATCCCATTTCATTTAAAGGTTGCTGGTTGTGGCTCACTTAGGATTTTGGAAGAGTTGAATCTGCGTAAAAGAATGAGTATTTGGATGATATCTGCAAGAAGAAACCTGCTAGGACTTTAGGGCTGTGAACAAGCAATATTGTGTTTGATAAAATCATTTTAACCCTCCCACTGTCCAAATGGGTGTGACCCCGCAAGGAAAGTTGAGCATTGAGCAGGATTGATGGTTTGTCCCTTGAGGCCCACATGGCAGGGGTGAGGAGTGAGCATTTTAGTAGTATAATATCATTTGCCCAATTATTGGTAAGAATTTGTCTTCAGGGTAAATTTAGAAGAGAGCTGAAATAATCTGGGAACTAAAGAATTGAGGTACATGCTAGGAAGACGAGTTAGGTTTTCCCCAACAGCCATGGCCAGAATCAACTCCTCCAAATCTGAGACCATGGTCCTGAATCAGAAAATGGGGGCCTGGGACACACCAGAGGCACCCAAGATCTTAAGAAGTTAGGTGACACACAGTGCCGCTGAGCACCTCTTAGAAAGTTGGCGATCAGAACATCACGCGAGACTTGAGAACAGGAAGCAGGAAGTGAATCATTTATAGATGATTGTTTTGTAACCAGCCCAGTCATTCTCCTGATCTAGCAGTAGTCAGTTAGCTTTAGCTTAGCATAAACAATGTTAAATGAATGGTAACAGCTAGCATTTTGCTTGAAAAATGAAAATGACTCAATGATTTTAGTTATTCTTGACAACTTCAATCATAATGAGTGCAAATGAAAACAATTACAGGAGCAGATTCAGACTTGGGATAACATTAGTAGAAAGCACCGCTTTAAGGCCAAGACACAGCACTCCAGAAGAAGTCTACTTCAGTCATACTTCCATTTTTAGATCAACTTACTAACCATATGCTCAAAATGGTAAAGGCATAGTAGCCACACATCTTTACTGTGTTTTAATGAATTAGAATTATTGAAATGCTAGCATTACCATTCACTTACATCGTTTATACTTAGCTAAAGGTATACTTCCAGATAAGGGGAACTGGGGTGGTTACAAAATGTTTCATCCCCACTTGTCCCACTCAGGAATATGGCAGACTAAATTTCACTCGGGGAATATCCCTTTAAACCATTCCTAAACTTGGGTTAGACTCAATGATCTTAAAACGGGCTATTTGGCAATGCATGTTGTAATGTCTGCTACAAGCTGGAATTACAGGTCTCTTATCCCCAAACTTCTGTTTTCAGCATCTCTGCTACAAGTATTAAACATTTAGCATTAAAGGGGAAAAGTTGCTCAAAGATGTTGGTCTTTGACTGGCAAAAAAAATTGTCGAGCAACTCAAATCATTCCAACTGGAAGGGTTGCTTGTTAAACATTCAAGACCTGATCTTATATGCATATGAACCAATAAATTTATTATATATATCACATACACACACACTCAAATTAATCTTACAACCATTTTGCCCCAGTTGACAAGAAACCCATCACTTAACAGGTTTATTTTAACAAGCTTCATTAAAATGGTACAACTTCGCATTTTATAAAAGTTCAGTAGAAGCTTCAATTCTAGGTCTGACGTAGAAAAACTAGACTTCACATTTCTCTGCAGTGGTGTCCAGACCAGAATCCAAGTCTGGTTTAGTTTTAGACCTAAATATTTACCGCTTCAAATTAAGTCAGTTTGTTCAATACTGGGGAGAGTGCAACAGTTACTCCAAATCTTCATTTAAGTCCACTCTTAGGTTACAATCACCCTTGATGCCCTTTAGCCACATCGGTAATGGCACATTATCCTTAAGATTTTACTCTTAGTTATTTAACGTGCAGAAATAGTTTACACACACTTAAAAGCAATACGCCCTCATTCTGAGCCAAGTTTCTCCACCTGTCAATTCCACCCATCAGTAACCCTTTGCCAGCTCACTTGCAACTTTTAGACAAGCCCTTCATCCTAATCTCCCTGTTCCACTTCTCTCCTTCTGCGTCCCAACAAAGCTAGTCATTAAAATGCTCATGGGCAATTGGGCAAATCATTTCACAGTATGGAACACCTGAAATTTGGAGAATAAAACCAAGAAAAAAAATAAAAGGTTTCCACATACACAAATCCACACTACGGTGGTCACAGCCAGGGCACGCACCCTCATTATGGTTCATTTATAGTCTTATAGCAGCAGAGAACAATGTGAGGTATTTACAAGCAACTTCAGATCCACACAGTTCTCCCGCTTTTATTGCAGTCGTACAACCACAGCCCTGCAGTGTCCAGGTGTTTTGCAGACTCCTGCAGCTGTTGACAGGAAGAGGGTCTATAGTCAGTGGGTGGTGTGTCCACAAAAGCAGCAGCACCCCACCCTGGGGTTAGAGGGCACACGTTGACAGTCACAGCTTCAGTGAGAGTTAACCTCCAAAATAAAATAAATGACCCACAAGTATTTATAAAATGCCAGCAGAAAACACTTCCTGTCTGAAGACCATCATGTACCTCAGACGGTCTGCCCCCCCTTAGTCATGCACACAGGCTTACACGATGTCAAGCTGAACATGTGCGTACTGTACAGTCAGACATTCCTTCTCTGGCTGGTGAGCTACACAGCCCGAAGGAATGAGCACAGCACTGATTCAAGCCGTTGGATTAGGAGCAGTCCTCTGGCATCTCGTCTGTGGTAAACAGCATTTAGAGCAATCAAGTCAATGATTCAGAAAGCATCAACCTTTACACTTCGATCCAACACTCAGGTTAGTTCTCGCAGCTACCCTCTCCGCATGACATTCAACTGCAAAAACTTATGTTTGCGTTTTCTTCACCTCACTTAAGACTTTGCTCAAAACCCACATTAAAATAAAGTATTTATCAAAATGTCATGTTAAGAAATGTCCCCTTACACTTTCATTAAGTTTTAGGAAGGTTTTGATAGCCATGAGAGGAGAATAAAATTGACAGCTTTATTTTGTCAAAAAACAAAATCCATGTTTGGAGCAGATCACTTGCTTCCAATTCAACATTAGCATTGTTAGCTCAATGTTAGCCTCTAGCCTGCTTTAACTGATGAAAGTTAAATAAAAAATTAGAAATATAAGATGCCGTGGCTTCATAGGGGTACAAGAAATAACTTCTGGGCCGCTCCTTTTTTACTCTTATTACTTTTAAACAGCTCTGGAGACTTTTGCCTGCTGATATTGAAATACAAAGACTGGCACCAGGGCTAACAACCCTCATGCACTGACCACGACATGCACACATTCAAGCCACACCTTCCATTTCTCAAGCAATTCGCCACCCCTCCACACAAAACTGAGGGAGGCAACATTCTTCCAACTTTAGAGTGTTTGTCTAGATGTAAAATTCTTACATATCCTTCAATTCTGCTAAAAATTATAATTTTAATTTCTCCTGAAGCTCCCAGACCTAAAAACATGGTCACCACTTTCAACATTTGTTACGGAGTCGTCGTGGAAGGCTGGCCTTCCAGAAGGTTTAACGGAGCTCAATAAGCCTTCATACGAACAGCTTGAGAAAAATGAGCTCAAGTCTACACAGCACTTACACGATCATGGGTGCATCAACTACATCACATGACGACATCATAGAAGGGACTCCAAGCTCAACCACACAAAACAAATGAGCTAAAAACTTATTTTACAATAAGAAAATGACCTCTTGTCTCATTCATCCATAGGTTTTTGTTTGTGAGGATGTGCAGCACCAGCTAGGAGTTGACACCTGTCCATTTATAATGAATGATTAGTTCTTCCAAACTTCTGGCTGCTGTGGTTTGAAGCTGACAAACCTTTGAGGATGACCTCCAGCTCATCGCGCAAGATGTCAAACGTGCTGTATCTGGAGCTGGTCTCTGGGATGATGTTCTTTTTTAGCCACCCTCCGCAGGCATACTGATAGAAGTTATCACAAGGGTCCACCGTGGAGTCCATGTTCTCAATGAGGCGAGACGCTGCAAGGGAGGCAAACAAACTCAGAAACAACAGGACACGGTGCAGGCTGATGTACTTCACTTCTTGTTTTGAAGAAGCCGCGAGGAGAAACTTACAGACGGACGACACCGGAAGACAGGAAACCAAACATTTTGAACTAAAGAGAGCAAGCAGAGCCAGAACTACACCATGAGACATGCTGAAACACTGGCAGAGCTCAAGGAGAGAGGAGATGGTATACATCCGGGGTTAATCAACTGATGAGACACAGGTGCGTCACATTCAGGCTGCCAAACAGGTTTCAACTAATAGGAGATAATTTTACCCAAGGTGAACGAGGAAAACCAGTTTCAGAATAAAACAGGAAGCATAAATAACTAAAAGCTCATAAAAAAAGAAGATAAAAAACGACTAAAGAAATTTGTCTAAACACGTTACGACAGTTTTTCATTCAGGTGTTTTAAACCATTTGAAGGATGAAACCAGCAACCAATTAGCTGAGCACTACAGAAAAGCTGCTAACAGGCACTTTGTAATGGTAATTAATCCTCCTACACATACGAAGAGCCACAAAGCTCGCTTTATATGTCTAAAGGCACTGGATCTTTTATTCTGACTGTGAATCTGAGCAAAGAAATGATGGAAACGATCCAGGAGAGCTGTCACCCCTGGATTCGAAAACAGACACAAGAGCCTGAACAAATAAAAATTACACTCACACAGCTCGATTTAAAATGACAAATAAAAATGAAACGTGAGTTTTTATTTGAACAGAGATGAGTGACCGACTTTATTTGCTTTTAGTTTTACTGTGAAACTAAACCAACCAGTTTCTGGTTAGAGTCTTGTAATAAAATTATAGATGTGATCTCAGCCTATAAGACAGAACAGTTTAATATGCTGAAATGTTACAGAAGATGTTGACACACACACACACACACACACACACACACACAGAGAGAGAGAGAGAGAGAAAGAGAAAACTGTCAGTGCACCTCTTGCAGTAAAAAAAAAAAGAAGTGCATTTGAGATTATGGGCCACCTGCTGCAAAGCTTTGGAAGCTTCTCAAAACTACTTCATGCTGCTCTGGTAGCAGGAACAAACCGTGACTCTGACAAAAAAGAGCACATAAAATGAATTCTGTCATTTCTTCTAAAAAATTGCTGTTTTCTGTTATTAAGACACAGTTCACAGACGAGTGATGAAAACACGGGAGATCTGGAACCGTTTATGAGGAACAAACAGTTGTATAGCAGTAATTGGCTCCGCGCCAGCGGTGGAAAATATGTTGACTCTTTCTGAGTTGCAATTAAATTGCTAGATGCTTCTAAGAAATCGCTTGTCAGAAGACTGACTGTCAAATCTGACTGAACGGGGACACCAACACTGCAAAACAATGAATCAAGTATCAGAAAGAAATTGGCATGTTGCTTGAAACTGGGGCTACAGTTACTGATATTTTGCTGACTTACATATTAATTCCTGCTAATTTCACTCCTACAAATGTGCTTTTTGGAAACATCACATTTGATAAATCTAGCTACACCATATATATATATATATATATATATATATATATATATATATATATATATATATATATATATATATATATATATATATATATATATATATATATATATATATATATATATATATATATATATTACAACAGGAGATTTAATAATATCTAGGCTAATAACTGAAAATTTGGAGATTTTAAGCAACAATTTCCAGACAGTACATTAAATTTATTCTACTTTAAAGATACATGAAGTAAGAATGGCACCCTATGGTCAAATATTGGTACTGCAGTCCATGTATAAGAAAAACAAGTCCGTTTTTAGCATCTGTTGCCAGTTACAGGCCGGAGTCAGAATATTCTGTCATACAGAGTAAGTTGATGAGTTAATATATTTTACTATAACATCCAGTTGTTGGTGATTGGAATAAGTAACATGATATATTTTTAGAGTCAATGATCTTTTTCTAATTTACTGTTAGCTATGTTAGCTCAATGTTAGCCTCTAGCCTTCTTTACACGATATAAAAGAAACAACATTTGCTCTGCTTCTGGGTCGCTCCTCTTACTGGCTTCCATTCTTTTCGCAACATTGCTGCTCTTTTCCGGCCGATGTCTAATTACAAATGCCGTGAAGCGCTATTTGCCTGCGCAGATTGGCAACCCATCGGACTCTCATATGATTGGCTCTGGAACCAGGAAGTATGAAGGTGGGACATATTGTAAATGTTGGTTACGTCCTTCTTCTGCCAATTTTTCAAGGAGATAAACTGACACCACTCAGCCAGGCGAGTAGTAAATCTGTTTCAATATAACCTTCCTTCCAATGTGACTGAGACATCAGACTGTTTTGTGAGCGTTTCACTGTAAATGTCTTACTTATTGCACCTTTAAACACGCAAAATATCCCAATTTTCTTTTTTTCCTCAAGTAAAGCAAACTTTTCTTCAACAAGCTGGTGTTTGTTTTGCCTGTTAGCTGTTTCGAATGGGAAGAAACATTTGAGGCGGTTGTTTTCTCTCTCTCTCTCTCTCTCTCTCTCTCTCTCTCTCTCATCTCTACAGCACCCTCTCATTTCATCTTCCTCGGAGAAAAAATCAAAACCTTCCAAATGACACAATAAAGCAAGCGGGAAAACACACAAACACACACTCCTTACCTGACTGCGTGCAGTCGGCTGTGGTGCAGATTTCATCTGCAGAAAAAAACATGAAACAAATCACTGGAGTTTAGGGATTCATCAGTCACAATGAAAAACTCATTCCCTCCCTCTTGTCCACCTCGTTTTTAATCCTTTTTCATTTATTTCTTACTCCTCTCGCAATATTTTCAAAATATTGCTTTAACTCAGTCACTTTAGGACTAATCTATGTGAATCTGGGATAAAATGACACACCAGCAAACTGCAATTTGACCTTTAGCACTTCGTGGGTTGTGCATGAACGCACACGATGGCAGCACACGTTGTTACAAGCACAAGCAAAACTACAGAGCTTTTATTTTACTGACGAAGCAGCTTACACATTTATTAAGCACAAGACTGCAAAAATAATAATAGCTCGGCACGAACAAAAGCCAGAGCAAACTCCATCAAACTTAATTAGATGACCTTTTCTGTCAGGATTCTGCAATCATGACCTGCTGAACTTTCTCAATAATTAATCTATAGATCTGCTGCTTGTGACTGCTGTTAATCAAACACTGCTCTATCGCTCACCTTAAATCTCAACGCTCACTAATGAAACCCCTATATTATGTAACACAAGGCAGTAAAAAAAAGGAGAATTGTGTCCAACTAAGTTCCTGCGAGGTTTTTCTGTTCGTCCCGCTCAGAAAACCGAGATTCGAGGCTCTTTTGTTCAAACTTTTCTCTTGTTTTGAAACAAGGATCTTTTCCCAGAATGCAGCACAAAACATATTTTACACAGCTCTTTGCAGTTCATCCAAAATAAAGATGAAATTTGAGTGTTTTTGAGATATGCAACCTTTGTACATGTTCTTGCCGTGTTGAAATGCTGTGCTTAAAAGCGTGCAGCTCAAGCGTCTCGTATATCGGAGCAAAGTGCAGCCCTCCTGTGCTTTCCATTAACCGTGAACTTAACTGGAACTGATGGTCAGTGCAAATAAAAAGTTTGAAGGAACTCTGAAAAAGTTCCAAGTAGACCACTTGATACCTCGGTGACTGCTTCATTATTGCTCCTGAAAAACGTTTTTCTGACATGCTGAATTTGTTTTGTTCTTTTGTTTGTCTTGTCTTGTTTGTTTTGTTTCATATATAGTAGCCATTTCTCTAATGATTGTCACTCATATTATTATGTTATCATGATTATTTTCTTACTTCCTATGTTTGTTTATCTCTTATTTTTATGTTTCTTTTTGCACCAAGTACCGCAGCAACTTCCTGATGGTGTGATTTCTCACACAAATGGCAATAAAACCCTTCTGATTCTGATTGATTTTTAATCACTCAAATATTTTAAAAAAGAGCTCAAATGACTGTTTTTATCATCAGCTTGCGTCCCCCATCACACTCACCAGTCTTCTGAGTGGCAAAGAGGATGATGAGGGCAACAATGACGATGAAGAGCAAAGAGACGATTGTAATGAGACCGATCTCCAACGAGGTCCAGCGGAGCTTCTTCGCCGATTTGGGAGTATTCGTTTCTGTCATTCTCAGATCTCCTCCTTCACCGGCTGACTGTAACAACTCACCTATGGAGAGAATAACATATTAGTCTAATAAACAATCAAAAATCTTCTCTGTTGTAGCGTCTTGTTGCTCCACCAGGATAATATCTGACTCCCGCCAGCTCTTCCTCCAGATCATCATTTGGGTATTGCCTCTTGGTGTTGATGTTCTAAAAGCAGCAACGCCTTTAGACCTCAGTAGACATTTGATAGAAGTTTCCCAACCCTTTTAGTAGACACCATGAGACCGTAACTAACTAGCAATGCTGCTATCACTACGGTAACGCAAAAAATGGATGGGAAACTTGTTGCTGAACAAAGAAATGTGTCGTCTTGCCCCGAGAGCATTGACCAGGAATTCAGTGTTGATTTCTAAATGTAAACTGGGTGATATGTGGCTTGACCCCCCTTTTTTTTATGTGGAGGCTGGCCTTTGTTGGGATTCTTTTCAAGCACGTAAATGCTGTTATGACTTTGGGAGCATAACAAAAGTCAAAACTGGTTCCATACCTTGTGTTCATGCTAACTGAACTTCAGATGATACATAATGCGTCATGAGGAATCTGCGGTCTACATGAAAAGATGATGTTTGAAGCATAGCGTAGCCTCTTTCAGGTGTTTGTCTGTGTAAAGGTATAAATAATTATTATTTTACCTACTGTAGGTATCTTCCTGACCGGTATTTGTCTGGAACTATGGTAGTTACACCCCACAGGACCCGTGAGCTCATGGCTAGACCAGAGAACTTTTCTGCCATCCCAAAAAAGCTCCAAAGTCTAATAGCAGGTAATGTAAATGTCTAAATTGGATGTTTGTCCACTTAGACTACCTTTTTAGAAGACATGAGACCATAATTGAATAGATAGGGCTTGTATCACTGTGGTAAGGGCACAAGCTGAAAACACAGTCTAAATCAGGGATCACTAAATTTAAAATCAGGGGTGAAGCTGAGAGCTACTTTAAGAGTGCTAAGCCATACATAGAGCTACCAAGCTGATACACAAATAATTTGATGCTTCTCAATGTCAAGGAACCTTGCTTTGATGTCTTGGTTCCGCTCCGGTTGCCTAGGAGTAGGGATGGGTACCTTTGACATTTGAATCGATCCGGTACTAATTCCCGGTACCTACGAATCGATACCGGTACTTAACGGTACCAATTTTCGATACTTTTGAGTGTTTATTATTTTAATTCTCTTTTATAATTAAATGTATATTTTTCTCAATATATAACAATATTTGATATATATCACGATAAATAACATTCAACTGTTTGTATTTTAACACCGTCCTTGTAGTTTTATAAGCTGATAATTAAACTGAAGCAAACATCTTTACTGTGAACTAAATTTACTGTGTATCTTCATTCCTTTTGCCGTCTTTTTTCATTTGATTTTTCCTACTGGGAAGTTAGAATTTCCGAGGAAAAAGCGAACGCACCATTAGCTGAGAACAATGGTAGCAATGGAAGCTAACATACCAAGCTAACGTTATCTTAAACTGTTTATTTAGCTGCTGGAGCAGATTTAAATGATGATGCCTCACACTTAGATCGTTGTCACTGGTTTCGTCTTCACCCGTCAGTAAAGTGAAGCCAAACTTTAGAGCGCGTTCATGTTCTTCTAGTCGGAAATTCGGAGTTCCGAGGAGAAAGCGAACGCACCATTAGCAAAATGGAAGCTAACATATCAAGCTAATTACATTTACCTACCAGAGCAGATTAAGATGAGGATGTCTCACTTAGATCGTTGTCGCTGGTTTCATCATCATCCAGTTACCCATCACATTTAGTGACGTGGACCCAAGCTTTAGCCTGCGTTCTTTCTACCATGCTGCTCTGTTTACAACTGGTTCGCAGTGAGCAACGACATAACGCTCTTGCGCATGCGCAGCTGTCTTGGCAAGTTCTCGTTATGATGGACGGGTACCGAAACGAGGCACCGTTACAAATGAAGTGAATCGGTGCTCGGTCGGTGTTATGGAATTCGGTCGGTACCTTAAAAAGTATCGAATTCGGTACCCATCCCTACCTAGGAGATATGTCATCAGGAGCCGCCAAGGTGTACTCCAATGTTCTTGTTCTACCAAGGCGTTTGTTCTCTGTTTGTTAGCCGTTTAGCTAGCTGAGCAAGGATACACGGGAGGTGCCTTGGAGCTTAGCCTTAGTCAGATAGTACCCAGAATACAGCATGGTATTTTCAAAAAGATGGTGGATCAAGAGCCGGCAGCTACTTCGAGGGCAAATTTCTAGTTTAAATGTAAGTCAGCTAATTGCAGCTATCGGGTTGATAACTGAAATGTTTTTTTTTTTTATATTCAAGCAGTAATCCATGGTTGGTTAGTTGCTTAGTAGTTGCAGCTTTGGTGTCTAGCAGGTAGTAAATCGCTTACATATTTAATTTAACAAATATATACACAATTTAAAAAGTTAAAGCCTTGTTATACATTTACATTGAAACTTAAACATATAAAATATAATGCTAGCTCCGGTGTCACATGACATGATGTAAGTCTGTTCCATTCAACCATTTTCTTTGACCAAGGAAGGACAGTGTCCTCGTAAGCAAGGCGGCTGGCTTTGCAAGACATCGCCTTGCGAGGCCAGGCGCCTTCACAGTGACAAACACCCTTTGTCGTGGGGACATTACTGACCTACGAGAAGGTCAGAGTTCAACTAAACTTCATGTATAATCTTATTTTACTGCTTTTCTAACAATATCATAGCTTTTCAGCCTGTACCCTATGGGTACCGGGTTGGTCTAAATGAACCCAAATCTAAAATGGGTTGCTGCTAATTCAAACAATCCTCTGAATTCAAAGGCAGTTCATCCAAACATAGTTTTATAAATGGTCTCGATTGCACCAATTTTTATTTTTATTTTTTCCAAACAGAGGCTGTTCAGGATTGTGTTTGAAACAGGAAAAGTTGTAACTATTTACAAATTCAATGCCAAGATAAACCTCAAGTTTGCTGAAAAATTCCTTTAATACTGTTGTGCCTTCGGATTTCATACTGTCTGAATCATAAAATGTATTTTTATCCACCAACTTTGAAGTCAGAACTTTTTTCTCTTTGCCAATTTCAGTTTTTGATGTTTCCAACCAACTGATTCTAACTGTCATTTTGAGTTGTTGGTCATTTTAAAAGTAGCTTGAGATAGTTTAGAGCTGATTTTTTTTTTTTATTTATCGTTAGCGTTGTTAGCTCAACGTTAGCCTCTAGCCTGCATCACCCTATATTAGAGTAAAACAAATATGGCTTCTTAGGGGGTACAAGAAATAACGTCTGGGCTTCTCCTTTTAACATTCTTCCCACAAGGCTGCTGCTTTTGGTAACTGGTCTTGAATTACAAATGCCGACACAGACTTGGCAACCCAGCGGGCTCAAGTATGATTGGCTCTGAAACCAGGAAGTATGGAGGCAGGACAGATTGTAAACACAGACGACGTCCCTCTTTGTTTTTTTCTTTAAAGAAAAAAAAATGACAGCGCCTCAGCCGGCATGAAGGAAATTTGTTTCAGTGTGACCTTCCTTCCAACACGATTGAGAAAGTACCCTGTTTGGGATTATTTCACTGTAAAATTATTACTTGTTGCACCTTCAAAAAATTACATAATCAAATAACTGCTTATTATAGTTGTATTAACTGATACTTATTCAACTGTTTTAGAAAAATATTTTTTCTGATTCCTATTTCATATTGCAGGTGTGTTAAAAAGCTATTTTTTATAAGTCTAGTAAAATATCCATGAGGTCAGAAAAAGTTTCACTATAAAATATCAATATAGAGACAGCTCAGTTGTAAGTTTCAAACTCCAGCTTCTTCGTAGAAGCCCTTCAGCTTGTGCCTCTGAACCGTAACAAAATGTGACACCCAGGGGTTCCTGAGGGAGCACTGAGAGGTGGGAGTCAGAATGTGCTTGGTTTCATATTCCTAGTAACACAAAATTTATAGATTTGGACTTTGAGAAATGACTAATCACTGTTTTCTCTGATTTTGTTACTCACCGGGTGATTATTAAGAATTCAGGCATAAATTACCGATAATGAAAACAACCAGGAGATGAAATACTGATGTCAAGATTCATGGAAAAATAACACAAAAACTGAAGGTATTTCAAGAATGTTTGATCCTGTCAGAACCATTTCAATTCCCAAGTCTGGATGTACATTAATGATGCTACATTCAAAAAGGGAATATTTTCAAATGAAACATAATATTTCACATTATTCAAGCGAATATTCTTGATAATTTCCTCTTCTTTTGCCTTGCGAACACGCAAAAAAAGTGAAGACAAAAAAGTGGAAAAGGCAAAATGAGAGACGAGTGACAGGAGTGAGAGGACAAATAGGGGAAAAGGGGCAAAAAGGTGGCAATGAGTGAAGCTCTTACCCCTGTGGCTGCGCACTCCAGACTAAATAAAAATCAAGAAACACACTTCAGACAACGCAGAGAACAGACGAGACTGTTCCCTTCCCTCCTCACCGAGAAAAAGTGTTGTTTTCCACTCAGGGGCCAAGGGAGAACTTTTAAAAGTTCATGTAACAAGCAGTTAAGTCTATCTCTGAAGGTCTGAAGGCAATTAATCCTTAATCCTTTAACAATGCCACACAGGCACACACACAGACACACACGCGTCTCTCTCTCTCTCTCTCTCTCTCTCTCTCTCTCTCTCTCTCTCTCTCTCTCTCTCTCTCTCTCTCTCTCTCTCTCACACACACACAATACACACACACACACACACACACACACACACACACACACACACACACACACACACACACACACACACACACACACACACAGAATAACAGATTGTCTATCTCTCCTCAGCCTGACAAAACAATAGGCCAACGTAATGTAAACTCGCCTGATTATGGTCATTATGGAACCACATTATTGTCCACACTTCTCCCTCCATGCAGTTTTTTTTCTGCTCCACAACAACACCGAAACATGCATGACATCATAAGATTTACGACAGCAGAGTGGCGACTGGATGCTACAATCAGAAGGCAGGCTAGTGAAAAATGACACATCTGAGGCATAAAACGAGGCGATAAGACAGTGGGATGACACTAGTTGACATATTAATCAAAACTTCCTGTCAGCTCCTCTCGGACTGCAGGAGAAGACGGCAGAAAGTTTGTCGGTGAGGAAACAGATCACTGTGACAGCGGTCCCACAGCTCTAATAAAACCGTATGTGCATGTCAGCACTGGAGAGGCTGTACATTATCTCCCTTCACTCCGTTCTGGACACTTTGCACGCAGAGTAATTGAGTTGGATTTAGTTTTTTAAAAAAGGAATGAGCCTTCAAAACGAAGCTTAATGTGCAAAGAGCATAGCAGAGGTGTAACCTGAGTGTTAAACTGTGTTGAAGTGAGGTGTTTTGCAGAAAAAGTGCTGGCTGTGTTGCTGCAACATGTCATCACTCAAACATAACGGTTGTGTTTTGCTTTAAGGATTAGAAATGTTCAAAATCACCCTCTGCTTCAGTAAAGCAACAAATATACATAACAAATGTGCCTTTAAGGGTGTTTATACTGTGAAAATGAGAGGGAGGAATGTATAATACGTCTTTAATACTGCAAATTGCATTTATGGGTTTTTGAAGGATCACCGAGGGAGACAAAAGTTTCTCCACTTTTCTGTTTGACTTGAAAACAGTAGCAGCTCAGCAACTCCTTAAAGATCAAACCCATCATTCAGCGTGACACCTGAAAACACCCATGTGTGCACAAACATGTCAACACAGGGCTGCTTTTATGATGTCACTAAACACAAATCCTGGAAATTCAAATCACCTTTTGGAGCCATAATGCCCAGAGGTGATGAGATCATCCCAAACCGGTTTCCTGATGAGGGCTTCTTGCAAAAGCAGCAAAAACGCAAAGGTAAGAATAACTTTTAAAGGTTTATTGCATCTAACACTCTCTGCAGGATACCCAACATGCACTTATCCTCCAAGGAGTTCAAGACCAAGTGATAAAAATACACAACTGCAGCTCCAGGAACGGGCAGCTGGATGCGTGCCAGCTGCATCTCCTGTTGCACGTTAGGAACTCCGAGAGGGGTGGCATGATCAACTGGTGCACGCTGCTCCGTGTCACTTATCCACCCGGCAAACGCGCACATGCAAAAAATGATAATATAATGGTGGTGGTGAGCGCGCACGTGCAGAAATATAACGCCAAACGCGCTCGCACTGACCTGCGCAGATGGCATCAAAATTGTCAGCATTCCTCTTACCAGATATGTCAGGAAATTTTCGGTCGATGACATAAATGGGCATCACATCCACTGATCAAACGTCCATTCAGTCCACGAAGGGAGATGCTGATCGATCGATTTCACCAAGAGGATCCCAATCCGTTCCCGCCTCTCCTCCTTATTATCTCCCCCTTTTTTACTTCTTCCTCCGGCTCTCTTGTTTCAGGAGAGCACATTCACCCAAACGCAGGCACAGAGCCCGGCTCCAATGCTGCGCTGCGCCTCATCTACCCAGAGAGGTTCACTGCTGAATTAGTATGATCCATCAGATGCGTGCGCGGCGCAACCGCTCAAGAGTGTGAGATCCACATGCGGTGGGGGCTGGGGAGGGGGACCCCGCGTTTACAAGAACGGCCGTGACAGATAAGCGAGGAAAGGAAGTGATAAATGAAGTTCCCCCTGTGCAGAACCGCAGCCTCCTTCTCCGTTGGGCGGTGTTGGAGAGGCGCCTCGCGAGACGCGCCTCAGAGCGCAGGTTCAGGTGAGCGGGGTGATGGACTGATTGGTCACCGCTGACTAACATAGACATGGCTGTCAGTGGAAGTACAACAAAGTATGTTCTCAACACTAATAAGCTCACATTTTTAAGCGTGAATGGAGTAGATGTGATTATCCCCAATGCAGGGGTGCGTCTATACCGATTTAAAAGGGGGCCAGGTGGGGGCCAACTGAAAAATGGGGTCCACTGATAATGGTTAACATAGTTAACTTTTGGGAAAAAAAAGAAATAATAATAATGAACATTTTTAACCATATTTGCTAAGTAAATACTGGTACTTGTTTGTGTTTCCATTTAAGACCACCTATTGCACATTTTCAACATATTATTAAAATACAGTTAAAGTATCACTAAACAGCTTCTCCGTCCTTCTTATTGAAAGTGTAATTACAACTGTCAAAACAACCCTGCAGCAGTCTGCTGTGGCTAGCGCTAACAATGAGCTAACAGTAACATGAGCCAAATGATTCAAAATAAGCCATAAATTTAAACGATCGTCAGTGGTGGACAAAAAGATTACCAGTAGCAGGGGCGGTGTTAGGCCCGGCTACTTGGGCTGAAGCCCCGGATGTTTTATGAAAAGCCCCGGATCTAAATCGCGGACGTAACATGCAGTACCAAAGTCCAACAGAGAGGGAGCAGCTGGCAGTAGTTTGTATACAGCCTGCATGAGCCTCCACCACTGAAGTAGAAGCCCTTCAGTAGCCGGCTTCTTCTACACTCTCTGCCTGAAACACATGAGTGAAGATGGACATAAGGACATTTTTTTTTGACAAAAAGTACAACAGAACCCCAGCTTTGATGAGACTGGTGTTGACTCAGGTTTGTGAGTCTTATTTGAAAATATTTGTTGTGCTGCTGGTTTGCCTAAAGTTAGCTTATCAGGTAAAGTTGTTGGAGAAAGAAAGGGAATGTTTACTATCATCTCACACTAAACACTAACAGGAACAATACTCTGCCCTGAAAATGCTTAATATGTAGCTTCAGATTAAAAAATTATGTGGTACAAGACAAATATATATGTTGACTAGTGCGTGTCACGTGTGTGTGTGTTTTAAGCTCTGGATCTTCTTCAGTCCTAAATCCGCCCCTGACCATTAGCAACATAACCAGGTCACCATCAGCCCGTGATTTTGTAGCCTCCTTTAGCTTCCTCAAACTAGGCTGCCTTGATGTTCCTGCTTTGGCTTTAGCTCTTTGCCTCAGCGACATCACTCTCTGACTTTTACTTTCAGGCATGATACCATCAAGAAGTTATTTTTCTTCTTCTTCTGTTTTTAATTGACAGCTGGCAAATTGAAAAAGCTGACTGCTAGCCTTTAACTCATTCACTGCCATTGATGACTAAAGTCGTCATTTGCTTTTTTTTTACTGTGTGGGCGTCGGAACGAGCCCCCGCACCATGAGAACAAACATCTCAGCTCTAAAGCCGATCTTCATCTGCTTACGTCACACGTCACGTGATCAGGAAGCAGAAAATCCATGTGGTAGGAGATCGTTTTGGGCCGCTGCTGTAAAAAAAGGTGAGGTGCGAACCGGAAAAGCTGCCAATCACAATTCAACAACGGATTATGAAAGAATGCGTAAGGCTCGAAACGCGCGGATTCTTCCTGATGTAAGAAGTGAGTCTCTGCTTTGTTTTGGCGTTGCAATGTTTTGTCACTCTTAAAAAAACAGTAAAAATGGTGAGAAATGCTGGCAGCGAAGGGCTTTACCGGTCAGGAAACGGCTGGCAGCGAAGGAGTTCAATTAGCTTCTGGCACAGAAAAGAGCTAACAGCTGTTACGCAGGTAAAGAGTGCCCCTTAGGGCACCTATCAACTCAACAAAATTGTTAAGTGCTGTTTGTTGTCAGTAGAGGGCTGCAGAGAGCTGTCCCATGTGAAATTGGTAAAGGTAACACAATCACTGAACCCCACTTTTAAAGGGATTGGTTAAAGTGTTGAAAATCTGCTTAGCGTCGCTAAAATTTTGCTACATACCTTTACTAGGAATTAATTTTGATTTCAAAAGAGTGTGTATTGTGTGGGTGGGGCACATACAGTGGGGCAAAAAAGTATTTAGTCAGCCACCAATTGTGCAAGTTCTCCCACTTAAAATTATGACAGAGGTCAGTAAATTTCATCATAGGTACACTTCAACTGTGAGAGACAGAATGTGAAAAAAAATCCATGAATTCACATGGCAGGATTTTTAAAGAATTTATTTGTAAATCAGGGTGGAAAATAAGTATTTGGTCAATAACAAAAATTCAACTCAATACTTTGTAACATAACCTTTGTTGGCAATAACTGAGGTCAAATGATTGCTATAGGTCTTTACCAGGTTTGCACACACAGTAGCTGGTATTTTGGCCCATTCCTCCATGCAGATCTTCTCGAGAGCAGTGATGTTTTGGGGCTGTCGCCGAGCAACATGGACTTTCATCTCCGTCCACAGGTCCCCCCGTGTTGTTCTGGGATTCTTGCTCACCATTCTCATGATCATTTTGACCCCACGGGATGAGCTCTTGCGTGGAGCCCCAGATCGAGGGAGATTATCAGTGGTCTTGTATGTCTTCCATTTTCTGATAATTGCTCCCACAGTTGATTTTTTCACACCAAGCTGCTTGCCTATTGTAGATTCACTCTTCCCAGTCTGGTACAGGTCTACAATTCTTTTCCTGGTGTCCTTTGAAAGCTCTTTAGTCTTGGCCATAGTGGAGTTTGGAGTCTGACTGTTTGAGGCTGTGGACAGGTGTCTTTTATACAGATAATGTGTTCAAACAGGTGCCATTATTACAGGTAACGAGTGGAGGAGAGAATAGCTTCTTAAAGAAGACGTTACAGGTCTGTGAGAGCCAGAGATTTTCCTTGTTTGAAGTGACCAAATACTTATTTTCCACCCTGATTTACAAATAAATTCTTTAAAAATCCTGCCATGTGAATTCATGGATTTTTTTTTCACATTCTGTCTCTCACAGTTGAAGTGTACCTATGATGTAAATTTACTGACCTCTGTCATCATTTTAAGTGGGAGAACTTGCACAATCGGTGGCTGACTAAATACTTTTTTGCCCCACTGTAAATGACTAGAATGGTGGTCAGTGATCCAGATTTTACTCTTAATTTTTGGAATGTTTGGTCAAAAAATTTTTTTATGTAAAATTCACCTTATTTCAGTAAAATTAAGTACAAATAATCAACGGACCAACACTTTTTCTTCTTCTGAAAGACCCACGTGTCATTACCTTTCTTTTTCAAATACAAGATGCAAATGTTTAAATAATGCATTCCGATCCATCCCATGTCTTCTCTCAGGAATATTACACCAGCTTTAAAATCGCTGCATTGGCTTCCTGTACATTTTAGGATCGATTTTAAAGTTCTTTTATTGGTTCATAAACGTCTCCATGGCCTTGGACCATCCTATTTAGCTGACCTTCTCTTAAATTATGAGCCCCCGCGGACCCTGAGGTCCTCCACTACTGGCCTTTTAGTCAAACCAAAAGTTCTAACCAAAACTTACGGCAAAGCATCATTTTCCTACATGGCCCTCATCTGTGGAACGGTCTGCCGGAGAACCTTAGGGCTGGTGAAAGTATTTATGTTTTTAAAAAGAGGCTCAAGACCTACTTTTTTACCTTGGCTTTTCATTTTATCCATGCTTTCGTTCTTTTTTAAAAAAGAACGAAAAGCATGGATTTACAAAGACACAGCAAGAACACACCTAAGATTTTCATTTTTATATTTAACCATTTTTAGCTCATTTTCATTTAATTCTGTTTTTACTAAAGCACTTTGTGCTGATTTTATCATGAAAAGTGCTCTACATATAAAATTTTATTCGATTTGATTTAATTTTCTCAGTTGGGTTGGTGAGAAAAAAAGAGGCATTACAAAATTTAGGGAGTTTTAAAGGTGCTGTGTTTTCACAGGAGGCTATCTAAATAATACTGCGTTACGAGAGTTGGGTAATCACCTTCGCATACGGAGTTACATCACTTTCTCATAATAAAGAAATCTTTTGTCCTGTGAAGGGCAAAATGACTCATTGACACTAGTCATCTCCTCTCTTAAATTCAAATGAAATATGCAGCTAGGTGTGAGCATATTTCCTGTCACCCACATAAACTCAGATGATTTTATTCTAGTGGCTGCAGGCAAAATCTCTTTTCATCACCAGCGGTTCTCAAAGGTGGAATGAGAACCCGTGGTGGGTCATAAAACACCAAATGAGGGGTCTTTAGATAGAAGTAAAAATAATACACATGTTTCTGCATGATTTGTAACCATATATTTTCTACATAATTGCTGCATGAGAAAGAAACACTAGTCATAAATGAGTGTGTTGGTTGTTGAAGTCGTTTGCTTTGTAATTAAGCCTTCATCTATCACTCCTTTCAGTTAGACTGCTACTCCAACAACAGCAAACGAAGTCAGCAAAGCCTGTATGTCCCTGACACACCTACGTTGAATGATAATGTTCCATGAGAGTGGGAAAAGTTCTCTTCATGGATACTTACTGGGCACCTTTGTGGGTCTGAGGCTGAAACGTTGAAGAACCACTAATTCACCAAGCTGATGTCTGGAAACTTTAAAAGTCAAAAGTTATCTTCCCAGTATTTCTGAGTGTTGGTTACTCACAGCGTGAACAGAATCAGCTAAACATGCAGCAGAGCTCGGTTTTTTTTTCCCAAGTCTTTTTCACTGTGAAATTGTGTATTGGAGGTTATTTGCTGGGCTGCAGCTCGAGTTGTTACTCAACACTAAAATGGTATTTGGCATTTGGGCATCAGGTAGCAGTTGTTTCAACATATTGGAATGCTTTCTCTGTTATTTACTGGCAGAAATTAAAGGCCTGGGGCTTGTATACCAAGGTTTTAAACTAGGGTCAAGTCAGTTTACATTGAAAAAGGATGACGTCAGGATAGTGTTTGGATCAAATACTGACAACGTTTTTAGCACTGTTAGCATTCGGGCGATGTGTTAGGGAGTGACTCTGCTACTCAGTAAATGTAAAACCAGCTATGTTATATGCATTTTTGTATAATAACCCCTACTTCACACTAGAAGCATCAGCAGAGCAGAACAGCGCTGCTTCAAAGTAGAATCCAATATAATCTATGGGGTGATTCAAACCAGCTGCAGCGCAGGGATTTTTGGGCGTGTCCTACAAGCAGCTCACTGCACCGCACCGCTGAATATAGGTTCAGGTTCTATTTTTGCTACAAGCCACTTCTGGGACACAACAATTTAACACAGGGATAGACAGGAAATCCCCATCGGGGCAGTTCCTGTGGAGTGGCAGACCGGGGTGGTGGTCCCCATCTTTAAGAAGGGTGACCTGAGGGTGTGTTCCAACTATAGGGGGATCACACTACTGGAGAGGAGGGTCCGATCAAAAGTTGAATCTCAGATTGAGGAGGAGAAATGTGGTTTTTGTCCTGGCCATGGAACTGTTGACCAGCTCTATACCCTTGCCAGGGTGATGGAGAGGGCATGGGAGTTTGCCCAACCAATCCTCATGTGTTTTGTGGATTTGGAGAAGGCTTATAACCGTGTCCCCAGGGGCACCCTGTGGGGGACGCTCCAGGAGTATGGGGTGGGTGGCTTTCTGTTAAGGGCCATCCAGTCCCTTTACCAGAGGAGCGTGAGTTTGGTCCGCATAGCCGGTAGTAAGTCGGACCTGTTCCCAGTGAGGGTTGGACTCCGCCAGGGCTGCCCTTTGTCATCAGTTCTGTTCATTACCTTTATGGACAAAATTTCTAGGCGCAGCCGTGGTGTGGAGTGTGTCGAGTTTGGTGGCAGGAGAATCTCGTTTCTGCTTTTTTGCAGATGATATGGTCCTCCTAGCTTCATCCAGCTCTGACCATCAGCTCTTGCTGGGTAGGTTTGCGGCCGAGTGTGAAGTGGCTGGGATGAGGATCAGCACCTCCAAATCTGAAACCATGGTTCTCGACCGGTGACTTGCCAACTCCGGGTCGGGAGAGAGGTCCTACCTCAAGTGGAGGAGTTTAAGTATCTCGGGGTCTTGTTCACAAGTGAGGGTAGGAAGGATCGGGAGATCGACAGGCGGATTGGTTCAGCGTCTGCAGTGATGCGGACGCTGAGCCGATCTGTCGTGGTGAAGAGGGAGCTGAGCCAGAAAGCCAGGCTCTCGATTTACCGGTCGATCTACGTCCCAGTCCTCATCTATGGTCACGAGCTTTGGGTAATGACCGAAAGAACAAGATTGCGGATACAAGCGGCCAAAATGAGTTTCCCCCGTAGGGTGGCCGGTCTCGGCCTTAGAGATAGGGTGAGGAGCTCGGACATTCGGGAGGTAATCGGAGTAGAACCGCTGCTCCTCCGGATCGAAAGGAGTCAGCTGAGGTGGTTTGAGCATCTGGTCAGGATGCCTCCTGGACACCTCCCCGGGGAGGTGTTTCGGGCATGTCCTGCCGGCAGGAGGGCCCCCGGTCGACCCAGGACACGTTGGAGAGGTTACATCTCCAATCTGGTTCGGGAATGCCTTGCGGTCCTGCCGGAGGAACTGGTGGAAGTGGCTGGGGAGAGGACGGTCTGGACCTTCCTAGTTGGGACCCGGACCCGGATAAGCGGAGGAAGATGAGACGAGACGAGAGTGAAAGCCCCAGTAATTTTCAAAATAAGAGACTAATGCATCGAGAGGAGCCAGTTGAGGTGGCTCGGGACGCTGATTAGGATGCCTCCTGGACACCTCCCTGGTGAGGTTTTCCAGGCACGTCCAACTGGGAGGAGACCTAAAGGTAGACCCAGGACACGTTGGAGGGACTATGTCTCTCACCTGGCCAGGGAACCCCTTGGGATTTCCCTGGGGGAGCCGGGTCTAGTGGCTGGGGAGAGGGAAGTCTGGGCCTCTCGACTTAGGCTACTGCCCCCACGACCCGACTCCAGATAAGCGGATGAAAATTGATGGATGGATGGATGGATGGATGGATGGATAACGCAGCGATGTGATTCCATATATATGTAGATTACGTCAATACAAGTGACCTAGCTGCTTATTTACTCCCATTGTCGGTCCAGAAGTGCAGCGGTGAGTTTTTCATGGCTTTAATCATGGCAGTGGAGAGGAACAACAGTATATATGACATCAAACAGCGATATGAAACGTGATTTCTTTCTTTTTGGTTTAATGGCCGAGGGCATATAGGGATTTTGGGATCTCACGAGTTAAT
>SSNQ01000437.1:511003-536380 GCA_006942095.1 Nothobranchius kuhntae | reverse complement strand
CCTTTTATAGACGTGACTTACGGTTTTGTCCAATAGGGGGCGTTCTTACCTTCAAATGCCTCACACAAAATGAAAGCGTCAGCATTAATGTGCAATGAGTCAAAGACTGTTTCACAAAACAGTGGAATACTTATGAATGTATCTTACATGAAACACAACACTGTTGTGAAATAAAATGTAATGACATTTAGAGTTTGAAAAGGCCAGCATTAAGGTCAGTGTCTCACTGGGCTGTGGTGACAAAAAAAAATGTTCCAAGTGCTTTCAATGATTCTGGTTTCATTTACTCAAATTACAGTGTCTCAGTTTCACGAGGCTCTAAAATCTGAGCCTGTTTGGTCAATTTTCTAACCAACCATCCACAGACTTAAGAAAACTCGGACATTTGTTCAGATTTCAGCGCCTAGAAATATAAACTAACTGTTGCAGTAACAAAAGCGCAATGCCCTTCTGGTTGATCTCGCTACGCTCCATTCTAGCCTCATTGGATCTACCATTAGCTTGGCTAATGTAGGCCAGGCCAAATGCTCCGTTTTGTGGAGAGACGCTGGTAAGGGCTTGGCACCATTATGGCAGAGCTGCAATGGAGAAAAACTACAAATATGGCAGCAGCTCATTAGAAGCTCATTAGAAATGGGTTTAGCATCAACTTTGGATGATTTAGACTTTTCTTTGAGCCATGAGAAAGCAATTATTTCTCAGTGTATGGCAGACTGGTCCACTGGCATTGATTTACAAAGCAATGAATATGTCATGTTGTTCGCTGCTCTGATTGGTCTGAGTGCTGTCCAATTGCACGCAGAGACAGTCTGAAAGATAACCGTAAGTTTCCTCATCTTCTGTCGGCTCATGGGACCCCGGAGCAACAAAAAAATGATTGTAGGTGAGCGAGGCTATAAAAACTATTTTCTGATTCACTTAGCCTTACGCCCTGACTGTGTATGTATATGTTGTACTTGATTTTAATGAAAAGAAATTCCGTGAGTTTTGACCATGTATGTTACATAATTAGAAAATTGTTAGCATGTAAAAATTCGTAAAAAATAGGACTACATATCAGCAAGGGCATCAGTTTGTTTTCAGAATTGCTGGGGACAATAACCATACACTTGAGTGGGGTTTAAAAATTGCTGGGGACAATAAAGGCAGGCTTTTTTGAAAGTGGGGGGGACACAGCTGCCAATCACAAATTTTGCCGGGGACATGTCCCCGGCGTCCCCGGTTAAAATGACGCCTATGCATATCAGACGTGGCGTCGATGATGTCACCGCGGACTCTCACTTACTTACCACATGGACAGATTGTTTGCTTTGGTTCCCCCCACGTTTCATGCTCCTTCTGTCGTCCTGGAAGAAAGATTCGAAGCTCCCTAAACTCAGCCATTTTCTTCTCCAAGTCTGGTTTGATGGCATCAATTTGGTGAGAAAAATATTTGTAGTCTTACGCGTCTTTTCACACAAAACCTAAAATGACTTTTGCTGGAATTCAAAAATAAGCACTTTCTTGGCATCAAAATGAATCTTTAAAATTCAAGAACATCAAATGTAAAATCAACAGTACATATCAAACTGGATTAGAAAATAGTGTTTACAGCCCTCCATTGACTTGAATTCATGTTTTCTTATTTCCAGGGATCCATGGTCCAGATGGGCGGGACTTAGCTCCCTGTATGGCTGAGTTGTGCATGGGTCTTGGCCGACATGTATAGGATGACTTGCCAAGCCACATACTTCATGCAAACGTAAGAATTCATCTAATATATAAAACATTATCCCAAAACATCATCAACGGAGACAGCCAAATGAATAACGGGCCAACAAATGGTAAATGGCCTGTATTTGATATAGCGCCTTCTAGAGTTCTTGAAACCCCCCGAGGCGCTTTACAACACAATCAGTCATTCACCCATTCACACACACATTCACACACTGGTGGGGATGAGCTACAATGTAGCCACAGCTGCCCTTGGGCGCACTGACAGAGGCGAGGCTGCCGAGCACTGGCGCCACCGGTCCCTCCGACCACCACCAGCAGGCAATGTGGGTTAAGTGTCTTGCCCAAGGACACAACGACAGCGACAGACTGAGCGGGGCTCGAACCTGCAATCTTCCGATTACGGGGCGAGCTCTTAACTCCTGTGCCACCGCCGCCCCAAGTTTCATGTTCCACCTGCTTTTTGTGCCTGGTTACTCCTGCGGGACTCATTACCATCAATGGAAGCAATAAAGTGGAACTTTGGTGACATCTCATAGCTTCCTTAAAAAGTTTATTTATTTATTTTTTTTTTTACAGAAATATGACCTCTGAATGTACTAAAGTACCTTCACTTGATTTATTTTAACTGCGTTGGGTTAAATTTTAATCAAACCTATGCACCATGAAATTATTTTAATTGTGAGCTTTGCTTTATAAATGAACCAAAATAAATCAAAGACTCCTCTCGAGCTCCCGTGGGAAACAAAAATATACGCATGTTTTATTAAACATATGCAAATCCATGAAACAATATTATTTGGTTCTTTGCATTTTCCTGAAGCAGCTCCATTGCTTTGCTCTTGAGTCGAAATCGGTAGATTACTGCGACAGGAAGCGGTGGGATTAGACCACCCCACGGTCTGCGATGGACCACGGTTTTCTGACAAGCATGACGCTGAGAAAAATTGCTTATTATTTTGTTATGACAGCTGAAGTCAGCTCTACACAGCTGGATTGAAAGTGAGCTGCCCTCCACTGTGCAAACTGGTTAAACGGATCTGTCAGGACCTTTTTATCTGCAGAGTGGAGCTCCTTTAAAGATCAGGCTCACTTTTATAGAATTTTCCATCGAAACAACGAGGTTGTAAAGCTTCTTGTTGGTGCTGCATGAGTAAACACGCTCTTACAGATGTTTCTTTCACTTCAAGTCGCAGCTGGAGCCAATCGATAACCACAAGTGCTGCAGAGTCATTTGAACCAGGACTGAATGCTGATTTTTTATTCCCACTGACAAACAAGAGCCAAATATTCCAACTGGTAAACTGGTTTTCATCAGCTCCAATAGGAAAGTCCCTCCCATAAACACGTCCGTTTCAATTGAAGACAAAATCCTGAATGCACCAACGCACATATGTTCTCCTGCGTTAGCCTCGTGGATAAATCTGGGTGCTCCTCTCTGTCTCTTCTGTTCAGGTTTGATTGTTTCTGACTCCTCATAGGAGTTGTGTGAGCTGAGAGCCGGTTTTCAAAGCATCCGCCTCTTGCCTCATCTAAACGACGATCTTTTGCCTTTAGTGCAACCTCTGTGATGATATTTTCCATCTCCGCGTTGCTCTGCTCTTCACATAAAACCCATCAGCCCTTTCTCTGCCGGCCATTTGAGCTGCGCTCGCTGTCAGTAAACCCAGCGTGTTGCGGACTCCCGGAGAGTGTTGGGTTTTAATTGCACTGTGCTCAGGGAGACACCGATATTAAACAACCTATTCTGGCAAAAATGAGACACGTGTGAAAACACTGACACGACCGTGCTTTCACTTCATGTGTGCTTGTAAACTAAAAGGCATTTGGAATACTAACAAGGTCTTGAAGCTCATGAGTAACGTTGGTTTTGAGTGGCAGCTGTGTGGTTGTGTTTCGAGCTGTGTTCCAGAAAACTCCTCTCAGTTTTCTTTTAACTCAATCAGCGCAAGTGAGTCACAGAGCATCAGTCATCGAGGTGAATTCATCCACAAAATATCAAATCTTTCCATCATATTTTGAAAGATACAACAGAAGCGAATTATCACTAGAGCTTTGAGGGACAGGCTTGTGGTTGGGATGTTTCAGAACACATTCTAGAAAAAAAGTGTTTGTGCTTTTGGTCCACTTCTGCCTATGAATCACACACACACACCCAAGTAAGTCACAATTTCAAGAAATCTTCTTCTCCTTCGCTGAAGGAGACATTTCCCTGATTGGTGTGCTTTGTCAGAGGAGCTGAGATAAGTTTCTTCGGTTTGGATCAAGGTCGCTCGGCAGCTCCTCTCAGATGCTGTCAGGGGGGCGAGCGAGTGTCCTATCAGGAACAGACGGGCTGTCCGGTTCTGCTCAAAGTCTGGCCGTTAGTGCGCGGGAACACACACTCACTTCAAAGGACAAACTGACAGAAACACAACCACGCAGTCAGGGGCTTACGTACCACACACACATTTATGTCTCTGCTGCTGTCACACGCACATGAGAGAGGAACTGTCAAACCCGGCTGTGTGGCTGTCTCAAAGCTGTGAAAAAAAGGAAGAACAATCAAAAAAGGTATAAGTAAAGTGGTTAAAGGAGACGCGATGATTCCGCTAATGATTTCAGCCTGCTTGCGTTTTCAATTTGCTTGTTTGCATGTAATCTGGAAAGAAATAGCAGAAATAAACTAAATTGTTTCTAGAAATCTTGGTTAAAGCAGCAATCTGGAGCTTCCCTCCTTCAGGAATCATAAATAATTTTTTGTGCGGTGATGTAATGTAGGCAATACATCAACTTTTTGGTGCTAAACCTGTACCTCCATCCCAAAGAGCCCCATGCAATTTGAACTGACCTCCACTCAGCGCTATCCAACAGTGTTAGACACTCGCCTACGTGCAGATGTCTATCACAGAGCCTGTGTCGTGTGTGTGTGTGTTTGCAGAAGTAACTTGACTGATCATGTGTTGGACTGATGCAAAAAAATAATAATCTCTGTTTCCCGGCTAGAGGTGCACGTTCAGGAACGAGAAGCGTTGCTTCCAGCCATAATCACAGAAGTAGGATGAAGGACCTAAAGGTGGAATACATCTTTATGCCTCTAGATGGTGTCTTTTGTCAGAAACCACTCTGCTATAAAGAGGTCCACCACTCATATTTTATTACATTTGCAGTGGTCTCTAGAAAATTTTTTTTGTAAGTGGTACTATGGAGAAACAAAGCTCTGGTGCACCTGTTTCAGCACAGAGAATTCACCAAAAGGAGAAAGTAGTTTCAGACAGCAGGATTTGGAGTCTTGTTATTTCATATTTGGAAATGTCGTCACTGATTGACTAGCAGCAACCCATGGATGTAGTTTTGACTTTAGAAGTGTGTGTGTGTGTGTGTGTGTGTGTGTGTGTGTGTGTGTGTGTGTGTGTGTGGGCGCGCGCATCAATCAATCAATCAGATTTATTTATATAGCTCATTCTACCACCTTAACGGAGGCCCAAGGTGCTGCACAGTACATAAAAACTTAGAAAGACATCACATTAGTAAAAAAAAGAGAGATACAAATAGCATCAAAGCAATAAATAGAAAGACACGGATAAAAACTTTTTTTTTAAAAAAAGGTAAATACAAAAGACAATGTCAGTGGTGGTGGGGCAAGCTAACAAGAAAACATTGGTTTTCAAGTGAGACCGAAACACCTAAAGAGATCGAGCTTGCTTTACTTTTGGTGCCATTACCGAGAAGGCCCGGTCCCCCTTTGATCTCAGTTTAGAGCGCGGGACTTTCAGCAACCCAGCAGAGCAAAGGGCCCCAGAAGGGACAAGCCTGTGCAACAATGCAGCTAGGTATGGTGGAGCACTGCCCTGCAACTCCACACAGAGGAGGATCTTGAATCTTGCCTGGTAGTACACCGGAGTCAGTGCAGGAAAGCTAGCACTTGGGTAATGTGATCCCTCCCTCTAATCCCAGTCAAAAATCTGGCAGCAGTGTTTTGAACAAGTTAGAGCCGAGCAGTTGTAGCTTGAATCAGTCCAACATACAACGCATTACAACAGTCGAGGCGGGACATGATAGAAGCGTGTACCGTTGTTTCTAAATGGATTTTTTGACAAGAGAGGCTTTATCTTAGAGAGCCATCTCAAAGTGAAGAAGCATGTCCGAACAGCCATGTTTATTTGTGCATCAAATTTAAGGGCTGCATCGATTTACAGCCCTAAATTAGTGACCACATGTGTGCATGCACGTAAGTTTGTGTGAGTGTGTGTGTTTGTACATGTGTGCATGTGCACATGAGCATTAGTGTGTGGATAAACACAAAAGAATGCCTAGATGAAATACTTTGTCATCACCTCTTTCTTGCAGCATTACATTAACAAGTAAAAATGTCCACATTTGGACTCCACACGTCCTCAAGAAATAATATGTTGTTCAGTTGGAAAAAAGTAATCCTTGTTGTTGTCATATGCTAAAAAATGTGGTTTTTAAAATTTTTTTTATTTCATATGTGTTCACTGGTTGCTTCAGAGCATTATAGATAAAATTACACACCCTCATGTGACACATAAATAGTCAAGATGTATTTTTTTATTGTTTGGAGATAACACATACTGTTTTGGTTTCAGAGATACTGAACACAGAGTTGGACGAGGAGGAGAAAAGGAGACAGAAGAGAGAATGTTAATGGTAAATAGGTCAGGAAACATCAAAAAATTTATGGAGTAGGTTTTTTTTCTGTGAAAAAGGATGAAGAAATCTGAGCCACCATGTTTACTAACAACAAGCAGACACATTACTTAATAATATTTTTGTAAACATGTTATCTGCATAAAACAAGTTGCTTCACACTACTACTATTACTGCTACAACTACTACTTCTTACTCTACTAGCTTTGTCAAAGGAATTTTACCGGGTCTGGGTTTCACCGCTGCCTCTGGTAACGTCTGATGGTAAATGTTTTATTAGACTCAAAGAAAGGCAACATTATGTTTGTTTTTCATGTTTTTATCTGTTCATGTCTGGACAACATTTTGTACATTTTACAGATGGTTTTAAGCTCACCATTTAAGCATGTGCTGATTGCATTTTCCTAAGCAACAATATCTCTCTCACTGCCGTTCTGTGAGATTCATGGCTGTTGCCAGCTACGAATCAGCACCAGAAGATTCTAGATGACAAGCATAGACAAGTCATACACAGTTAGTTGATAAGTAGATACATATATTGTCATATCTGGTGTTAGTACTCTTGGAAGTTTTGCGATAGGGAGCACTTACTACATTTATTGTGGTAATATTACTCTGGCACTACAGGAAGTGTGGTTGTTTGCCGTTTTGCTGTTAGCTTGCTGTTATAGTACTAAACAACTCATGAAAGGAAGTAAAATGCCACGTTTGACTCATTATTCACTTCAAACATACAGTTCACTGTAATATCGAGTTGTTGGTGATTGAAAAAGTACCTTGAGACTATTTTAGAGATGACTATTTGCTTCTAATTTACCATTAGCATTTTTAGCTCAACGTTAGCCTTCTTTTCCCGATATAGAGTAAAACAAAAGGAAGCCGTATCTACTCAGGGGTACAAGAAATAACTTTTGGGCTGGTTTCGGTTTTTTAAATAATTCTGGAGCCTTTTTCTATTGTTGTATCACAAATGCCAGCGCTGGACCATTAGCTCACCGGAGACACGGCAACCTCACAAACTCAGAATGTAAACAGTTCTACATTCCTCTTTCATTTTTTAACTCATTCACTGCCATTGACGACTAAATTTGTCATTTTAGATCCAACCGTTCACTCCCAATTTTGCATTTTTTTACTGTTTGAGCATCAGAACGAGCCCCCGCGCTGAGAACAAACATCTCAGCCCTGAAGCCTATCTTCATCCGCATACGTCACACGTCACATGATCAGGAAGCAGACCATCCATGTATTAGGAGATCGTTTTGGGCCGTTCCTGTAAAAAAAAGTGAGGCGCGAACTGGAAAAGCGTCTGCCGATCACAATTCAACAACGGATTATGAAAGAACGGATAACGCTCGAAACACGCGGATTCTTCCTGATGTAAGAGGTGAGTCTCCGCTTTGTTTAGGTTGTTTTGGCATCAACATCATGCTAGTGCGCAACGTTCTGTGACTCTTAAAAAAACTGTAAAAACGGTGAGAAACGCTGGCAGCGAAGGCCGTTAGCGATCAGGAAACGGCTGGCAGTGAATGAGTTAAGAGAAAACTGACAACACCTCAGCCAACTGAGAATGAAATCTGTTTCAATGTAACTTTCCTTTCAACATGATAGAGAAATTAGGCTGTTTTGTGATTATTTCATGGTGGAATTCTTACATATTGCTCCTTTAATCATGTACAGCTTCACATTGCAATCATGCTCATGCCTCTCACCTGTGACCCACACCATCATACACCTTCTGTCTCTCCCACACTGCCAGATTGTCTTCACCTGTAGGCTCAGCATCCCGGTGTTCCACAGTTCATATTTGATCACGTTATTGACCGCGTTTCGCCTCTTCGACCGTTTCTTTTGCCTTGCACTTGCTGAAATTAGTTTATGCTTTCAGCTCATGGTTTTGATCCCAAGCCTGTCTGCCCTGACTCAGTCTTTCACGCCAAACCCTTATTGGATTGTAAGCCTTGGAGCTGATTTGCTTGCAGTGTTTTTGACCCTTTTGCAAGGTTTTTGGGTTACTGACTGGATTTTGACTGCTAGGGGGTTTCACCTATAAAATATGCAGGTCTGTGTGTTTTTGCTTTGTTTTTATTTGGATGTTTGCTCAGTTTTCAGATATGCTCACTCAGTTTAGAGCAGGGTTAGGCAATCCTGGTCCTTGAGCACCACTATCCAGCAGGTGTTAGTTGTTTTCCTGCTCCAACACACCTGTTTTTAATCAGAAGGTGATTAACAGGCTTCTACAGAGCTTGATATCTTGGTGAAAATGTGATTCAACCATTGGATTAGGCACTCAAGGACACTCAAGGCCTGTCATTGGTCTAGAGCAAAATCTCTGAATTTGCCATTTGTGTCTAGTGCCTTTTTTTTACTTTGGTCCAGCCAAAGAGATTAACATAAACAAAAGTTTGGCAGTCCAATGTTGAATTGTTAAATTAGAAAGAAATGCTGACACAGCTTGGTTCTCCCATTCATCAGACTCAGCTCAGGTTCCCATTGCAAACTTAGGCTCAGTCTACATGTGACTCGCTGCATGTTATAATGGCTCACCCATACACAAGCCTCAACTGACTCCTCCAGGAAGTTTTGGAATTAGACGTACAAGTGTAGACCATTCCCTTCCCCTCACAGTATTATGTCTCAGATGAACACAGCTCAAGCACAGCTAGTTGAAGATCCCATGTAGTCGGGGAAAACCAAGGTTACACTCCAGGATGGAGCAAGAAACCATTGGAACCATCTTTGCATTTGCTTTGAAGGTGAGCCCCATACATTAAGTAATTGCTCATTTAAACCCAAATTCAAAAGGAGGACATCTAAGGCAATCTCCTGGTAGAATGTTCACCATAAACTCATTTATGAGCATCTTAGACTGTTCACAGGCTAAAATAGTAGACTTGGGTTCTGAATTTTTTAATGAAACTCTTACGTCCAAGCTTAGTCTGTAGAATAAGTTCTGAGTACTCCAAGACCGTTTTCTTGCACTTGACAGCACCATGTAACCAATCTTTATTATTGCATTGGTTAATTACGCAACACAGGTTATAAAGGTTATAAATAGTGAAACGTTAAGGTTTAGGTGCGGTTAAACATGCTGGTTCGGTGCCACATCAGTTAAATGAGGGTTAAGGTTAGGATGAGGGTGAGGGGAAGGTTATAAATAGTGAAACGTTAAGGTTTAGGTGTGGTTAAACGAGCTGGTTCGGTGCCACATCAGCGGATATCTAATCACGTCAGTTATACGCTGCATTGGGATCTGCAGTTACAAAAGGGGAAGACTCCTTTTCGCACATAAGGAACGAAAAAGGGCACTTTTGGCGTCTGGGGTCTGACGTGGAGGGTGGCTGACCAAGCGTTTGTTTCCGACGCTTAGGGTGTGAGAATGTGTTGAATAACCACAATAAATTAGAATTCATGACAATCAAGTCGCTGGAAATTCTCACTATTCTTGGTCTTTTTGGGCAAAATGAATTCTGTGTGTTCCATGTTATTGCCATAAAGAACCAATATCCCCAACCTCTTAAAGAAAAGCCAGACCATCACACAGCTACCACCATGTTTGACTGTTCTTTTTCTCCAGATTGCCACACACTTGTCACACATTTTCCAATTTTGTCTCATCACTTCACAGAATTCATTCCGAACATCACCAATCTATCCATCCATTCCTTTTCGGCTGCTTATCCGGTGATGGATCGCGAGGTGAGCAGCCTAAGCAGGGAGAACCAGACTTCCCTCTCCCCAGCCACTTGGGCCAGCTTCTCAGGGGAAATCCTAAGGCGTTCCCTGGAGAGACAGTCCCACCAGCGTGTCCTGGGTCTTCCTTTAGGTCTCCTTCTGGTTGGACGTGCCCAGAAAACCTCATCAACAGGGGGTGCAATTAAACTGGAGCACCTGTTTCCCATCACTGATAGTTGTTCACTCCCTTTATGCACGTGCACACACACACACACACACTCATATACTTGTATTTATGTTTGTGTGGCCCTCCATTGTTTTCTATTAATTTTAGTGACTCCACTATGCCTAACCCTAACCCTTTTTAGCATTGTGTGGACCAGCAAAATGTCCTCACAATGTAGAATGTCCTCAACCTACAGGTTAAAGTTAAAATTTGTCCACCTAAACATATAAAGACAAGTGCACACACACACACACACACACACACACACACACACACACATCACATGCTCATGTGTCCTTTCAAACATTCTCCCACACTGAGTGACAGAAGTCGAGCAGGTCCAGTTTTTCGCTGCTTTGATGATATTTTTTGGACCGAATCCTAAAAGTTCATAGCGTGTGTTTCTCCTTAGATTCCCCTTTGTCTTCTGCTGTGAAACATTTGAAAGTCTCAGAAGCACATTTTTATTGCTGATCACAAAAATCTGGTTCTGATACAATGACGCTCTTTCAGCATAAAAGCTCATGAATTGAACCATTTCGTATGACACAGGTTGGATAAAAATGATCTGAAATGTTTATAAATGACAACACAAAAATATTTGGAGACATACAATACATGCATCTAACATTGTGTTAAGTGCAGCAAGACCAGAGTTCTCCTTGTTGGTGGTTTTCCTCAGACATGGCCACTTAGCAGAGCTTCTCTTGAGTGTGTTTCTCACCACCTGACACAGATCTGATGATACACCTTTATGATGTCCCACTGCTGTGTGGTTATTCCCAGCACACAAACAGGCTGGTGTAGCTTAAAGGGGTGAGTTTGTTGTCAACATGTTTCCAAGGAAAACGCATTAACCACACAATCTGGCTTCATTGTAAAGTAATGACTAAGCTAATTGCTCTTATTGAGGATTTCTGAAGAATAAAAGCACAAAAGAAATGATGCACAAGTTTACAAACTGCTACAAATGGCGCGTCAGTTTAACAAATGGTAGTGAATGATGATGATTAAACTTAATGTTACCACTTTATGAATTAACAAGCTATAAAAACTCATGACTATTAAACTCTCATTGCCCTAAAAAGATCATTTTTATTGGCTTGGCTTGAGAATGGTCTAATAAAAGTCAAGTTTGTTGCTAAATCTTTAAATCTTGTGACATTAAAGATGAGTCTCACAGATAATTTTGGGTTTTTCCACAGTGAAGCACTGTTAAAAAGCTTTTGTTGGGTTATGACGAGTTTAATTACCAATATCGTTCCAACTCAGTCCTGCTGTCAAAAAGTGATAACGTTTTTTTTTTCCTCGAGAAGCTTCTTAGTTGGACTTCCATTGGAATGACTCAAAAGCATGTAGAGGTACAATGTCCTGATAAAGAGCAGCTTAATGTGAAAGCCACGTGATCTCAAAAGGAAACTCTGCACTCATCCTAAATGTTGTTAAAAAATGTTCTAACATCTATTAAAAATGTTCCATCCAGATAATCATTTTTAACAAGATGCGACTTTAGTTTCAAGCAAACTATGTGTTTTCTGAAGCAGAGATTACTGTTAATTTTGAAAATAAAATCTGATTTGGTCTTAAAAGTTCCAACAAAAGCTGCAAAGCTGATATTTTTAGGAGTATTGACTATTTTTTGTGTCTGAAAAGCAAAATACTAGGAAAAAGTACAAGAAACAAGCGAAAGCTCAAAATTACCTTTCAAAGTTAAGTAATTATTTGTTGTGATTTTCTTTTTGATCACAGACACGAAACACAAAACATTATGTGTATGTTGAAGCCACAAGAAACATATGCACATATGCACCCCCTAGTGGCTGGTTTTGGTGCAGGTTTTAGGCCACACCCCCTGAAAAAATAATCCACCTTAGATAATTTCCCCATGTGTTGGCTTCTATTCTATAACTGCTTTGTTTTAAAACATGTCTTTTTCTTATAGAGTGATTCATTTTTGATGCTTTAAAAACTCTTGATTATCACTTTCAGCACCACAATCAGAGGTTTCAGGCTCTGGTAAAAAAAAATGTAATGTGATTTGCATTCCAATGGACTCATTTTGACAAGCAGGCAGAGACTTTGGACTAGATATCATTTGGGTCGATGATTTGGATGTAAAATATTTTTGTGAGTATTTCTGAAAAGAATGAAAACTGAATGTGGTGCTGAAAGTCATAATCAATGAGTTTTAAAGGACTCAAAAATACACTTAAAAAAAACGGATGTTTGAAAATCAAGCAGTAATATAATAAATTCCAACACATAGGAAAATTGTCAGAAGTTTGGATTCAAAGAGCAAGTTCAACGAGAAACCATTTTTATCACATGCAGGCGAAACGTGAAAATAGTCTTCTACTTCTACTTCCTGCTTTAACTTCCAGTAGAAAATACAGACGGGAAACGCTTGGATTAGAAAAGCCTGACTGATCTACGTCACATTGTAAATTTAGCATTCATGGACTCACCCATCTTGGCTCACGACGGGGAAGGCTGTTGTTTATTTAGAAGCTAACCATTAGCGTTAGCAACTCCACCACATGGCAGAATTCCTTCAGGCTTGTGTTGTGGAGATAGAACACTAATGTTGCAACTTGAACAGAGTTGTGTTGTTGTTACAGCTGTTGCTGTTTGCCTCAGAAATCTGACACTGCAGAGGACAATCAGTGCTGCCTCCACCTCCTACCTGCACAGCTGCACTCACTTGGGTTGATCACCTCCTGAGCAGCATAAAAGGGAGAGCTGCCAGGAGGATGGGAGAGACTGGATCTGTGCCAGTTCTCTCATGTGCTCCATTTGTTTGTGTTTTAATGGCTTTTAAATGGGTTTTTAGTTCTTTAAGCTTAGTGAAGCTTAAGAGCTTTTAGAGGTTTTTAACAGACGAGGGACCAGAGTGCTGGTTACCTCTTGGCTCCCAAACTTGTGTTTAAGTCAGTGGACTTTGTTTTGTGAATGTTTGGGAGCATTCGTTGTCTGTTCTAAATGTAAACCCTTGGCCATTTTAACAATGTGTTTAAGTACTTAGATTTGGAGCTTTTTGTAATTTTAAAATCCTTTTAATCAATCAATGTTTACAATTTCCACAACTGAAGCACATGCCTCTGTGTTACTCCCCGTCCTTCTCCATATCCACCAATAGAGGACGTAACAATCAGGATATAAGACTCCAAATCTTGCCTTGTTCTGTTCCCAACTCCTTTAGCTTAATTCTAGTTCCTGAAACAGGAGTGCGGGAGCTTTTTGGCCCACAGAGATCGGCTCACAAGGTGTTCCTTTATAATGGGTATTGCTGCAAATGTATTGAAAAAATCTTAGGTGTGTTCTTGCTGTGTCTTTCTAAATCCATGCTTTTGTTCTTTTTTAAACACAGAAACAGTTTTGTTTACCTGTTTGTAGCTACAGTTTCGCCAACAGCTGCCGGCTTCTTCAGGCTGACGCTGATGGTGGCGCGTCACTTCCTTCTCCGTTTATCTGCGGGCAGCAGAGGACGTTGTCGCCCTCTACTGCCCGCGCTCCCCTCTCCGACGATGTAGTCCCATGCGTGGTCCACCGTGTAAACTCCGTCGTCCCTGTTCATGGTCCCACATCCACGTCTCCTTATCTCTATTGCTTCCTTGATCCATCTTTTGTATTTTTGTTGTTCGGTGGTTATGATCCGTGTGCTGTCCCAGTCCATTATATGGTTTTCTCTTAAGCAATGATCTGTTACGGCTGACTTTTTTATTGTACTTTCTGCTTCTTGTTTCGCTGCTCTTGTGTGTTTTCGACTTGTTTCTTTCTCGCACTCCTTTCTGTGTTCTATTGTCCGTGTATTGAGTTGGCGTCCGGTTTCTCCTATGTATGTTTTATCGCATATTTTGCATGGGATTTCGTAAATGACTCCACATTTTTGTCCAGCTGATATTTTGTCTTTTGGGTGCACTAATCTGTTTCTAACTGTTGTGTATGGCTTTGTTGGTGTGTTTATGTTGTGTTTTTTCATTGTTGCTCTTATTTTTTCCGTTATGCCTCTGATGTATGGTAGGGTTATCACTGGTTTTGGTTCTTGTCTTTCTGGGTTTCTGGTTCTTTTTTTGGGTTGTTCTTTGCTTTCTGTTTTTGTTTGTTGTTTTCCTTTGTTTATTGCCCATGTCGGGTATGTGCAGGTCTTTAAAGCGTGTTGTATGTGTTTGTCCTCTTGTTTACGGTGTCTCTCTTCTGTTATTATTACTGACATTTTGTGTATGGTGGGGTGTTCTGATGTCCTTAATAGATATTGGTCTGTGTGTGTGGTTTCCTGTATGTGTTTATGTTTAGGGTCCCGTCGGTCTGTCTGGTGATTTTCATATCCATAAAAGCTCTGCTGCCTTCTGTTTCTGACTCATAAGTGAATTTTTTGTTGCCCGTGTCGTCAATGTTGTTTAAGTGTTGTGTTAGTGTTTCTGTTTGACCTTTTGGTATGATGTCCAGTATGTCATCCACGTAGTGTTTCCATAGTTTTATTTTGCAGTTTGGGGGGGCGGTGGCTATGGCTTTTTGTTCCAGGTCTTCCATGAAAAACTCGCACAGGGTGGCTGATAACGGGTTACCCATGGCGAAGCCTTCCAGTTGTTTGTATATTGTGTTATCGTATGTGAAGTAAGTGGAGTTAGCTACCAGTCCTATCAGTTGTGCTATGTCATCTGCTGTGAGGTTTGTTCTTTTGTGTAAAGTCTTGTCTTGTCTGATTCTGTTAACTACTATGTCTATGGTTTTTTGGGTTGGTGTTTTTGTGAACAGAGATGTGACGTCATGTGAGATGAGTATGTCGTTGTCTTCTATTGTAATTTCCTTTAGTTCTTTTGCCAATTCTATACTATTTTTGCAGTGTTGGTCTGTATTTCCTAATAACGGGCTGATGATTCTGCTGATATCTTTTGCCATGTTGTATGTTGGTGTACCTATGCTGTCAACTATTGGTCTAAGTGGGGTGTTCTGTTTATGTATTTTTGGCGTTCCATATATTCTTGATGTTATGTTTGCTGTAGGAATCCAGTGTTTGTACATTTTTTCTGTTATTTTGCCTTTTTCGTGCAGTGGCTTCAGTAATTTTTTCATGTTTTTCTTAATGTTTTCTGTTGGATCTTTTTTAAGTATTTCATATGTATTTTTGTCCTCTAGCATCTGTTTCATCTGTTTATATTTTTCTCTGTCCATAACTACTGTGGTTCTTCCTTTATCTGCCGGTAGAATAATTATCTGTTCATTTTTGGATAAAGCTGTCATGGCTGATTGTTCTTCTTTTGTAATATTGCTGTGTTGAATTTGGCTGTTTAATATCCCAACTACATTATTTCTGAGTTCTGCTTTCTTTCCCTCATCTGTGATCTGTTGACATGCTAGTTCTGTTGCTACAATAAATTCATCATATGGTATTTCTTTTGGTGTGACTGCAAAGTTTAAACCTTTCTTTAATATGCTCTCTTCTGCTTCTGTTAGTTTGTATTGTGAAATGTTACATACCCATGAGTTTGATGTGGAGTTGCCTTGTATTTCTCCCCTCTTTTTCTTGTTTATGAGTCTGTTTAACTTCTTTATGTGTATTTCTTTTACTTTTATGAACTCTTTTTCCTGTTTTTCCATCATGTGTCCTTTAATTAGTTCCTCCATTTGTTTATCAAGTTTGTAATTCCTTTTCAAGTCCAGGTGTCCTCTTTCCAGTTCGTCCTCCACACGCCTCTGTTTGGTTATGACGTTCCTTATCCTCTCCTTGAGCAGTGCTCTCTGTGCTCTTTCTATTATATTTTGTGCTGTCTTGGTCCGGATCGGTGTTTTCAGCTGTAGGCTTGTGGGTGTGATGTTTTCGTCCTGGCATCTTAAACAGAAGCGAAGGTGGTTTCTTAGACGTGCGCGTTTCTGGTGTAATCGTTCCAAACGGCGGAAGTCCTTCGTTCCTTGTTGTCCGTATTTCTCTTTGAACATCTTAGGTGTGTTCTTGCTGTGTCTTTCTAAATCCATGCTTTCGTTCTTTTTTAAACACAGAAACAGTTTTGTTTACCTGTTTGTAGCCACAGTTTCGCCGACAGCTGCCGGCTTCTTCAGGCTGACGCTGATGGTGGCGCGTCACTTCCTTCTCCGTTTATCTGCGGGCAGCAGAGGACGTTGTCGCCCTCTACTGCCCGCTCTCCCCTCTAGATAAACGGAGAAGGAAATGACGTTTGGGTTGAAGCCTGTTTCCCATTAGAACATACTGTAAGGACCCCCCCCCACACACACACACACACACACACACACACATACTTCTAAAGTGAAAATAACGTCCATGTCCTCACCAGCGTGAGCCTCCAAACTGTGAAGGTTGGTCTCCGAACATGAACTTTAAATTTGTGCATTTATCTCCTCTTGTAACACTTTAACATATTTTAAAAGGCTTGTATCATGATATGTTACACCTCCCAGACCAAAGATAGGTCCAATGTAAGATAAAACATTATCATAAACACTGCAGAGACGTCATTATTTATGAAATAGAAGTTATTGTCCTGAGCCATTACTTCAGCCAAGATATAAGATGCATGGATTTGATGAAACCACGCTGTCTCATGCAGTCCTATATGTGTAAAAAGTCAAAGTCAGTTTTTATTGTCAATTCTGCCACATGTACAGGACATAGAATTGAAATTACGTTACTCTCAAACTCTCGCTAGATGGAAAATAAACATTTAGTATAAAAAGAGTAACAAAGTTCAGGGAGACTGTGGGGGAAAACACACACACACACACAGTGACTAATTGAACTACATTGAACTGCTTTTGTAATAATTTATTCTCTTATTCTGGAGTAACATAAAGAAACAAGCTAAATCATCACATATCTGTGGCATCAAGGAGCATCTTCTGAGTTCAGACACAGGGACAGAGCACAATGTTTACACCTGAACAGTATCAGGATGTTTTAACTCACAGAGGCCTGCAGGTCTTCTGTTTTATGAGCAAAGCGCTGATAATCCGCTTGTTATGAGCGCTAAACGTTATTTTGCCACTTCCGTGCGGAGCGGTGGGGAAACACATTTCAAACACGGAACGTCTGGTTACCGGACCGAGCGGAATTCTGATGACGTAACACCGGTGCGCGAAGGTGTGGGATCCAACCCACAGGAGGGGAGGTAAACGGCGAGCGGATCACAGGGACTGAACCGATGTTTTTGAGCAAAACTGTGGGAAAGCTGTGGCTGTTTAACGTCCTCATTGTCAAAAGTGTACAGCCACACCCCCACGGTTTAGACGCGGCGCTCATGCAGGTGTCTCATTCTGTTCCGACGCTGCGACGTGCAATATTTTTAATTAATTGAGCCTACAATTTATTTTTACTCAGTAACGGATATGATTTAAAATGTAGCGAATTACAATTCTTTTTAAAAAATCTTACTCAAGTAAAAGTAAAAGTAAAAGTACAGATTTTAAAAACGGCTTAAAAATATAAATATACAAAAAAGCTACTCAATTACAGTAACGTGAGTAAATGTAATTCATTACTTTCCACCTCTGCCAACATGTGCAGATAAATCCACCCTTGTCCTGTTTCTGTTGGGTTTGGTTTGATGGCAAACCACAGACACAGAAATGCAGGTCCGGTTTTTGTCCTAACCCTGATACTTTGAGGAGACTGAAATGAATCAAACCGACAGACAACTCTAGACTGATTTCAAAATGTTTTTATTTGACATCCTCTGAGAATCAGTGTTCCTGGAGTTAACACTGCAGTGTTTTGGACTGGACGACTTCCTCTGCCCTTGACAAAAGGCGGTCCGTGTTCATGTGGTCACCTTTGCGTGCTATTCTGTTTTCTGACCTGAGACGTTGTGCTAGCTTCTCCAAGTACTATTTGATTTAACATGCCAACATGATCTGTCAACCCCCTCTTACATTCCTACCCTTCTGTTTGGGTTTCCTTCCCCTCTCCTGTCCAACCCTGTGGCCTGAATCCTCAGACAGGAAACATTTGACTCTGTTTGACTTTAAACAGTGAAAACATGTTCTGTGACATGTTCTTTTTCCAGGATCAAATGAGCACAACAGGAGCTTTTACAGTGTAGCTCAAGGGTGACAGACTCACCTGATTCTTAACTCTCTCAATGTAAAAATAAATAAATAAAGCTTTTATTTGCTGATCTGAAGTCAGCTTTACTGCCACTGTTCTCTAATACCTTGATAAAAGAAAGCACAGCAACATCTATTCCTAGCTGCAGCCCCCTGTGGCAAAACATACTTGTTATTTTTAGTGATTTTTCTTTTTCAAAACAAAGCTTTTCTGAGTTTTTATTTTTTTAATTCTTCAACCCAGCCAAATTCTTAACCCATTCATCTGTGAGGGTGTGCACTGGATGGAAAAGACTGAAAGCACACTTCTCAGGATAAAAATCTGCTGCCAGTTAACTTTTTGAAGAGCCACTGCCCTTCTGGAGCTTTTTCAAAGCCGCTTGAGAGGTTTGCAACAGTTGGTCCATCCATGCTTGTCAGAGTCACGGAGAGGACAGCAGGCAGGAGCTTAGCTTCTCACCGAGGAAGCGTTTGTTTTATTTGTAGAATTTAGGAAGCACATTTATTAAACAAGCAGTCGTATCACAGTGCCCCGTGTTGGGCTGATGCTATTATCACCAAACCCTCCTTTGTCTGCTGAGCGCAAACAAGTCAGATTATTGCAAAAGTGGTGCCAGATTTAGCGCCAGTCGGCTGTTTTCTTTGACAGTAAGGCCACTCTCTTCCTGCTCCCCACGGTTATCGCATCAGAAGAATGAATGAGTACTGAGACGGGACCCAGTGGGAATAGGAAGCACTAATGGGGCCTTAATGAAAATCTCCAGCTCATTATTATGGAAGCATACACACACCAAGCACATTTCTGAGAGAGGGGGGGAGAAACTTGAACGCACATGCGCAAAGAACAGATGATCTTGTCATATCACGTCACCTTAATGCTCTCCTTTGATCCCCGACCTCTCCCATCATGCATCTTCCAGCATAATGAGAAAGAAAACAAACAACAGCTTACCATCATCAGCTTCGCTGCATACGTGCTTAGACGGGTTCCCTCCCATTCTCTTTGTAGCCATCCAGGTAAATTAGTCTCTGGTGGTTGTTGTCTTGACTTTTATACGCTTTTTTCTCCTCGTAATTATTTCCATTAGGCTCGGCATGCCTGCTGGAGGAATTCATTATGCTGATTAGGGAGGAGCAGGTTGTTGGCAGAGAGTTTGGAGATCACGGTGAGAAACAGTCAATGAAACAGGCGACTAGTTTGTCATATCTGTTGATGATTTCTGTCCCTGTGGGACGGTTTCACGGGAAACGAGAACCAGTAGAGCTGCACAACCACAGATAAACAGAAGTAACCAAAGCAGCAAAGCGTGGCTATAGCTGGCTATCCCTGGTGTTAGGATCTTACTCACCCAAGGCCAAATTTTAATATCCAGTCCTGAGGGATCCATAACAGGCTGTTGGTCTCAGGTTGATTCCTTTCACATGCCAGCCTTTCCACGGTGCAACAGATCCATCTGGTGGCCAAATCTGAAACTAAAAGGTCTGACCAACTCTCTCAAGCGTCCATTTGTCAGTGAAGAAAGTGGTTTGTTATCATACCAGCAAATTCTGTCCCAGATCATGTGTGCTAATTCTGCCGTTATGCACACACACACACACACACACACGCACGCACGCACACACGCACACACACACACACACACACACACACACACACACTTATTCCAAGACCATCAATAGAAGCTTATATAAAGAAGACTATCTAGTGTTTCACTTGTGCTGCAGGTGAGTACTGGCAGGGGTGCAGATAGGATTTTCAAACTGGGGGGGGACAAAGTTCCAATGTACCCTCCTCCAAACACACACACACACACACACTTATTCCAGTGTGCAGTGTGCATAATGGCAGAATTAGCATACAGCGCCGCCATTGCAAAGAGAGCCGAGGATAACTAGCGGCAGACATGGAGAAGCTTGAAGAATACCTCGCGAAAAAACTCTAAAAGTATGAACGTTTCATCCTCCCGTGACTGGAGGAGTGAAAAGATGCGCAGCAAGCATTTTATTTGCGGACGGAAATGACCGGAAACGTGGGTTTAGAGGTGGGGAGCCCATGAAGAGGTGGAGGAGAATGAGAGACAAATATGCCCGTGTTAAAAGTCTCTTATATACACAAAAACCACAATATAAACACACGATCTTGGACCGATAGATGACAGGATACCACAGAACAGCGCTACGCCCTCTGTTGTCCTGCCAGGCAATTGCTTTGCAACACTCTCCAGGAGACGGAGAAGTATGAGAGCAAAGTCCCAGGCACAGTTGGGACCAGTATTGCATAGAATCGTTACGCGAGATCTCCTGCAAAATTGCAATAACTCACACCTGATATAGCACTCAGCTTATGTGTTGTAAGGAACTTTCTAACACGTTCCATTTGGTTGAGTTGAGTGTCTGTCACATTTCAGCTTTAACTGATGATGACCAACTTCAGTTGATGATCTGGATCAGAGTTTACCTAATGTGGCCATTTAACAACCCATTATCAGTCATGCATTAAACAATCACATAGCATTATTCATTTCTGTGTCAACGTCTCTGATTTGGTTTTGAAGCTGTATTTATCCTTTTAGGTTCGATGTGTTTCAGTTTATTGATTCAGACACACAGCAGGAAGTCTACGCAAACACTCCCATTAAGCTCAAATGAAGCGAAAACACACATTAACATAATCAAACACCGCAGAGACGAGCATGTCAGCGAACAGGAGGCGATGTCAGGGAACGGCGTCCTAACGTGTGTTGGCATGCCAACAAAACCCTTCTCTACCCTCTCAGATGAAAATTAAACTCAGTTTTTCTCCTACTTCACAGGCAGCACACGTTCCCACTGTACTGACCGGTTACTCGGTGGTTCAGAAGACCATGCTTCTTCACACCGAAGGGTGAGCTGCAGAGGCGTGAGTAAGGGCTGATCTGCATATTCAGATATCCCTGGGTAATACATACATTATTCAGGGGAGTAAAGTTCTATTTAAGTATTTTTCTCCAGCATAAAAAGCTTATAAATATATCATTTCAGCTAACAGCCTTGTTTTGAATATTTATTCCATGTCTGCAAATCGTCCAGGCAAAACAGACGCTAAATGCAACGCTTTTTGCCCAAAAAGTCTCCCATAGTAATGAACAGTGGTTTTTTTCAACCAAAGATGTTTGTTTTAGAAAAAATGGTGGACAGCACTTTCCAATGCATCATTACCCAACATAATCCCTTCCCCTGTCTGCTTTCAAAACACACACGCATAGAAAACACACTTATTTGTCTGCATTTGTTATATTTTCCACCCATTTAACCAACAGATTTGTTATTCAGTGGCAGTATATGGCACATAAATGACTGTTTTTAGCTTGTTTGAACTACATTTATATCCACCAGATGGTTTCCATTTATTCCAGCTCAGTGACCAGGCAAGAGGTTTATGAAAATGCAAATTAGACAAAAAAAAAACTGAGCTGAATCTGTAAATCATCTACATCATGTTCCTGCTCATCTCTGTATATTTGAGTGTTTTTACTTGATTTTGACTAAATCTGAATTTTTTAGCACATTTTTATTCCCACTCATTACAAAAATGCATGCAGTATGTTAATCTGATTCTAAAACTCGAATGTCTCATTAACTTTCCCAGAAACCACGTCAACCACTACTGCAACTATTTCAAAAAGATAACAAAAAACGAATTCACGCCCAGTTGGGGTTGACTGCATAGCAGCGTCTGTTTATGTTTATCCACTGATAGCAAAAGGTGTCTGACCATAAACTCCAACATGGTTTCCGTGGGAACGAGCACTGTGACACAAACGAGCACCGACGAGGTTTTTCTGATGGTTCAGAAGTCGTCCGCACAAAAACGCAAGAAAGTGAGACAGAAAAACAAAATGAAACAACTTTAACTCCAGTTCTCGCTGTGCTAACTCTTTTATGCTCACCTATCTGGTTTGTGTTTTTATATCCGAGCACATTTAGAGAATCGGTAACCTAAAACACGTTTATTATCAAAACCCTTCCAGCACGCTGCCTCGTGCATACACATGACAGCGTTTTATGTGCACACACACTTACGCCTTCTTGTGTTTATTAGTTTATACACACACACACTCACATACACACACACACACACACACACACACACACACACACACACACACACACACATACTTAGGTATTCAGACTGAAAATATAAGATATACAAATGTCATGTTTTCAGTGTTATTTGCATTCTAAATTCACACCTGCAGACTGAAATAAGGTTCACCAGCCAACATATCATAGTTTTTATTGATTTCACTTTGTTAGTCTCTGTCTGAGCATGTTTTTGTGTATATGTGCACATCATCAAGGCGGAATATGGTTCTGTGGACCGATATATCTGATACCGAAGTGTGTTTTGTTGGATTTGAACCAGAAGTTAGATGTCTATCTACTTGTACTTGATCTTTGGCAAGAAAAATCACCCAGAAAATGTGCCTGGTTATCTTGTTATCATACAATTTTATCACAGCACTACCTTTACACAGATATATGGGCTAGTTTGTTCTGCAGACTGGCTTCATTGCTAAGGTTCTGTTAGTTACAGTTTCAAAACTATCATAATAACAATAATAATAATAATAATAATAAAGACTAAGTTTTATAAAAATGCTTACAAACAGCAGCAATCCTCTTTTTTGAAAATGTCACTTTCATTTGAACTCATCTGTTTCTAACTGAAGCGGATAAAGGTCACCTTTACTCATATTTTAATACATTTGCAGTGGTCTCTAGTAGGAATAAATGCCTTGTAAGTCATACTCAGGGCAAAAAAAGCTCTGGTGCGCCTCTTTGAAGACGGAGAAGTAAGCCGGAGGGGCAAGTGTTAGAACACGACAGGATTTGGAGTCTTATTTCCTGATATTTGGACATTTCACCTCGGACTGGCTAACAGCAGCGTGACCACTGACTCTGTTTGCTTTGCATAGTTGATGTTCTCCCCACAAATAACAGAGTCCTGCCATGTGGTGAAGATGCTAATGTTCAGCTTCAACCAGCCGAGATGTTCTCTACTGTTTGCTGGACGCTAAACCAACTGTTCTGAGTCAAGATGGGTGAGTCCATGACTGTTAGGTGACAGAGTGACGCAGATCTGTCAGGCTTTTCAAATTCTAGAAGTTCACCATCTATTTTCCATCAGAAGCTAATGCAGAAGATAGGTGTAGGAGACTATTCTCATGTGCAGCCTGCATGAAAAACTTAGAGTTACTGATTATAATCAAAAATACTATTTAAAAAAAGTTTTTATTTTCAGTGTTCCACTGTCACACCCTGTCCTGTCTCCCCATTCTGTTCAGTCATGTGTCTCTGTCAACTGCTCCCACCTGCCTCTCGTTTTCCAATCACCCAAGCTCCCAGCCCTCGTGTATTTAAATCCTCAGTTCTGTGTCTCTTGTTGGTTCATTGTTTCAGTTGTCCAGTGTGTGTTCCTTATTAAAACCTTTGTAAAACGTTCCTGTCTGCCTGTCTGTCTGCCTGCCTGCCTACCTTTGGACCCACGTTTGGATCCTTGCCTCCGCTTCACTCACCAGCACGCGTGACAGAATGAACTGACCTCCTAAAGGATCCAGCGGGGAGTTTCTCCCCTGGGAGTGCCTGCTCCAGTTCCTCACCTCAAACCACCGGCCGGCTTCTCCTCCTCCGGCATCGCCTCGCCGCAGACGCCGAACCCCAGCCTCAGCGATCCTCTCCACCCTCCCGGAGCCAGATGGGGGGTCGGACTGGGAGTCGCAGCTAGACCGCTCCTGCTATGTTGGCACCAGACAGTCTGTGTGCTCCCCCGGAGTTGGCCTAGGGCGTTGGAAATTTACGCCGGGCTCCACCGTCACCCCCTGTCCCAGGACGGAACCGTGGGCTCACCGCTACCCCGGCTCAGCACACCAGCTTGGACCCGCCCCCAGTCAGATCAGCGGCCCCGTCTCCGGTCCAGTCAGCACCTCCTTCATCTGCAGGCGGAGGGACCACGCCAACAGCCCATTGGACGGAGCTAGCCGGCCTCCACGCGGAGCTTGGCCAGCTCCGTCAACTCATCAGCCTCCAAGAGTTCCAGCTGGACACCCTATCCTCCCCGAATCTCCAGAAGAAGGTTTCAGTCCAGTCAGCAGCTCCCTCGTCTCCAGGCCAAAGGAACGAGCCTGCAGTCCATCCAGCAGAGCTCACCGGTCTCCGAGCTGAGCTGGTCCGACTCCGTCAGATTCTCAGTCTCCAGGAGTTCCAGCGGGACACTCTATCCTCCCTGCTTTTCCAGTTACCGGCTCCGCCCGGTCCCGCACCACCAGTCCAGTCAGCGCCAGTTCCAGCGGTGGTCCAGGAGGCTCCGGGCCAGCCGGTCCAAGAGGCTCCGCCCCCGGTCCATACTGTCCATATGTCAGAGCCCAGTCCAGCGGCACCAGCCAAGGAAGCGGTCCCGTCTGCAGCGGCTCCGCCTCCACTCCAGAAGTTGACGGTCCAGAAGTCGGCTCCTCCGGACCAGAAGTCGGCTCCTCCGGACCAGAAGTCGGCGCCTCCGGACCAGAAGTCGGCGCCTCCGGACCAGAAGTCGGCGCCTCCGGACCAGAAGTTGGCGTCTCCGGACCAGAAGTCGGCGTCTCCGGACCAGAAGTCGGCGTCTCCAGACCAGAAGTCGACGCAAGTCGACGCCTCCTTGTGTCCTGAAGTCGTTGCGTCCTCGTGTCCTGAAGTCGACGCCTCCTCGTGTCCAGAAGTGGACGCTTCCTTGTGTCCAGAGGTCGACCCTTCCTCGTGTCCAGAGGTCCACGCCTCCTCGTGTCCAGAGGTCGACACCTCCTCGTGTCCAGAGGTCGACGCCTCGTGTCCAGAGGTCGACGCCGCTTCCCGTCCAGAAGTCGACATCCCCTCCAGTCCAAAAGTCGACGCCTCTTCCCGTATAGAAGTCGACGTCCCCTCCAGTCCAGAGGTCGACGTCCCCTCCAGTCCAAAGGTCGACGTCCCCTCCAGTCCAAAAGTCGACGTCCCCTCCAGTCCAAAAGTCGACGTCCCCTCCAGTCCAAAAGTCGATCCCTCCAGTC
>SSNQ01000437.1:444414-510964 GCA_006942095.1 Nothobranchius kuhntae | reverse complement strand
TCCACACCTAAGCTTTTTAATTGTTATTGAAATCCACTTCGAAATATCAAAATTACCATTCAGGCTGAATAGGAATCTCCTCCCTGTTTCCCACAACCGGCTAGCCTTTGATCTAAGAATGTATCAATACATCTTTGCTTTCTTAATCAGCCATTAAAAATTCATGATACCAAAACTATTCAATCTCCTTCCCCCGTTCAGTTGTAATTCTCACTTTTATGCAAATATGATCTACCATGGTATCACTCCGTTGACTGTTGCCTCATTAATACTTGATGTGACTGGGGATAGTGATGCACTGAGACAAGATAAGCACGCTGTGTGTGTGTGTGTGTGTGTGTGTGTGTGTGTGTGTGTGNCGATCCCTCCAGTCCAAAAGTCGATGTCCCCTCCGGTCCAAAAGTCAATGTCCCCTCCAGTCCAAAAGTCGATGTCCCCTCCGGTCCAAAAGTCGACGTCCCCTCCGGTCCAAAAGTCGACGTCTCCTCCAGTCCAGAGGTCGACGTCGTCTCCTCCAGCGTCTCGACCTGCCGAGTCTGCAGCCCTGCAGCGGCTCTGCCTCCGGTCACCGCTGGTCCTGCCCGCCAGGCATGAGCGTCCCAGAGCCTGTCGCCGTGTCCTCCTCTGCTCCAGACGCAGGTCCCTGGACTCTACTGGTCCCTGCCTCCTCTCCAACGGTCCCTCGGTTCCTCTCGGCCCCCCTTCCTGGTCCCCCTCCTCCCGCCCTGCTCTGTGTTCCTGTAGGCGTCTGGGATCCGCCCTTTGAGGGGAGGGCGGGGGGGGGGGGGGGGGGGGGGGGGGGGGTACTGTCACACCCTGTTCTGTCTCCCTATTCTGTTCAGTCATGTGTCTCTGTTAACTGCTCCCACCTGCCTCTCGTTTTCCAATCACCCAAGCTCCCAGCCCTCATGTATTTAAACCCTCTCAATTCTGTGTCTCTTGTCGGTTCGTTGTTTCAGTTGTCCAGCGTGTGTTCCTTATTAAAACCGTTCCTGCCTGTCTGTCTGCCTGCCTGCCTTTGGACCCGCGTTTGGATCCTTGCCTCCGCTTCACTCACCAGCACGCGTGACATCCACACCTAAGCTTTTGAATTATTATTGAAATCCACTTCGAAATATCAAAATTTCCATTCAGGCTGAATAGGAATCTCCTCCCTGTTTCCCACAACCGGCTAGCCTTTGATCTAAGAATGTATCAATACATCTTTGCTTTCTTAATCAGCCATTAAAAATTCATGATACCAAAACTATTCAATTTCCTTCCCCCGTTCAGTTGTAATTCTCACTTTTATGCAAATATGATCTACCATGGTATCACTCCGTTGACTGTTGCCTCATTAATACTTGATGTGACTGGGGATAGTGATGCACTGAGACAAGATAAGCACGCTGTGTGTGTGTGTGTGTGTGTGTGTGTGTGTGTGTGTGTGTGTGTGTGTGTGTGTGTGTAGGTGTGGTTAGATTCAAGTTCATTTAAAAGGAAAAAGAGAGAGAGAGAGCTTCATGGTTTAAAAATTCAAACTGTTGATTTGGGATGCACCACCAGAGGCCAGTAAGTAGCAGCGTAATGGGGCTTTGATTTGTGCAAAAGTGCATGCAAATTTATGAGCTTGTGCAACACCAGACACTAAGAGTGACCTCGGAGGCCATTACTGCAACATAATACATTCACCGATCACAAATTACCACGCTGCTTTTTGTGATCTAAGCGAACTGCAGCATAAGTTTTTACTTCTTAGCATTCCCATGGTCTCACTTTCATTTTCAGTGCAGTACCACAGAGGAGTGATTCATAAGATGTTGTAGGAAGACTGTAATTCTCAAATCAAACTCCTGCCCCATTATTTTTATCATAAACGTGTTTGACTTTATGATGTTATGTGGAATTTAAAATAACAGCAGAACAATAACGTTTTATTTTATTTTCAGCTCAGTGTTAAACCTTGTCAATGTAGGGTTCATGTCACACTTTATTGAAATCAGCAGCACATGAAAATATGTTAGTGATTGAAGTATACACTGTTAAGTGTAGAGCTGTGAACATGGAATGGCCCTATAAATGTAATAACCAGTAACAATAACTACAGTCAGACATTTGTGAAAACTGGAGGTGTGGAGTTGAGTCGGGTAACTTGGACTCAAGTTAGACTTGAGTCATTTATTTTACGACTTTATCTCTCCTTTCCACTGGACGCAAACAGCGTTTTACCTGCAAGCTCTTTTCCAGCCGGAGTGTTTCAGAGAGAAAACCGGAGCGAATGCGTCCCACACAGCTGGTCCTGGGAGGTCACAACATAAAAGGAGAATTGTAACACCACACGTGATTTCAGAAGTTCACACGATAACATGCAAGGAGACAGTCGGCTGCATCCAAAAAGGTCTGAGTTTATGTTCTGTTCTGTTTACCTACGGAGGCTTCACACATCACACAGAACCTTTGGTGAAGTGCAACAGCCGAGCAAACGGCGTTCTTATGGGACATCTGGAAACGGCTGTTTACTTGTTGGAGCATTAAAGTTCATTCAGGGGTGTCCAACACGTACTGGTCAAGACCTAAATCATGTTAGCCATGGTCATTCCAGACAGAGGGAGAAAAGGCTGAAAGTCCAATGAGATGCACAGTCAACTTTGTTATGGACATTTTATATTTCATTACTTTAATCTTATTAACTGAATGTCCTGAAGCATTCTCACACAGCTGTCATCAAGGACATTAATGTTACAGATAGAATGAACATCATTGGTGCTTTAGCTCACCTAGTGAGGTGTCTGACTCTCACTCCCGTTGTGAGTATATTTTGTCATTTTGAGTTTCTTTTTTACATTAATGTTTTTTTTTTTTTTTACAGTAAGACGCCCCAATTTTTATTTGAGACTCACCGAACGGCATTGAATTCACAGATTAAAAAGATGTGGGTTCAACTTTCATTTTGGAACAATTTTTCAAGCAAGGGAAGGGAATGATCTGAGCATGCAGGAGGACTGACCCATCTTAAACCTTTGTCGGCTGTGCTGAAGAGAAAGGTACAGAACCAAATTATTTAATTAATTAGCTGCATGTTCTCCTGCCCTCTGTCCTCCGGGACACACACACACTGCACGTTCGGCCGGCCGACGAGAAAGTGCAGCTGCAGAGACAGAGGCACATTATTTTTATTAATTTGCTGTGCTCTTCTGTCCTCTAGGCCACACACACACACACACACACACACACACACACACACACACACACGCACACGGGACTGTCTCAGCTGTTATTTTCGTTAAGGAGCGTGCACGTACAGCATGCACACCTCATGCACGAGCCTACTTTTGAAGCTGCAGTTACGTGTTAGGCCTGAGTGGCGATCGTGAGCATAAAAACTTCAGACCTCCTTACAGTCCCTTTAATAAATGCAATCATCATTTGAAAACTGAATTTAGAATTTGCTTAGGTTTTCACTGTGTCATGTTGACTTTTATTTTCTGGTCCAAAACAGCATGACCATAAAGGTAAAGAGAAAAGGAGATCTGTGGCAGCAAACAATTTGTATTTAAAGGATACTTTGCAAACTTTTCGTATTTTTAAACGGTTTTCTTGAGCCACTATGTGCTAAAATGACCCTTTACAGGGTTAACGAAATGCCACCCAGCCCCTATCACACCCTGTGACCAGAATATTCCATTTGCAACTTCAGAGTGGCAAGCAGCTCTGTTGGGGAAATATTGAGCTGACATACCTGGTGCTGCAGTCTGGTTCTAACACACTTCCTGCATTTTTTAGATCATGAACACAGCTGCTTTGTTTAACTTAGTGATGAATCACTCCTGTAGGCACTAAGGAAAGATGGGGAGACCTTTCAGCTGTAAGATTAAGGTGACAAAACGAACGCGCTGCAAAAAGCTTTCGGTTGTACAAATAGACAGTTGGGGGGCTAAAAGCAAGCCAAAACTGCCTAGTTCCCCTTTAAGAGTGCATTTTAACCAGTTTCATCATTATTAGCCTTACAAATAATGCATTTTGGCAGCTTTTTAAAGTGGCATTAAATATTATTCCTTCTTTTTATCTTTATCCAAGCATTAAAATGCTCTCATTAAAAAAAGATGTGCCTGCACCAAGTAAGTGATGCATACCAACATGTATTTCATGGCCAAAATAACAAAAAGTCAAATGGAAAAGGATAGCCAAGGTACCCTGAAGGGGAAAAGAAAACTTTAAAGGGTGAGTGAAGTGCGTTAACAGATTACCACCAAGTCAGATTTTCTGGAAACCAAACTCAAGGTGTGGTTTATCACTTTCATTTGTTTCAATTTAGCTCAACTTGAACCTGTTTTAATTTCTCTTTTTTTTTTTTTTGCTTAAAACTTTGTAAATTTTGACTTTTTCTAAAAAATAAATGAGAGAGAGAGAGAGAGAGAGAGAGAGAGAGAGAGAGAGAGAGAACGGCTCAAAGACTTTTTTATATTTAATGTTGATGACATCTGAACAACCTCGGACAGTTAGAGCTAATTAAAACACACATAAAAAACAGCTTGACTCTCTAGAGAATAAATGACCTGGACACTGTTTTCCACTAACACATATAACTGGAATTCCCCTTTTCAATAATCCTATTTATACTGATTACCAGGACTTTCATCATTCATGATTCTTCTGGAAACAAACCAGGTGAAACTTTGCTCACGCTGTGTAAATTATTTACTGATTGATGAAGTGAGAAAAAGGGAAGCACCTCATCAATCGGTTTCACCTGAAGCTGTTTCGTTCTGGACACTTTCCATAACTTGATGCTGTGGTGAGTTTTTATTTTCACCTTTACGAGAGGGGTTATCTCTATTTTGGGAACAGAGGTGTGTTTTATTAAAAACAATCTATTTTCTACTTTTGTAGCTTTATTTCTGACTATGAATTATGCTGAAAATGACTCATATTTGTATTTTTTTGTTTGAAAAATCAATTTTCATCCAAGTGCTCCCCCTCCTTCTCTGTCTCTCCATCCACAGCGTTGATGTGAAATCCATACTGTCTATCTTCCATGAAAAGATGACTTTATGAGCCTCGTCACAGTGCTGACTTCTCATATATTCCAAAAGATCCCTTTGCGTTACGTTTACTCAGTTCCTCCTCAGTGCACTTGTCTGTGAAAATCTCCCTGATGCTGCACTCTCACCTTTTGGCACACATGAACAAACTTTGCATGTCGCACACGTAAGCCCACGCTAACACACACGCAAGCTAACTAGGTCACCTTGATGTGTGAATCTGGTGTCAGCCCATGCATCCGTGTTTGTGTGTGTTCATACGCTCCTGTGGGTTGCTGTTTGTGTCCCCATCGTGAGTTGAGTCATTAGACCGGCTGCAGCTCACTTATAGCTGGAACTTTTCCTTTAAGACCTGAAATGAAGTGTGTTTGTGTTCAAATGGGTGTGTTAGGCTGAAACACACGAGTGCCAACAGATAATTATGTTCATGTTTATTTATTTGGCAGACGCTTTTATCCAAAGCGACTTACAATTTATAACCTATAGGGCATGCTGTGATCCGTGGGGGAAACCGGAGTACCCGGAGGAAACCCACGCATGCATGGGGAGAACACGCAACTCCACGCAGAAAGGCCGCAGCCGAGTTTCGAACCTGCAACCTTCGTGCTGCGAGGCAACAGTGCTAACCACTGCACCACCATGCATAATTACATCATCAAGGACTGAGATGTGTCGATAAATCTCACTGCTCAAGGGGCCTTTATCCAATGATAAACAAAGCTCTGGAAGCGTCGCTAACTTTGGACCGCCCTGGCAACAAATGAACGCCCAGGAACCGTTTGAGCAAACCGAGGAGTCCTTCAGCCTGAAAATCCTTCAGCACCTCTGGGAGAGACGAGACAAGCACTTGTGCGCACACCCAGGCACTTTCTGACGCTCTCACAGGCAAACTTTTAATGGCTTTATCAGGTCGGCTGCATCTTCGGGTGACGTCCCTCTTTAACCTACAGAAGCACCAGACTGATTGATTAAACCTTAATGAAACATTCACTGTTGTCCCTCTGTGACAAATGAGATTATGGTGCCCTGTGTATTTATTTTAATGAGCGTAACAGGATTCATTTCCTCCTCCAACTTCACAGTCTTCTCCATCCGTTTGTCTCCCTGCTTTGTGAGTACTCCTGCACTCTGACAGCAGTGTGACTCACATGGATTAAGTAAAAAAAACAAACACACACACTGTTTCATCGAGATGAACTCTGGTGTCAGAAAACAACTGCACCGCAGGATCACAAGACGCCACTTAAATCTCATCTAATTAGTTTCCTTGTAGGATTTAGCTCTGACATTTAGTTTCCTGATTACCTGATAAAAGCTTTGACAAATGGTAACGGGATAATAAAGTCTTGTCTTTCTCAGTAAATTGTTAGTTTCCAAATGGAGTTAACCATAAAATATGTTGTGTTTGATGGTGTATTATTTTTGTTTTATTCGGCTCCTCTGACTTTTCCCACTTGTGATGAATCTGTGTGATAACTAATGTTTGCGTATTAGATGCGCTTTACTAATGACTGGTTTTGCCCTCTTTTGCTTTCAGATCTGCCAAAAACTCTTTGTGCTGTTAATTCAACAAGGTGCTGGAAACGTTTCTCAGAGCTTCCGGCCCATGCCAACATTATAGCGTCACACATCTGCATTGTATATGTACAGCTGGGCATGTGAATCTCCTCCCGTTCCACCACATCCTAAAGGTTCTGGACTGAGTTGAGATCTGGTGACTGTGAATTATTAATAATTATGAACTCAGTGAGCCCAGTTCAAGATTATTTGTATTTTATGACATGGTGCATTAGATGATGGGTCCACTGTGGTCATGAAAAGATGGAGATGGTCAGCAAACGGGCAAAATGAGGTCAAAATTATGTTTTCAATCAAACATGGTCGACTTCCTGTTTTTTTTTTACCACATGGGTGCAAGAGATTTCCGTGCAGCTAGGTAAATACTGCAAGTGTATCAAACTTTATACCTGTGCTATAAAAGGAACATTAGCATGCTGATTTTTCAGTTTCCAGAGGGCACTGTCAAGCCCTTTTTTTTGCAATGTTTGAGATGCCTTTAAATATGTAAATGTCCCTCAGGATCTGCATTTGTGCAAAATTTTGTGACTTTTTGACTATGTTAAGGCCTCCAAGAAGGTGATTATTTTGCCTAAATAATAATAATAAAAATAAAGCTATAACCCTAACCCTAACAGCAACAAGATCATGGTGTTTAAACCAGGTGGGACTAAGGGGTCCAAAATGGGACAAGAACATGCTTTCAAGGTCAAATTCTGACCTGACCAGTTTTCTTTTCTCTTTTAACCTTTAGGTAAAATGTCTGAGAACATGTTCTCATTTACAAATATGAGCTGGCCAAGAGGGCTGCACAGTGACACAGTGATTAGAGCTGTTGCCTTGTAGCAAGAAGGTTCTGGGTTCGCTTCCCGGCCTGGGATCTTTCTGCATGGAGTTTGCATGTTCTCCCTGTGCATGCGTGGGTTCTCACCCGGGTACTCCGGCTTCCTCCCACAGTCCAAAAACATCACTCTTAGGTTGATTGGTCTCTCTAAGTTGTCCTCAGCTGTGTGTGTGTGTGTGTGTGTGTGTGTGTGTGTGTGTGTGTGTGTGTGTGTGTGTGTGTGTGTGTGTGTGTGTGTGTGTGTGTGTGTGTGTGTTTACAGCCTCTGATGATTCACCCATGTGTGTTTGTTGCCCTGCGATGGACTAGCACTATGTCCAGGGTGTAACCCGCCTGATTGCCCATTGACCGCTGGAGATAGGCACCACCCACCCCACCCCACGACCCCACATGGACAAGTGGGTTCAGACAATGGATGGATGGATTGATGGACCTGGCCAAGAGGTCTTGGAAGGAAGTGCAAAAAATATATATAAATAATTAATTAATAATAATAATTGTAACAAAATAAAATACAACAACAAAAATACATTTGAGCGTTACAGATGGAGTCCATATTCTTTACCCACTTATCCACACGGGGGGGGGGGGGCTGGTGCCTATCTCCAGCAGCCTTCGAGCAAGCAGGCACAACACCCTGGACAGATTGCCAGTTATCATAAGGCAACACAAAGACACACAGGACAAACAATCAAGGGAGGAAGCCGGAGAACACGGAGAGAACCCACGCATGCACAGGGAGAACATGCAAACTCCTTGCAGAAAGATCCCAGGCTGAGATGTGAACCCAGGACCTCCTTACTGCAAGGCAACAGCGCTAACCACTGCGTCACTGTGCAGCCCAGTTGTAAATCTCTTTTCTTCTCATGCTCCTTTTAAGCTGAAGCGACTCTTCTTTGTGCCTAAATGCATTGAGTTGCTGCCTAGTTGGTTCCAAGATGGCGGGGTGGTTCCAAGATGGCGCCGTGAGGTCGGCTACCGTCACGATTGCTCCGACCACCTCTTCGTTTGTTTTGGTTTTTTCAAAGTTTGTTTTAGCGTTCTTAAATCGTTAAATTAATCACCATTGGGTACATTAGGTATGACAGTGCCACTCTTGTTTCTATTGGTGTACAATGCCTTATGCGAGCTGCATGAGGCTCTCACCCAGCACCAGATACAACACCGGGATGCCGCGCTTATTGTGACGGGGGACTTCAACGGTGCCAACCTCAAACGCGCAGCGCCGAACTTTCATCAGCATATCACCTGCCCCACCAGAGGTGAAAGGACACTGGACCACTGCTACACTACGGTCAATGGCGGCTACAAGGCACAATCTCGCCCTCCATTTGGCAAATCCGATCATGCCGCCATCTTCCTCATGCCAAAATACAAACAAAGGCTGAAACAGGAAGTTCCGGTTCAGAGGAAGGTCGCGTGCTGGACGGACCAATCGGTGGCTGCATTACAGGACGCACTCGACAACGCAGACTGGGACATGTTCAGAAACAGCTACGATAATGACGTCAACGTGTTTACGGAAGCGGTTGTGGGATTCATCGGGAAACTAGCGGTTGATACCGTGGAGACAAGGACTATCACTACGTTTCCCAACCAGAAGCCGTGGGTGGATAAAACCATCCGCGAAGCTCTGAGATCCCGCACCGCTGCCTATAACACGGGACTCGCGACGGGGGACATGAACCCGTACAAAGCCGCGTCATATGACGTGCAGAAGTCGGTAAAAGAGGCGAAGCAGCGCTACGGGAGGAAACTAGTCACAACTCAAACAGAGTGACTCTAGGAGCCTGTGGGGGGGACTGAGGACAGTAACGGATTATAAAGCACCAACAACCGGTATGACGAACGCGGACGCGACTCTGGCAGACGAGCTGAACACTTTCTATGCTCGCTTCGAGGCTGCAGCTAAGGACTCCAACGATGCTAGCGGCACTAACGGCTGTAGACAGGAAGATACTGCCAGCACCAGAAACATGCTCGTCATCTCTGAGCATGACGTGAGGAGAGCCTTCAAGAGAGTGAACACCAGGAAAGCAGCAGGACCAGACGGCATCCCAGGTCGTATCCTCAGAGACTGCGCATAGCAGCTAGCTCCTGTGTTCACTGAGGTATTCAACATCTCGTTATCTCAGTCGGTGATCCCCAAATGCTTCGAGTCCATCATTGCTCCTGTCCCGAAGAAACCCCACCCTGCTTCTCTCAATGACTATTGCCCTGTAGCCCTCACCTCAGTAGTGATGAAGTGCTTTGAACGCCTGGTCAGAGACTTCATCATTTCTTCACTACCAGACACACTGGACCCACTACAGTTCGCTTACCGTCCAAATCGTTCTACAGACGATGCCATCTGTCATCTCCTCCACACATCACTCACTCACTTGTACACTAGAAGGGGGAATTATGTTAAAATGCTCTTCATCGACTACAGCTCTGCATTAATACCATAATTCCCTCCACACTCACCACCAAACTGGAACACCTGGGACTGAGCTCGTCTATGTGCCAGTGGATCTCCAACTTTCTAACTGGCAGACCACAGGCAGTAAGGATGGGCGGACATGTCTCAGCCCCCACCACTCTCAGCACTGGAGCCCCCCAGGGGTATGTTCTTAGCCCCCTGCTGTACTCTTTGTACACATACGACTGTGCGGCCAGTGCCAGCTCCACCACCATCATTAAGTTTGCTGACGATACCGTCGTGGTGGGCCTGATCTGACAATAACGAGGCGGCCCACTTAAAGGAGGTCAGGAATCTGGAGACCTGGTGCAAGAGGAACAACCTCCTTCTAAACTAAACGTCAGTAAAACGAAGGAGTTGATAGTGGACTTCAGTAGAAAGCAGTAGAGGAACTACCAGATCCCCGTCATCAACGAGTGCCCAGTGGAGAGAGTGATCAGCTTCAAATACCTCAGTGTTCACATCAGGCAGGACCTGTCATGGTCCTGTCACATCAACACCGTGGTGAAAAAGGTCCAGCGGCGTCTCTACTACCTCAGACGCTTGAGAGACTTCCGACTGCCCCCCAGGGTGCTCAGGAACTTCTACTCGTGCACCATAGAGAGCATCCTGACGGGGAACATCATAACCTGGTTCGGGAACAGCACCATGCAGGACAGACGAGCTCTACAGAAGGTTATACGATCAGCTGAGCGCACCATCCGCTCCGAGCTCCCTGACCTGCACTCAATCTACAGCAGGCGGTGCTGGACCAAGGCCAGGAAGATCGTGAAGGACCTCAGCCATCCAAATAACAGACTGTTCTCTCTGTTGAGGTCAGGAAAGTGATTCCGCTCCCTGAAGACCAACACAGAGAGGCCGAGGAGGAGTTTCTTCCCATTGGCGATACGATCTTTAAATCACACCGCCACATAGTAAGTGCCCACACATATGGTTCTCACACACACTGAACAGTTTGGACTTTGCTTAAGCACAGTTGCACTACAAAGTCACTAAAATGTGGTTTGCACAACTCTGGACATTATATATGTGGCAAGGTGAATAAACGATGGCCCGGGTGGGATACGATCCCCAGACTCCCGGGTGAGAGTCATACGCTCTAACCAGTCAGCCAAAGGGACATCCCCTTGGCCAAGTAGCCAAGGCGCATGATCAATCGGGACATTGTGACAGGACGCTCACACTGTCACATCTATATATATATATATATATATATATATATATATATATATATATATATATATATATATATATATATATATATATATATATATATATATATAATTTCCATTTAATACTTGTTCAGCTGCTGTTTTGTACAGATATTTTTATTTCTTCACACATTCTTATACATTTACATACTGTGTATTTTGTTGTACAGTTACTTTATTCTCAACTTCAACTTATATATATTTTATCTTATTCCTTCCCAGCTAAATTTACCTTTTATTCTAATTTGTATTGTGTTGTGCATTTTGTTGTAAAGCTATTCTATTATTCAACTTTAATTCAGATATATTTTACCTTACTCTTTCCCAGTTAAATTTACCCTTCATTCTAATTCGTGGTGTACAGTTATTTTATTTTCAACTCTTAGGTCAGGAGCAGTTGTGTAAGGCATTTCACTGCATTTCGTACTGTGTATGGCGCCAAATGGCAGCCTCGCCTCTGTCAGACCTCCCCAGGGTGGCTGTGGCTACAAGTAGCCTACCATCACTAGCAGTGTGTGAATGTGAGTGTATGTGAAAGCGTCTTTGGGTGTCTTGAAAAGCGCTATATAAGATCAATGCACTATTATTATTATTAAACAGGTTTTCCACGGTTTCCATCATGGCTCTGTGGGGTTACCGTGGAAACCAAGGATACAAGCAGTTGGGACCCATGCTGACTAAATTCCATATGTGGTAGGCAATCCTGGTCCTTGAGTGCCCGCTATTCAGCATGTTTTAATTGTTTCCCTGCTCCAAAACACCCAATTCGGTGCGTGACAGGGTAAGTATCATGTCACTGTATCCCGATTGGTCATGCACTATGACTACTTGGCCACAGAGATGCCCCTTTGGCTGACTGGTTAGTGCACGTGACTCTCACCCGGGAATTTGGGGATCAAATCCTGCCCGGGCCATCGTTTCTCCACCTTGCCACAAAGTGTTACATCACCTGTTTACCAGCCGTTCATGCTCTACAGAAGCCAGAACCAACTGAATGAAAGCATGTGTGCTGGAGCAGGGAAACCACTAAAACATGCTGGATGGCAGCACTGGAGGACAAGGATTGCGTACCCCTTGTGTATGATTTTTAACATTTTAATTGATTAGTTTAATATTATATTTCAACCGTTTGTTTCAAATCCACCTTAAAAACGTTCCTCGTAGTAGAGAATTGGTGTTTGAACTGCATGAAGACTCCTGGTGCGCTGAGTTGGACCACTTCCATGCAGACAGAAACGCTAGTGGGCTGCGTTTGGCTCAACCCCCTTCCCGCCATGACTGCTGTGAGAGGCAAACGGTGATGACGACAGCGCGTAAACCGGCTGCTGGAGACAGGAGACGCTCCGGTTACGCTGTTTGAGCGGCGAACACAAGTGCCTGCCAGCCCACACGGCACCAGCCAGCCGCTTCCACATCCAGAAGACCCCACAGCTCCGTGCGTTAGATGGATCAACACAGGACGCGCTTTTCAAAGTCTCTCACCAATCTGCTTTTTAATGAGGCGCGCATTCACGCGCAGTATTTGGAGGAACTTTCCTAGCAGCTGAGCCTAATTTGACCGATCACAAGTGCAGAAAGACACACGGCTCCGTTTAACGAGGATGCCAACGAGGCACCGCGGCTCCCCGGCGCCTAACCAGAGCGATCTGTTCACGGACGGCTCTGACACATCAGACCCCACCGAGATGGAGAGGCAGATCCGCCTTCTGCTGTTCGGCTTGTGCGTAACCATCGCCGCCGCGACCTTTGTCGGAGGTGTGTATTCGCTGCTTTCTCTCCTCCGGATGAGGAGAAAGACGTCTCTGTGTTTGATCGTGGCTTCCATGTCCGTGGACGACCTGCTCAGCGTGGTGCCTCTCTCCCTCTTCCTGCTCCTCCAGTGGGAGACGCGCGCAGGTGAGGGGTCGGGCCTCCTGTGCACTTTGTCCGGACTTCTGTACGTGTTCCAGGGGGTTTCCAGCAACATGAAGGCTTGCCTCATAGCAGCGTACACTTTTTATGTCACCAAGAGGTTCGGGGTGCTCCAGTCTGTCCGCCGGCCCCTCAGGGTGATGTGGGCTGTCGGCGGCGTGTGGGCGGTGAGCCTGGCCGTCAGCGTGTTGCCTCTGTGCGGATGGGGCAGCTTTACGCCCGCCTCTCTCGGCTGCTTCCCCGAAAGCAACGGTTTTTACATCCTGCTGCTCTTCTCGCTTTATTTCCTGTGCTTCTGTGGATTGCTGGGTTTCTTCATCCCACTCACGTATCAGCTGCTGTGCTCCAGAGAGCCCCAGAGGACGTTGCTGTACCCGAGCTACTTGGACATGTCCCGGGGACTGAGCGGCTCTGCGCCTCTCTGTGACCTTCCGTCGTTTTCTCGGGACAGCCTGGATAAAAGTTTGGGCGCGTACAACGAGCTGAGCCCGAGTTCGTGCGGGACAGAGATCAGAGACACCTGTATGTCCCCGGTGTCCATCAGCGGACAGAGGACAGCTGCTGTTGGAGACACGCCGGTGGTGTTTGCGCAGAAGCGCTTCTCCATGATTCTGGCAGTGGTTCGGATCATTTTATGGATGCCAATGATGGTAAGCAGCCTTACGGAGTCCCATCAATGCCAAGAATAAAATAACTCACACAAAATTATATCAAATATTTTACGTTTTTTCTGAATTACAAGTGTTGTTTATTCAAACTGACCAAATATGAATTCAATTCTTAAAATAAAACCAACTTTAGGGTTTTAACATCCTCAGGAAGGAGGGCTGCTCTGTTGTAAACCCAGAATGGTCATGAAGGGTTTTTGGATGCACCATCCACAAAGGAGCAGCCAAAAGAATCAGAAAAACACCCGAAAACAAATCATCATAATAAAAGAGAAAAAAAACTATTTCATTTTCTCATCATGAACAAGAGATCTGCTGATGAAGTGTTTTGTTTCCTCTCAGAATAAAACTGAAACAATGAGACCTCATGGGTGGCGAATTAATGAATGAAAAAGAATTTGATGTCCCTTGCTGCCAGTACAGTGAAATTTCCAGGGATTATCTTCTTGTTTATTAAATGCATTAAACACCATAATAAAAAACAACCTTTTAATAATGCTTCACTATTGTTTCAAATTAGCATTCCCTGAAGGACCTGAGAACAGCAGTCTGCAGGTCTTAATGAAGACCGCAGGGCATCATTCATTAGGGTACATTGTGAAGTAACACACACACACACACACACACACACACACACACACACACACACACACACACACTTGATCATACTGAGGAAATAAAGTAATAAACTTGAACTGAAAAAAGCAGTCTGAACACATGAACCAGCAACAGAAACATTACTCAGAGCAACATTCTGTTGAAAGAAATGAACGTTTTATGGTTTTGAAGTTCAGTCTCAGCTAAATATTCTTTATTTATTTATTTATTTATTTATTTATTTATTTATTTATTTATTTATTTATTTATTTATTTATTTATTTATTTATGCATAGCTATAAAATTTTGATTATGACACACATTTGCTGTGGCTTTGTTCCGATAAGCTTCTGTAATGCCACAAGATTTATTTCCATCCAGTGTTGCGTTCATGTTTCACCAAGATCTTGCATTGATGATGGTAGGGTCTGACCGCTGCACAAAGCCTTCTCCAGCACATCCCAAAGATTCTCAATAGGGTTACGGTCTGGACTGAAAATGATGTCTCATGCTCCCTGAACCACTCTTTCACTATTTGAGCCTGATGAATCCTGGCATTGTCTTCTTGGAATATGCCCGTGCCATCATAGATGGAATAACCTGGTCATTCAGCATATTCAGGTAGTCAGCTGACCTCATTCTTGGAGCAGATCCTGTTGCTGAACCCAGACCTAACCACCTGCAGCAGCCCCAGATCATAGCACTGCCCCCACAGGCTTGTACAGTAGGAACGCACGATGGGTGCATCACTTCATCTGCCTCTCTTCTTACCCTGATGCACCATCACTCTGGAACAGGGTCCATCTGGACTCATCAGACCAGTTTTAATAAAGCGTTGGACAGTTCTTCACCCATCTTTTGTACGTTCTTGCTGTGTTTGTCTTCAAATTCCATTTTTGGTTATTTTTTAAACACAAATAAGGTTTTTTTCTTTACCTTGCTGACGCTTCGTTTGCGGCTGCAAACATCCTCAGAGCTGACGCCGATGGTGGCGCCTCTTCCTACTCCATTTATCCGTGGGCAGCAGAGGACGTTGTCGCCCTCTGCTGCCCACTCTCTCCTCTTATTCTTTGGATAAACGGAGTAGGAAGTGATGCCACCATCAGCGTCAGCTCTGAGGATGTTTGCAGCCGCAAACGAAACGTAAGTAAGGTAAAGAAAAACCTTATCTGTGTTTAAAAAAGAACCAAAAATGGAATTTGAAGACAAACACAGCAAGAACGTACGAAAAATACGGACCACAAGGAACAAAGGACTTCCGCCGTTTGGAATGTTTACACCAAAAACGCGTACGTCTTAGGAACCACCTTCGTTTGAATTTAAGATGCCGGGACGAAAACATCACACCAACAAGCCTACAGCTGAAAACACCGATCCAGACCAAGACAGCACGGAACATACTGGAAAGAACACAGAAAGCACGACTCAAAGAAAGGATAAGAAACATAGCAACCAAACAGAAGCAAGTGGATAACGAACTGGAAAGAAGACACATGGACTTAAAAAGTAATTACAAACTTGATGAAAAAGCGGAGGAACTAATTAAAGGACACATGATGGAAAAACAGGAAAAAGAGTTCACAAAGGTAAAAGAAAGACACATAAAGAAGTTAAACAAACTTATCAACAAGAAAAAGAGAAAAGAAATACAAGATAACACCACAGAAAGCTCATGGGTATGTAACCTTTCACAATACAAACTAACAGAAGCAGAAGAGAGCATATTAAAGAAAGGTTTAAACTTTGCAGTCACACCAAAAGAAATACCATATGATGAATTTATTGTAGCAACAGAACTAGCATGTCAACAGATCACAGATGAGGGAAAGAAAGCAGAACTCAGAAATAACGTAGTTGGGATTTTAAAAAACAGCCAAATTCAACACAGCAATATTACAAAAGAAGAACAATCAGCCATGACAGCTTTATCAAAAAATGAACAGATAATTATTCTACCGGCAGACAAAGGAAGAACTACAGTGGTTATGGATGGAGAAAAATGTAAACAACAGATGAAACAGATGCTAGAGGACAAAAATACATACAAAATACTTAAAAAAGACCCAACAGAAAACATTAAGAAAAACATGAAAAAATTACTGAAGCCACTACAAAAAAAGGCAAATAACAGAAAATATGTACAAACTGGATTCCTACAGCAAACATTATACCAAGAATATATGGAACTCCAAAAATACACAAACAAAACACCCCACTTAGACCAATAGTAGACAGCATAGGTACACCAACTTAGGGTTGGGCATTGCTTGATTTTGAACGATTCCGATTCCAATTCCTCGTTTCGATTCCGGTACTTATCGATTCCTGATTTCGATTCTTTTAGGTCGTGACATGTTTTACATGAGCCAGCTAACCACAGGTCCTACTTGATGAAATAATCTTAACTTCAACATGAATTTTAATTCTATGAACAACAACATCACCTTCATTTAGACAAAAACATGTTTTGGAGAAAGAAAAAAAAAAGCAAAAGACTTGCAGCACAGCCAGTGTGTTTGTTTCTGACCACAGCTGCGGACAGACAGCTGGTGTGACCAGCTCTGAAAAGCGTTGATCACAATTTGCAGATCACGTTTTTTTTTTTTTTTTCACAGAGATCGGCCGCGGATTCCTCTTCCGTTGGCACACTAGGAATTGAAACTAGGAATCGAAATAAAAAACGTTGAGCGATTCCAGGGAAAATGAACAGTTGGAACCGGTTCCAATTGATACTCGATTCTCGGTGCCCAACCCTAAATACAACATGGTAAAAGAAATCAGCAAAATCATCAGTCCGTTATTAGGTAACACAGATCAACATTGCAAAAATGCAATAGAAGATGACGACATATCTCACATGACGTCACATCCCTGCTCACAAAAACACCAACCCAAAAAACCATAGACATAGTAGTTAACAGAATCAGACAGGACAAGACTTTACACAAAAGAACAAACCTCACAGCAGATGACATAGCACAACTGACAGGACTGGTAGCTAACTCCACTTACTTCACATACGATAACACAATATACAAATAACTGGAAGGCTTCGCCATGGGTAACCTGTTATCAGCCACCCTGTGCGAGTTTTTCAAGGAAGATCTAGAACAAAAAGCCATAGCCACCCCCCCCACCCCCCACCCCCCCCAATCCCTAAACTGTAAAATAAAACTATGGAAACGCTACGTGGATGACATACTGGAAATCATACCAAAAGGACAAACAGAAACACTAACACAACACTTGAATAACATTGACGACACAGGCAACATAAAATTCACATATCAGACAGAAACAGAAGGCAGCATAGCATTTATGAACATGAAAATAACCAGGCAGACCGACGGGACCCTAAACATAAACATATACAGGCATGGACGTAATTTTCACTTTAGAAGTGGGGGGGGGGGGGGGGGGAGGACGGGGGGGGGAGGGAACCAGCTGTCAGCGCAACAAGAGAAATCACATTACAACAAAAACTGCAGGCNGGGGGTATCTTTACAGTGTGCTCTAATGGGAAACAGGCTTCAACACAAACTGTTGTTTTCCGCTCAGTCCTAGAGCTCAACCAGTGTCAGTTTAATATGGTGTAATATTGTTTTTGGATGGTAAAAAGTGCAGGGGTCAAAACTTGACTTTGGAAAAAGTGGGGGGGACATGTCCCCCCTGTCCCCCCAAAAAATTACGTCCATGTATACAGGAAACCAACACACACCGACCAATATCTATTATTGACATCAGAACACCCCACCATACACAAAATGTCAGTAATCAGAACATTATATCACCGAGCAAACATAATAACAGAAGAAAGAGACCATAAACAAGAGGACAAACGCATACAACACGCTTTAAAGACCTGTGGATACCCGACATGGGCGATAAACAAAGGAAAACAACAAACAACAACAGAAAGAAAAGAACAACCTAAGCAAACAACCAGCAACCCTGAAAGACAAGAACCAAAACCAGTGATAGCCTCACCATACATCAGAGGCATGACAGAAAAAATAAGAGCAACAGTGAAAAAACACAACATAAACACACCAACAAAACCATACACAACAGTTAGAAACAGACTAGTACACCCAAAAGACAAGATACCAGCTGGACTTAAATGTGGAGTCGTTTACGAAATCCCATGCAAACTCTGCAATAAAACATACGTAGGAGAAACCGGACGCCAACTAAACACACGAACAATAGAACATAGAAAGGAGTGCGAGAAAGAAACAAGTCGAAAACACACAAGAGCAGCAAAACAAGAAGCATAAAGCACAATAAAGAAGTCAGCCGTAACAGATCACTGCACAAGAGAAAACCATGCAATGGACTGGGACAACACAAGGATTATAAACACCGAACACCAGAAATACAAAAGATGGATAAAAGAAGCAATCGAGATAAGGAGACATGGATGTGGGACCATGAACAGAGACGATGGAGTTTACTCATTGGATCACACACGGGACTGCATCACCGGAGAGGGGAGAGCGGGCAGCAGAGGGCGACAACGTCCTCTGCTGCCCGCAGATAAACGGAGTAGGAAGTGACGCCACCATCAGCGTCAGCTCTAGGGAGTTCTTCACCCAGTTTTAGTCCTTTCAGCAGTCTCCTTAGATGTTTTCTCTGCTTGATGCCAATGACCTGACCCTTCTCAAACAGACGAACATCTTTTCCACAACCACCAGATGTGTCTTTCCGCATGGTTGTTTAAGAAGTGAGAAGCAACTCATTGCACCGGTTGGGTTAAATAACTTGTTGCCAGCTGAAAGATAATCACCCATTTATCCAATAGGAGGCTCCTACCTGTTTCCTCAGTTAAATTCAGGTGGTGTTTTAATTTTTGGACAGGCAGTTGTTAGCAAAAGATTGTTTTACTTTTCCCATTAGGTGTATATTTTGTTGCGGGAAATAGAGTTGGGAATCGGCTGGGATAAATTTAGCAAAACAAAGAGCTTCTCACTGGAAACCAAGTTCAATAATTAAAAATTCAGAGCTGCCAAAAAGTTATTTAACCAAAATATAGATGCAGTGAGAAGCTTCTCATTTTTTAAAACTGTCCTGTCTGTATTCTTTTGTAGATGAAAAGATGTAATTTTCTTCTCAGAAGGGTCAAACTGTCTACATCAAGTAAACAAATCTGAAACTATTCCTGAATCATTTAAAGAATGCAAAAACCCATTTTGCTTTTATTCTTTCAAACCTCCTCAAGGCCGCAGACTGGTGTTTGGGGAATAAATGTGAAAAATAAACTTTCAATATTTGGTGACATCACATAAAATGATCAAAAGGAGAAAAACACAGATTATTAAAGTCTGAGTGTTTTGTACTTAACTAAAGGTGTTGAGACAGAACAGCTGTGTAGTCCTAATTTTCTTTGGAGAATAAAAATTGGGCTGTTAGTAAATGAAAGAAGGTTATTTGGTGTGTAACTGGAGAAAATGATGCACCCACTATGCTTCGTGCTGGCCCTACCAACCTGTGGTAGCAGCATTATGATCTGGGTCTGAATCAGCTGCAGGTCAAGGTTCAGCTCTGTTTTCTTCCAAATCGATTACATATGATTATCAATGTACTTGTGAACACGTATCGCTATCCTAATGGTGGGATTTGAGTGTTTATAGTCCCAGAAAAGAATTCAAGGCTTCATTTCCGTACATGCAAAGGTCACAATAATGTTCAGACTTATTCTGAAGGGAGAATTCTGCACCAGTTTTTTTTTCTTCTGTAAAATACCCTGGAGGAACAACTCTTGCAGCTCTGGATGGAAATGCATGTTGCAAAAATGTCACAGCGAATGCAAGCTATTGTAAAAGTGGCTCAACAATGTGACATTTTTGTAGTGAAGAATTGGATTTTAAAACAAAAGAAACTTCAAATGAAAGAAACTCCATCTTGTGTAAATTTTCTTCTCATTCACGTCTCCTTGCTCCACTTCCTCATGCATTTTGAATAGCTGACTCCCCGAGTGAACTAATTTCCTCTTCCCTTTCGCTCACAGACATTGGTGCTCATACGGCATGCAGTAAACGCACGCAGCTCCTCCCTGGAGACCCTGAGCTTCTTCCTCACTCTGCTTGCACCTGCGGTCACTCCCCTGTTTGTGCTGTCGGAGCGCTGGATCCACATGCCATGTGGCTGCTTCATTAACTGCAAACGGGATGCAACACAGGAACCCTCAGGTAGATTTAAAGTCATTTCCTAACACACGGTCAGGTTTGATAGAACCAAGAATGGATTTCTCCATGAAAAAAATGTACGAAAAGCTCTTTTGAAATGTTATTGGTAAGAACGATATTAAAATAATTTGTCTGGTCCGCAGCGATGAAAAGAAAGTTTGAGTTCAACCTCTCCTTCCAACAAGGCTATGGAGTCTACAAGTTGTCACACGCCACAAAGTCCCACCGCAGCCATCCTGTAGAAAATCCCGCTTACCACAGCCTTTTCAACTGTGACTTCTCAAACCCACGGCTTGATGCACTGGAAAGTGGTGGGTTCTCCAGGATTAGTCCCATCTTTGATTTCAGCACCTCTCCCCTGGTGGACAGCTCCTCACACGCAGGCCTTGTTTTAGAGACCAGTGGAGGGGAGGTGCTGGCTGATTGTCCCCCGCTTCCTCACGAGAACCACGAGACCGACAAAGAGTTTCCCAGCATCCCTTCACTGCCTCCCCATCACCGGGAACAGGATCACAGTCTCAACGACTCATCATCAGTGTTTGAAGGGCCAGAGAGGAGGCTGTCACATGAGGAATGTCGGAAAATCGAGCTGACGGACTGGGAGTGGTGCCGGAGTAAATCAGAGAGGACACCCAGACAGGTACAGCAAAGTATTAGTGTGATCTTAAAGCATTAAATTAGGCTATTTGTTCCTACCCTTTACTGTTTAATGGCCAGCATTAATTGATTTTTTCCTACAAACAGAGTGTTATTTTTTAAGTAATCAAACCTCTTTTTCCTCCAGCAAATTGCCAATTTTAGGACTATAAAATGAATATATTGTCAATCTGTCTCTTTCTAATTATTGTAGAATTAAAAAGACATTCTGAAAAGGAGCTTGTTCCACCTTTAAATACCTGTGTGACTTTTTTTCCTGCTACAGTTTCTCCATTCTCCATCACACCTTAAAATTTAAAGGTATGGTTTGCTCGCTTAATCAATACATTTGCAGGGATCTCTGGTAGGAATGAATGCCGTGTGAGCTGCTCACGTGGCAAAAAATGTGCAGAAACTTTTTGATCAGCACAGACAAGTCTGCTGCAGCAGAGAGTGGCACGACACGACAGGATTTGGAGTCTAATTTCCTGATATTTGGACATCTCGCCTCTGATTGGATAACAGCAATGTGACTCTACCACTGACTTCATTTGCTCTGGAACATTGATGTTTTGTCATCGCAAATAACACAAGCCTGAAGGACTTCTGCTATGTGGTGGAGTTGCTAATGCTAACGATTAGCTCCTACTAGCCGAGGCGTTCTCTGCTGTTTTCCTGTACGCTAAACCAGCTTTTCCCGATGAATGAGTCCATGAAAGTTAAGTGACAGTGTAACGTAGGTCTGCCAGGCTTTTCTAATCCTAGAGTCTCACCGTCTGTTTTCTATCAGAAGCTAATGCAGGAGAAAGGTGCAGGAGACTATTTTCATGTTCAGCCTGCATGAAAAACTCTGATTGACTGATTATAATCAGAAATAAACATTACAAAATAAGATAGTATGCATGTGATTGAGATAATATTATTACACCAGCTTTTCTCTTTTTGTTTATATACAGCATTTTACTCTAGAATGCATTAATTGATCAGAATGCCATCTGCAACTTCTTTCGGAAACCCAAAAGGCATTTGATACCGCTCCAAGTCTCCAAACATACCACCAGGTTTAGCCCGATTTGTTGATTTACCCTGGGAAGTAATAATACCAACAGAATGTATTCAAGATTAATGATGAAAGCTGTCTTCCTAATGTGTATTTATGAGTGCACACGTGTGCTCTAATGACTTTTTAATGAAAGAGCAAAACAAAAACAATAAATCCATAAATTATTTATCTGTGTGTCACTGGAAGTTCAGGGAAAACTGTTTATCTATGTAGTGTGGACTAAGTAATGCATTGTTCTCTTTTCTACACCACTCTATAATTGTACCCAAACACACAACTCCACTGAGTGATAAAAATTCGTTAAGCATGCCATAATGAGCTTTGAATTTATGAAAAGTAAATACCCACCTTCTTAGGTCATGGATTAATTGTGATTAACCACATTACATGCAAAGCTGAGTTCAGTTCCACAAGCCTGCCATGTCTCGTTAGCGCCAGATCCCTCAAAATTTTAAAATGACTTAAATAGAACCCATCTGGCAACAAGAAATATGCTAACATATCCAAAAAAGCACATAATCTCTTGTTCTGAAGTAATTCAAGATTAATAAAATGAATAAAAACATTTAGAGCACTGCAGATCTCACTTACTTTCATTCAAAGTGGTACTTCACTGAAAAACACTTTTTCATTATTATTTCTGGTTGTAATCTGAGTTTTTAATACATGCTGAATATCTCCTACACCTATTTCCTGCATTAGCTTTTGATAGAAAATAGACGGTGAAAGAGATCTACGTCACACTGTTACTTATGGACTCACTCATCTTGATTCACAGTGGAGAAGACTGTTGTTGGTTTAGCATCCAGGAAACAGCAGAGAATGTCTCTACTAGTAGAAGCTGACTGTTAGCATTAGCAACTCCACCACACAGCAGAACTCCTCAAGTGGTGCTCGCTGCAGAACCACAAAGGCGGAGCTGCACCAGAAGGTGGAGCTGCACCAGAGTCATCCCCGCCCATTCCAGAATCAGCCCCGCCCATTCCAGAATCAGCCCCGCCCATTCTATCAGAGTCAGTCCAATTCCTCCCAGTTGTCAGACTTTATAGCATTCTGGAACCAAAGAGGGTGTTATAGCTAAAAAATGCAAGATTGAGGACGGAGTTGAGAAGTGAATTGAACAGATTTTGTAAAGGTTCCATATAATTAAAAATCTAACTTTTGGAACTTTTAATCATGTTATATTGTCATTTCCTCATAAGAAACACGCCAAAGCCATTTTTGGCCTCATTCATGCATTTTCTTCCCATCTCAGCTTCAATTTGGTCTCCTCCCCCGAAGCGGGTCTGGTCTTGGTTCTCAAATCTGGATATTCTGTGAATTTTCTGACAAATTATTTCTGAAATGACTTCTACTGAGACACCGCCAGAAAAATCATACATCCCATCTACAAAGACACACTGAATAGGATAATAAAAAGTAACGCCACCTAATTTTTATCATATGTGGTAGTGTAGTGGTGATGGTGTCAGGTTGACATGCAGTTTTGCGCAGGTTCGCCTCCCGGCAGTGGAAATATTCTGTAATCTTTTTTCCTCATTTCTAGCTACACTTGCCAGTACTGTTTACAACAATTTATTGGTATGCCGTTTAACATATAATGACTACTGTGTTTTTTTATTTATTCATTCGTTTATTGAGCCAGTGTGAGTCCATCTGTGAGCAGAGTTTCAACTAAAATGCTGTTTAGGAACGACCAAATTCAAAGAACTTGTAGAGACATAAATATTTTGCTGAAAATGAACATTACAACTAAAATATGAACAAATTAAATGTTTCAGCTGGCTAAATAGATGGTTGCCAACCCCTCCGAGAATCGAACCAGCATCAGCTGAGGGGAAAGCATAATTTAAGTTGTACGAACTTGCCACTGGACTACCAGAACCCACATAGCAATGGTACATGCTGTTGTACAGGAGTTTTGTTAGAGCGGCTGTGGGCAGATATTCGCTAAGAGAAACTATTTTATTTCGGGATATATTCAGACTTTGTCATGTAGCAAGTTATATTTATCTTGTTTAATTGGAGCATAGAGCATAGCATTAACGACTGTAAACTAGTAACAGCCGTAATTCATGTGGGTCAGGTTAGTTTGCGATAAAGTTGAAAACAAAAACGGAAGTCAGTGGGCTAGGCTGAGTTTGCGTGAATGGGCGGGGCTGACTCTGGTGCAGCTCCACCTTATGGTGCAGCTCCGCCTTTGTAGTTCTGCAGCGAGCACCCTCTCGAACTCCTTCAGGCTTGTGTTATTTGTAGAGATAAAACATTAACGTTGCAAATCAAAGAGATTCAGTGGTAGAGTCACGTTGATGTTAGTCAATCAGTGGCAAGATGTCCAAATATCAGGAAATAAGACTCCCAAATCCTGTTGTCTAAAGTTTAGTTCTGATCTGGCTTATTTCTAGTTCCTGAAACTGGTGCACCCTCTGGGTGTGACTTACAAGGCATTCATTCTTACTAAAGACTACTAAAAATGTATTAAAAGTACAAGTAACATACCATTTCAAGATCAGAAGTCATCAATTTAAATCCTGTAGGAGAATGTCCGATCATCAGTTTGCTGCTGAAATACACCTTAGGACAGTGGTTCTCAATCCTGGTCCTGGAGGACTGGTATCAGCACATTTTAGTGGTTTCTCTGCGCCAACATACTTGATTCAGTGGTTGAATCACCTGTGCTGCAGCTCATCAAGCTCTGCAGAAGCCTGTTAATCACCTGCTGATTGAAATCAGGTGTGTTGAAATAGAGTTAAAACTAAAATGTGCTACCGGCACTCCAGGCACGGAACTGAGTACCACTGCTTTGGGTTTTTGCAGAAGGATGATGACCTGCAGCAGGTCTGAGGAACTTTAAGTGACCCAATCAATCTCTGGACTTAAAGGGATACTTCGCAACTTTTTCATATTTTAAATAATTTTCTTGAGCCAGTATGTTCTAAAATGACCCTTTACTGGGTTAATGAAATGCCACCTAGCCTCTATCGCCCTCTGTGGTGAGAATATTCCACTTGCAGCCTCACCGTTTCCAGTCCAGTCTGTTGGGACTTTACTGTTGGGAATTGAGCTGACACACCTGGCACTGCAGTCTGCTTCCTGCATGTTTTAGATCATGAACACAGCTGATTTGTTTAATTTAGTGATGAATCACTCCTGTAGACGCTAAGGAAGACATTTCAGCTGTTAGATTAAGGTGTGAAAAGACGAATGCACAGCGAGGAGGTTTTGCTTTCAGTTCCACAAATGAACACTAGGGGGTGGTAAAAGCAAGCCAAAACGGCCTAATTCCCTTTGATCTGATTGGGATCATGTGATTTGACCTTAAACAGAACGTTTAGGATGGAAAACCCTGCATCGTGGCAGAACAATAAATCATTACTCGCACTTACAAATGCTTGATTGAAGTGGTTGCCATTAAAGGTGATACAGCTAGTCAAGCTTAGGGGTCATTTGTATTTTTACTCAGGGCTTTTGTCTCCTAATCAATGAAATCCTTATATGAAAACTGCATTTTGTACGCGCTCTGATTATTTTTTCTGATACTGAACCAAACTGTGTGAGAAAAGGCCAAAAAGAGCTAAAAATGGCAAATTTTCACAGCAGTCTAAACTGCGAGCCTTAAGGCAGCTTGTTGCATGTACTTATACACACAGATACTCTTCTCTTTTTGTTGACAGTTGTGCTTTTAATAGCAGGAGTTTAATCAAGTCTGTGTTTCACGAGACCCAAAAGGCTTGTTAAACAAGGACTAAGCAGCAAAGGCAACATGAGGAGTGAATCTCGGCGATAGAGAGGTGCGGAAACACACGAGGGGTCCGTTCAGGTCAGTCTCACTGCGCTTGTGAAAAAGCCGAGCAGCCACTGCCGTAACCTTTGAAACTGACCCGTAACTTTCAGGAAGAATGACACCACGAGTCTGGATTTGGTCCCACAGAATCTTTTCTGGCACTGACACGGATGTGAAAACACGCATTCACATGCACGCACGCCCTCACAAACACATTTTTTCTTCTCTCTCCATTCTATTCCATTTACAAGTTTGAAACGTTTTGGTTTGAAAACCGCCAGAGGGGTGGAAAATCCATGGAGCATGCATCTACAGCTTGGCTCTGGCACTCACTTTGCATCATGCACAACTCTGAGATGCTCGCTGCTGGCATGTGTGTACTTCTGTTTGTGTGTGTGTGTGCGTCTCTGTCCTACTTCTGAATATCTTAGTTAAAAGTCTGAGTGATTTGTCTCCTCTGGGCTTATTCGTTGATCGGAGTCTGTAGATGTAGAAGGACTAGAACTGTATGTGCATGCACAGCTGTCATGCATTTGCAGAAAAGATCAAGATAACCTCTCCAGTTCCCAGTTATACTCAGACTGAACACACAGATTAAAAAACAGCCCACCTTAGCAACTATGACACAGTTTGCAGTAATACTTCTGATTGTGTTTTGTTCCTTGTTAGCAGACTAGATGTCATTACCCAGTATCCCTTCCCCTTACTGCCAGGGCCTCTGGCCTTCAGCATCCGAAGGGAGAGTTGGAATTACAGCTTAAAGATGTGTTTACCCTTTCTGTGACATTCTCCTCTGCTAGCAAGCACAGGGCTCAGGGTGGGCTCGCGAGCCCTACTCCCCGAGGGGAGGTGAAGATCTAATGTGCAATCGCATGTAAATCACTGAAACCCTTTCTGCTCTTTGGAGAATTCATCCAGAGCTCAACAATGAAATGATTAAACAGGGTTTGAATGTATGTAATGTATTAAATATTGATTCAGAACGTGGAAATAGCACAGCTAGAGTAAATGTGCTGCAACTGCGCAGGGGTTTGTGGATATAATGTGTCTCACATATAATTGGGAAGTTTCCTTGATACACTTTTATGAGTTCATTCTGATGGACAAATTCTTTGGTTTCTCTTCACATGACTTTGCAAGTAAGGCATTTTTTGTAGATTTGTTTTGTATCGGCCAATAGGCTCAGTGTGGAAAAGTTGGACTGGTCTACCTGGAAAACTAATCAAATGTATTTTTAATTATTTCTCATCAAATTTGTACCGCTCAAACTGCAGCCAGAACAAACGCTTTGTTCATTTTCACTGAAATACAAAATGTTTGGTGTGTTGTTGCGCAGGTCAATGCAGACAATAGTCACCAAAAAGCCATATTCACATTTACCAATCAAGAAAATATCAATCTTGGAACTTTAAACTTGGTAATTTGTGCTCGAGATTCAAAACGTCAATGAAACTAATTAAATAAAGTCACATAAGTAATAAAGCCCAAGCAATGGGGCCACTGGAGGCATGAAAAGCTTAGTTGAAAAAAAGTTAAACTGCTACTAAGATGGATGTTGAAACTTATGAAAATGATAATCAGGGACTTACAGGAACAATGATGAGATAACGTAGCCTAGTGAACTAAACCAAATTCTTGCTTTGCAAAGTTCGGTCTAGGAACGCTCCACTGGAACCTCTGCAGCCCCAACAGCATTCTGGCTAGCCAATCACAGCTCTCTAGAAGGGTTTCAAACACATAAAGAGCTGTGATTGGTCCATAATGGTGGGCCAATCATAGTGCTCTATCTGCTTAGTGAACAAATCACAGAGCTTTATCCGCTTTGTGGGCCAATCAGGGCACTCTATATGCCTGGTGGGTGGGATGATGCAACAGAGTGAAACAAGAGTATGTCACATTCATTGTCCAGTAGCATGCAGAGATAATTTGAAAGACAACGGTAGAACCCGCCCCACAACCGAGAGCCGTCAATGGAGCGTTGCCAGACTAAATAATACATTTATTTAGTCTGGCTTGCCAGGCTAGAGATAACGGTGAATGTAACGAAAATATCTGACAGTGTGTCTAAGAAAGCAGGGAACATTTATGCAGGGAGAGTTTACTACTGCATGACAAACCACTGCTGGGATTGGTATATGGAGCACAGGTGTGAAATGAGCAGAGTGATGAGCGGAAACACTAGCCCTTTTTAAAAGACCCGCCATGCCAGCAAACCAGCGTAATTCTGCCGCCACGGTGGGTCTTATGAACATGGCGGGATATGGGAACATTGCAGCATCGTTCCACCATGCTTGATAGTAATATTGCCACAACGCCAGAATTGTGAATGCATGTTACGCCTTGGCAAAACAGAGGGAGGTGTCATGATCTCGTGGGGAGTTACTGCCAAGCTCCGGATGGAAACTATATTGAAAATGAAAGTTAAAACTGCAATAGGTTTCACTTTTGTAAACAGAAACAGCTAAGATGATAAACTGGAGCTATGCAGAGCTCCAGGATCTTCTCTCCATTAGAGCTCAGCTCACCTGAGACTGCACAGGGACTGAGAGTGGCAGCCACCTTTAGGAGCTTTGATAGCAATCTGATCCAGACATTTGAAGACTTTCACCTGGGGTTGAATACCTCAAAAACTAAAGAAATGTGCTGTGGGGCAGTCAGTGAGGCAGACACATCCCTGTTCAAACCCCTCAGCATACAGGGTCAGCCTGTGGATCAGGTTCAGTCATTCCAGTACATGGGAACAGAAATTGATGACCACCTGTCCTTTGCAAATCACAGCATCAGTGTCTACAAGAAAGCGCTGCAAAGACTCCACCTGCTATGGAACAAAGACATCCTAACAATTGTGTATAAATCACTGATTGAATCCATTCTAACTTTCAATATTACAGCTTGGTATAACTTTCTTACAGTAAAAAAACAAAACACAACTCTTTCGCATTGTTAAATTAGGCAGCAAAATTACAGGTTCACCTCAGATCCCAATTTCTGTTCTTCACGCGTGAGCAGTGCACAGGAAGGCAACCCTGATCAGTGCAGACCCAACCCATCCACTGAACCCACATTTTCAGTTACTTCTGTCAGGAAGGAGGTTCAGGGTTCCATTGGCCAAGAAAGGTGTCTACAAGAAATCATTTGTTCCCACCACAATTACAATTTTGAATTCTTAAAGGTTTTTTTTACGATGATAACANATCTATCATCTATCTATCTATCTATCATCTATCTATCTATCTATCTATCTATCTATCTATCTATCTATCTATCTATCTATCTATCTATCTATCTATCTATCTATCTATCTATCTATCTATCTATCTATCATCTATCATCTATCTATCTATCTATCTATCTATCTATCTATCTGTCTGTCTGTCTGTCTGTCTGTCTGTCTGTCTGTCTGTCTATCTATCTATCTATCTATCTATCTATCTATCTATCTGTCCGTCTCTCTCTCTATCTCATCTATCATCTATCTATCTATCTATCTATCTATCTATCTATCTATCTATCTATCTATCTATCTATCTATCTATCTATCTATCTATCTATCTATCTATCTATCTATCTATCTATCTATCTATCTGTCTGTCTGTCTGTCTGTCTGTCTGTCTGTCTGTCTGTCTGTCTGTCCGTCCGTCCGTCCGTCCGTCCGTCCGTCCGTCCGTCCGTCCGTCCGTCCGTCCGTCCGTCCGTCCGTCCGTCCGTCTGTCCGTCCGTCCGTCCGTCCGTCCGTCCGTCCGTCCGTCTGTCTGTCTATCTATCTAAGTTAAATAGAAGTCCGCAGCAGTGGGGAGATCGCCCCCATTCCCCCTTTATACGGCAATTGCATAATCCTTCGTAAAAAGGACACGATTGCACCACATTACCACCCCGGTCTTAAACACGACCTACGGCTCCCTGATGCCACCTCAGAGTTGCAGCAAATTCAGCAACAAAAGTCAAGCCACACCACCCAAAACTCAATGACAGCAAATGCATGAAATACAACAACTATGGAGGCTGACGGCAGTGTGCTTGGGCTTTTAAAGCTAATGTTTCAATAAAAATTTTGTCACTAGCTTGATTTCTACAAGCTGCATTTGAAGGTTTTTTACTCCATCCCAATGTGAAAAGGCGCTGTCTAGATTTGAAGGCTCCTCCAAATGTGACCCATAAATGCATCCTTTCCGTCCCAAATTTGAAGGACAGGTCATATGCGTCCTTCATGGCCAACACTTATTCCCAGATGCATTGCGGGCCAATTGGATGATTTTAGTTTCAGTAACAATGGCAGACAAAGTTGGAGGGAGCAGGCGAGGTTTACAGATTTGTTAGAAAATGGCGGCATATTATGTCGTTAGGCTTTTATCTACATCACGTTGTCTCTGTTGCTAGGCAATACACATGCTGAGGTACATCAGAAGGCTATATCATCCAATTTCTCTACGGTTCACCAATGTATCAATGCAGACGGGGTCCCCACAGGATAAGTGAGACAGTACATTTGAGTCCATGGAATCAAATGTACTCCGAGTACAGTCTACTATGTTTGAGTAATGTGTACTCAGCTTGAGTCAAATTAAGAAAGAAAGAAAGAAAGAAAGAAAGAAAGAAAGAAAGAAAGAAAGAAAGAAAGAAAGAAAGAAAGAAAGAAAGAAAGAAAGAAAGAAAGAAAGAAAGAAAGAAAGAAAGAAAGAAAGAAAATGACAGTGTCCCCTCAACATAGGCTCAGGCGTGGCACTGCGCCACAGCAGGGAAACGGTCCTCAGGTTGTTACATTGAAAACAAATATTGCTGCTTTTTTACCGATGTGTCTTCGTTGCTATAAAATTAATTTGCTCCACAAATCTTCATATTTACTTTTGCATCAAACAATTCAACAGAACTGCAACTTCATGCTTCTCTCTTCTCTTTTAACTTAAAGATTGTCTTTCTGCTCAACATCGTGTGGTTTCTCTAACCCTTAGAACACAGTCAAAGAGAGAGAGAGTGGTTCTGTTTTGCATTACATCCACAATCAGATAACTAACCACATTTAGCTAGCCTAAATAATTTATAGGCTTAATGAGACCGGCTACAGCCTCCCCACTGGTGCTTCTTCTGTCTCCTGCTGGTAAAATCTACGGTCTCACACACATTATTTCCACAGAGGCTTGCCTTTATTCACTGTGTTTCTGCAATACGCTGGAAAAATACGCTGGAAAAACATGAAACGTTATTAAATGTGAGTCATAGAAGTGGGTGTTTTATCAATAAAAAAACAAAGAAGGAAATTTGATTCATAACTTTTCAAATAAAATGAATGAATAACCCCAATTTCAGCTAAAATGTTTTTACATTTTATCCCAGCAGCTGTAACAGAGTTCAGATGCATGCCTCGTAGAGGAGACATGTTCACTAACACGTTTGTCTCCTTCCACTTGAGGCCATGAACCAGATCTAGCTTTGGTTTAAACAGCAGGAAGGAGGCTCCATGAACTAAGATGTCAGCAGGTGTTTTGATTTGTCCTCACAGAAAAAACCCTGGTGAGGCATTGCATCTGTTTTATGATGATGGCTCAGTTCCATTAGCTGGTAATGAACGACAAAGTATGATTAAAGCCTCTATGTCAGTCCAGAGACTTTGAGGGTGCTTATGTAGGTGACTCGTGCCTGTGGTAAACTTCTGGCTTTTACATTCTGGTTCTAATACACATACTGGAGGATATTGATGCTGTTAAACAAAAACACACCATGCAATACAAACAAAAAGCCTTCACCTGGATTATGAGCAAACAGGTAGGAGCCTCCTGTTGGACAATTACTGCATGTGATTATCTTTCAGCTGCAACTGTCATGGTCTGCGTCTGCGTCTCCCCTCATGTGTCTCCTTGTGTTCTCCATCCCTCTCTAGTAGGGATGAGCTGGATACTCGTTTCAGATGAGTGTCCGGTATGGATAAAGCATTTTTGACGAATACGAGCATGAAACGAGTAAACCTCATAAATATCTGTAATCGTGCTGAAGGAAAATCCTCATTGGGTAACTGACTGTCTTCACGCTCTGTGATTGGCCGGTCACATAGAGCGCCCGCCCCTCCCTACACACAAAACTCTCTAGCCGGCTGGGAGCGCAGTCCGTCCGGTTCATCCACGCACACACACACAGACAGTAACGAATCTCGCTGAGATTGCTTCACTGTTGCTCACGTTTCTTCAGTTTTCCCTAGGTTTTCTTCAGCTCGCCTCTTTTTCGGTTGAATATTTAAAGTTACTTTTTTCATAACTTACATGGTGCATTTGACAAGACAGAGCAAACGTGCTGCATCAGTCACTCACTACCTCCGCTCTGGTCAGGTTTTTTTTTTTAACTCCATCTCTCTCCCTATCACCCTCTCTATCTCTATCTCTCTCAGACACACACACCTTAATCAACATTGTTTTGTTTAACTTTGTGTGGGGCAAAATGCCAAGAATGTTAAGAAAAAAATCAGTTTAATCAAATTAAAATTAAAAATATACGTAAAATTGTGTCTGGTTCTAGCATTTCATATTTCCTAGTTCCTACAGCATGAGTTCAGATGTATTAATCCATGCACTTAAATATTAATGTTCTGATTTTATTGAAAAACTTGTTCTGTAATAGTTTCTATTGTGATCAAAAATATTTAATCTCAATTCTGAGGCTGCTCTGTAAATAGTTTTCAAATAAACAATACACATATCAACTTCTGATCATTCCATATCAATTTCAGACTTAAAATAATATATTGATGTAAACCACACCCACTTCCGGTTAAAACACGCCCACTTCCGGGTTATGCCACGCCCATTCCGAGTACAGATACAGATACAGATAATTTAGTTGGTTGAACAGATACAGATACAGATAGTGATGTACTCGCTCATCCCTACTCTCTAGGTTCTCCTTTTGTGTCTCCTAGCACCCTCATGTGTCCTTGTCTGCATCTTCCTCTTGTGTCTCATTGTGTTCCTCAATTGTCCCCAGATCTTCAGTCCTCTAGGTTTCCCTCCTCAGGTATCCCCCTCCCAGGTCCAGTGCACCCGTGGTCCCCTTTAGTCACGCCCCTGTAGTGTTTCTTTCTGTAGTGTTTTCCTTTAGTTTCAGCTCCCCCCTTAGAATATTAGTTGTGTTTGCTGCTCTTCTGGTCTTTAGGTTTTACTCTTAGGTCATGTTAGTTTCCTCCCTGATTAGTTAATTGCTTTCACTTGGTTCTCTCCCCACACCTGCAGCTCATCTCCCTCTCGTCCTCCCCAGTGTATAAAACCCTGTCTGTGTCTTAGTGTTTTGTCGGTCCATTGTTTGGTGTCAGCGTTGTTTAGTTCCTTGTCACTTGGTCTCTAGGTTTTGTGCTCTTTAAGTGAGCCTTTGGTCTCCAAGATTTCAGGACATTGGTTTTTTTGGCTTCCTGCCCCTATGGAATTTTTGTTCTCCTTCCTAATAAAGGAATGTTTTCATTTACATCCACTCCTGCCTCATGTCGTTCTGGGTGTCTGCATTTTGGGTCCTACTCCTCCTGCTCTCAACGTGACAGCAACAAGTTATTTAACCCAACTGCTGCAATGAGTTGCTTCTCATTTCTTAAACAATCGTGTGGAAAGACACATTGGGTGGTCGTGGAAAAGATGTTTGTCTGTTTGAGAAGGGTCAGATCATTGGCATCAAGCTGTCATGTTCTGTGTCCCTCTGGTCCCCAGCCCCCTCCTGTTCTCGCTCCAGGTTCTCCTCCTGCGTCTTATTGTTCCCCAGCCCTCTCTAAGCTTCCCTCATGTTTCCTCCTAGTCACTCTCTGGTAGTTCCTATTTTATTTTGTATTAGTCCTCCTCATCCCTCTAGTAATTAGTTGTTTATATTTGCCCTTAGTCTTTAGGTTTAGTTATTCGGTGTTTTATGGGTTATGTTTATCTTCCCTCCGCCTTAGTTCTTTCCCCCATTTAGTTTATTGATGCCACCTGCCGGTACAGGATCAGCTTGGGGTCCTTCGACTGCAGATGACGTCAAAGTAGTTGATTGGCTGAACATGAAGCTTACGGAAGTTACGTTATCACGTTAGGGTTAGGGTTTTGCAGTTGTAGTCTTAGCGGTTGTAGTCCTGTAGTCCAAAAATCAACACCTTTTGGAGAAAATATGTTTGAATTTCTAAAGGAAATGTAAAATATAAGCAAATGATAAACGGTGACCCTCAAAAGCTCTTGATGTTGATGAAATGGGGCAAAAATAAAATATAAGAACTTTATTGAAAGACACCAAGCAATATTTTAAAACAAAGAATGTATTTAGATAACAACTAAGGAAATATACAGACGAACTCCACATGAATACAAACAGATGTGGCTTCACACATAAGAACTGTTCTAGTTTTTGTCAGTCCGATGTTGGTTTTATGCAGTTTCACATTCTTTACAAAACAAAGATAATATGGTGTTTTATTAACAAATTACAATTATAAAGAAAACATTTAGGTGTTAACAAACAAGAATGTTTTAACAAAACTGCTGATGTCTTTCCAAAACGTATGTGTGAAAGCCGAGTAGATTTGCAGTCATGTGATGTCATCGGCAGTCGAAGGACCCCGAGCCGATCCTGTGCCGACACCCCCTGTCTTCCCTCTAGATTTCACTCCTCACACCTGTCACCTGTTCCCCTGATTGTCTCCCTCTCTGTTTAAAAGCCCTGTCTTGTCCCTCAGTGTTTGTCGGTCCATTGTTGTCGTCAGCGTGTTTTGTTCCCCGTGGAAAACCTGAGACTCCTGCTCGTTTAATGACTCCTGAACTTGTTTGTGTTTTCTGGATACCTGGCTTGACTTCCTGCCTGTCGTTTTTTGATAAACTCCCAAAAGAAAGGATTCTACCTTTTTTCAACTACTCCTGCCTCATGTTGTCTGGTGCTCTGCACATTGGGTCCTACTCCTCCTGCTCTGAACTGGACATAAGCAGAGAAAACATCTAAGCCCTGCTGCACACTGGAAGCATCAGCGGTGCCGGACGGCAGCAGAACGGCACAGCTTCAAATAGAATCCATCACAGTCTGTGGAGTGTTACAAACCAGCCGCGGTGCTGCAATTTTCAGACGTGTCCCGGAAGAGGCACGCCGCACCGCACCTGGAAGCATCAGCGGTGCGGAACAGCAGTGGAATGGTTCACTCGCGACAACCACAGCACTCCAGTGCACACCGGGAGAGTCTCATCAGCAAAGCGGCTTCTCTGCCGTGATGCTCCCCCGTGTATAATAACATGGAAAATAAAAGATTTGACCTGTTTTCTGTGCTACATCAAGCAATCAAAGCTTTATTTATAAAGCGCCTTCTGCAACCCTGTCAGGAAGCCCAAGGCGTTGAAGAGGAGTTTAAAGAACTTAATTATGGGTCATTCCCATCTGTACCTGGTTGGCCCGGCCCTGATAGCATAGCTTGCTTCCTTATCTTGGTGGCCTGCCTTTTTTCAGGGTGCAACAAGACTGTTTTTCAGCCCTCTTTCTGAGGTGGTCTGCTTCAGGCTGACCAGGGCCAACACAGCTACTTGGCTGCACCTCCCTTATAGCTTTAGTTTTGTGAGAGTGTTTTTCTTACTTTTTCTTATGAGGCAATCATTTAAACATGCCTTTAAGCTTGTCTCCTCTAACTTTGGCAAATTAAAGACAACATGATGCAATGAATGACACATACCAGCATTTCCTGATAATTAAGTCATTAAGAGTCATTCTGTTCAATTAACTTAATGCTAATTCAATTAAAAATGCCTAAAGTTGCCACTCTGGATGTCAGTTGTCAATTGCTTAAGTTGGTGACTAATAACGTGTGTTGTAATGTCTTTTGTTTGCATAAACTCCCTGACATTTCATTTTCTTGTTCCACGGTTTGGATTTGTTACACTTTTATCTTAAAATTTAACAAATTTTTCACTTCCAGCAGGATGTTTGTTACTGTTGTAGCTTTAGAAGCAAACCTGATGTAAATACAACCTGATAAAAGTGATGCTCCAGTTTCCACGTAAAGTCGTTTTAAGTCAGAACATTGCATCATGCAAGCAAACTTGTAACTAAATGTCAGCTGAGGTGCGCTTCAGGCTTCAGAAAATCTGTGCATAAATTCAGCTCAAGACTGCACCATGAATGTTTACTTTAATGATCTCAGCTAATGGAATCAAGTCCTAATAATGCTATGAATTCTGCCCGTGAAATTCCCAGCCCCAAGGGCTGTCGTAAAAATCATATTCTGGATGTTGAATCGTTTTCTTTTATTTTTTTTTTTCCCTTTGCAGCGTTCATCAGGGGGTCTGTCCATCCCTCTGTGTGCCTTTCAGGGCACCGTATCTCTGCAGGCACCTACAGGCAAAACGCTCTCTCTTTCCACCTATGAGGTCAGCAGCGATGGTCTCAAAATCTCCCCCAACAACGCCAAGAAGGTAACGGCCTTCACTCCATTTAGACTGTTTTATGTTCCTTTATCACTCTCGTGTTAACAAGGATAAATGTCCTTTTGTTCTGATCTTACTTTTGTCCATTCTCAATCAATTTTTACAGAATTATGACAAACTGAAGGGAAATCTAAGTTAGACTTGAAAGATCTGAGTGTTCCCCTTTTGGAGATGCAGCTATATGTTTATGTTTATGTATTTAGCAGACGCCTTCGTCCAAGCAAGTTTCAAGCAGTGGCGGATTTAACAATTTGGAGGCTCAAGGCGAACACAGACATGGGGCCCTCTTACACAATCTTACCTGGATTTGTGAAACTCTCCCCTCTTCTGCCATGAGTTATTTTGATTTTTTATTAGTCCTCTTTCTTCCTGTCTTTCCCTCTTTGAGTGCTTTTAATATTTGCTCCCCTTTTTTCTTCCTGTCAGTGCTCCTTTATTTTTGCTTTTGTTTGTTTTTTGTTCTATTTTCCATTTTGGTGTATGTTTTCCTCCCTTTAAACATTTTCCATTGACTTTCCTTTCTGCTTCCTTTTGATGTTTACATTGAAAAACGACGTCTTTTTCGGAAGTGAAGATAAAAGCTTTTTTGAAGCAAGCTGCTTTCTCTTATTGGAGCCACTAGGATAACTCCAGTTCATGCTTAATGTTTTGACTATCGCTTCCAGTTTGTTACGAACGCTCCCGCTTTTCTCCTCCTCCTCCTTCTCCTCCTTCTTCTTCTTCTTCTTCTTCTTCTTCTTCTTCTTCTTCTTCGTCTTCTTCTTCTTCTTCTTCTTCTTCTTCTTCTTCTTCTTCTTCTTCTTCTTCTTCTTCTACGTCTTCTTCTTCTTCTTCTTCTTCTTCTTCTTCTTCTTCTTCTTCTTCTTCTTCTTCTTCTTCTTCTTCTTCAGGTCTTATGGCACATGGCAAACAACAATTTGATGCATTACTGCCACCAACTGGATTGGAGTGAAATGACTACCAATCACTTCCTGTTTGTGCATTGGCGTCTTAAAGGAATAGTCCATTGTGGCATTAACTGAGGGGTGCTGGGAGTCAGGGCTAGGGGGCCTCCCAACATAAGGGGGCCCCAGGCGGCTGCCGGCCTATGCCTAATGGTAACTCCGCCAGTGCTTACAAGTGACAATGAAGCCAGCAGGTTGAACAAGGTGCATGTTTTAGTATTAAACAGTAGATTTTTTTTGTTGAATTACCAACTTTGGGCTACTCTGTCTTCTCAAACCCCAGCTCAATGATGGCAGATGGCTGCTGAACCAGGTTATGTTGGAGGTTTCTTCTTGTCAAAGGGGAATTTTCCTCTCCACTGTTGCTACATGCTTGCTCGGTATGGGGATAGACATCAGTGGTCTAGTGGTAGAGTATCCACCCTGGGAGTGGGAGATCAGCAGAGGTGTGACCAAGTCACTGCTTTGCAAGTCACAAGTAAGTCACAAGTCTTTCCAGTCAAGTCTCGAGTCAAGTCCAAGTCAAAGACAACCAAGTCCAAGTCGAGTCCAAAGTCAATGATGTGGAAGTCCAAGTCAAGTCCAAGTCCTTAACTTTGAATTTTCAAGTCATAATCAAGTCATCTGTCCAACTTCAATTTAATGACAATGATAATAAATAAATTCCAGAATTGAAGCTTCATTTATTTGTTCAAACAAGCAGGAAGTGCAACTGAAACTGATTATGAACAAAGTGCTGCAGCATTTAGTCGTACAACATCAAACCCAGAACGAAGAATGATTTGTGATTTTTGTCCATGTCGTGCCACTTTTGTGCTAAAATATCAAATATGCTCAAGTCATCATCAAGTCAACAGATGCAAGTCGATTCAAGTAGCAAGTCATTGGCATTCAAGTCCGAGTCAAATCTGTTTTTCCTGGAACTGCGCTGCTCTGGGTGGCTGCATTTTGGAGTAGCTCTGTTGACTATATGTACGTTTTGCCTTTTCTTGGGCATTTCTTCTTCTAGTTTCTCAAGAAAAACTGTATTTTTTGGACACTTTACTTTTCTGTTTCTGGTGCTGTGAAGCTTGGAGGATTTTTACTGCTATTTTTTTTTTTAGCTTTTTTCACGTTTTGAACATTTGTTATGATGCCTAACCATGGCAGCAAGCTGGTTTACAATCGGGAGCAGCTGATTAACATTGGAAAGGCTGAAATAATACCTCAACTGAAGCCACAAATCCCAAATGAGCTAAAACGCAAGAAGCGTGGGTGCAGAGCGGGAGCGAAACGGAGACAGAGAAAGAGGAAATTCAAACCATCTCTTCCATCGATCATAATGGGCAATGTGAGATCACTGGCCAACAAGATGGAGGAACTCCAAGCCCTTTCAAGGACTCAGCCAGAAATTCAGCAGTTTTGGAACCGCTGGAGGAGATAATGCAAAGAAGGATTTTCCAGAGAATCAAGAAAATGATGGACAACCCTGAGCGTTCTCTTCACAAGACTGTCCGACAACGGAAGAGTGTCTTCAGTCAGCTGCAACATGATTATTATTATTATTATTCTGAGCTACTACAGCAATCAATTTCCCTCTGGGATTAATAAAGTATTTTTGAATTGAATTGAATTGAATTGAAGTCTTTAAAGATTATATCAAGTCAAGTCAGAAGTCATTAAAAATAATGACTCGAGTCTGACTCGAGTCCAAGTCATGTGACTCGAGTCCACACCTCTGAAGATCAGGGTTTAAGTCCCAGTTGGGTCATACCAAAGTACTTAAAAAAGGGGACCCAATACCTCCCTCCTTGACGCTCAGCTTTAGGGGGTTTGAACAACCAAGTAGTTCCCGAGTGCGGCCACTGCTGCAGCTCACAGCTCCCCACGAGGATGGGTTACATGTGGAGATCTAATCTCACCAGTGTGTGATGAGTAATGAGACTTTAATGAACTGAACACAGTGCACTGATAAGTTGGTTCATTTGGAATGTTTACTTTGTAAAGTGCCTTGAGGCAGCTTGTTGAGATTTGGAGCTATAGAAATACGCTGAATTGAGTCAACCTGAATTAATAATATGGTTCTTGATTTCAAAGGTTGAAGTGTACCGCTCCAAGTCTGTTGGCCATGAACCGAGTGCAGACGACCCATCATCTGGAGGCCAAGCTGGAGATCCGAGCACCAGCTGCGTGGGAATGGGTATGGAGATCGGCATGGGAATGGGAATAGGAGCTGGGGTGGGGGACACCAATGTAAAGATCCACCTGGAGGTTCTGGAAATCTGCGATAACGAGGAAGCCATGGACAGTGTCTCCATTATTTCGAACATCAGCCAGTCTTCCACCCACGCCCGCTCCCCATCCCTGCGCTACTCTCGGAGGGAGAACCGCTTCGTCTCGTGCGACCTGGGAGAGACGGCGTCCTACTCCCTGCTCATCCCCAGCAGCGGCAACACCGAGGCAGAAACCATCAATATCACTATTCCCGACACCGTGGAGGCCCACCGGCAGAACAGCCGACGGCAGACGCAGGAGAGCTCAGGGTATCAAGAGGATATACAGCTGCTAAATGAGGCTTACAGAAAGCAGGCAGGGGAGGGGGGAGAGTGACATATGTACACAATACCGGGAGGGGGGCTCTCAAGAGGAGCTTTAAAAAGCAACTCAGGCTGTGAAGTCTGCAAGACAAAATTCCTAATCGTTCCACTTTTTTATTTCTTGTCTAAAGATGAATTAGCCTGTCTGCTTCTGCTTGTTTCTTCCTCTAAACAAGACAAGCACACTCATCTGTATATTACACACACACATAGAAGTAAAGTGGGTTACGCCAGAAATAAAGATCAGGGCCAAGAGCTGGAAAAGGGCAGCAGAGCATCAGTATTCCAGTCGATGCTTCCAACATATGGCAGCCTGTCATCATGGGATAGATGGAGCAAGATGAGGGGAAAAAAACCACTCAGATGTTACAAAGGAGGAGCTGAGGTCTGATCACGAAGAGCGACGTCACCGGTGACTCAGTTGGGAGGGGAGGCGCCACCCCACCCTGTGTGTGTGTGTGTGTGTGTGTGTGTGTGTGTGTGAGTCATTCAAGTCTGTGTTGTGCACAAGCTTGAGAGTATCCGGCGTGACGCTGGACTGACACAACTAACAGTATTCGTCCTGAAACCAACGTGCTGGTTCCACCTTAACGTGTGTCGTCCTTTTAAGCGCAGCTGCTACGTCGTGCAGGTATCTGCTCACTTCATTTGCACATTTGCTGCATATTTTTACCTCATCGGCAAGTGTAAATGTTCATTTGAGAGCCACTTTAAGGGAGCCATCAACTTCCTCTGCAGTAAGCGAGCTATCAGAACTCCTGATTACAAAAAGGCAGCACTAGAATAAAATGTCCGCTCTCAGTATTGTGCTTTTTATCATCATTTCAAGTCCACACACGAACTGTGACATTTAAAGCATTTACATGTTTATATCATAAACACACACTATTACTTTGCTACATTTCCACGTATTTGTGTTCATAACCTGCTGTCCGATGGATATTGGTGGGTAGTTTTGCAACATAAATGTTTTTATTTTAGTCTCTCGCCGTGTTTCCAGTCTTTTTTGCTCAGTTCAGCTCTCCATCTGCTCCGTGAGGACTTGATTTGCAGACTTTGGAATTGACTCCCGTTCTCCTGAAGACAGCCATCATTAAAGATTAATGCCAGAAAATTGCCTCCAACAATTTAGAAAATGCATTTCTATTTCAAGTGTTCTTGGGAGAAAGAGAGCGATAATAACGTGGAGGCTTATGAATAAAGATGAATGTATAGGTGTATTTACTGTCAGCGTTTTCAGGTTTTTATTGTGCCAAAGCATCAGCAGAGCTTCTCCTCGTGTTTATCATCTCAGTGTTTCACAGGACTACATTTCAACATTCCCATAAAGCACAGGATCAATAAATTATTTGTCTGGTTTTGGAAAAACAATGAGGCCACTGTCTCTTTTTTTCACATCAATATGAAATTTGTCAGCAGTTGGAAAAATGATTAATTTTAATCTGTTCATTGGTTACAGGTTGAGAATCTGATTGAGAAGTTTAAAAAAAATCTTAAAATCAAATCAGGACAAAGGTGGACAAATAAATAAAAGGCTAAATGATTTAAAACCTGCAAAAGTCAAACACTTGGTAATTTGTCATTTTGCTTTCATACAATTGTGTTTAACTTAGTCCTAATGAATCAGGGTGCCCAATCCTGGTCAGGTATGCTTTCCAGGACATTTTAGTTGTTTCCCTGCTCCGTCACTCGATTCAGTGGTGAAAACACCTGTTCAGCAGCTTCTTAAGCTCTGCAGAAGCCTGTGCAACGGTATGAAATGACTGTTTTCCTCCAAAAGTCATTTTCCCCCTCTCCTCTGACACAGAACTGGTCTGCATGAGATATGGCTTCAAGGTCTCATGCATTTGCTTCTAAACTGCTTCTTTCCAGCCCAGGAGAAGAATGAAGAAAAGGACTCTCTCCTTTTAATAAATCAAAGAACTCTATTGTTAATTAAGCTAATCAAACAAAGTGTTAGTCAATAAATAAGATGTGACTAATCTGTGAAATCAAAATATTAATTACTTTATCATAATCCTATAGAATATAATAAGTAATATGACTTCAAATGTTTCCACTAGGACTGATCTCACGTAGCGTTAAGGCATGACACATTGCTTTTACTGATCCAATCAGAATCTGACAGATCGGACGGAGGCGTGGTTTTGGTGGTGTTTGGTAAATTTGTCAACTTTTCATTCGACCATAAACCAAAACATCCAAAGTATAAAACTATGCCCACGTCGTCTTTAATGCCAGTTCAAAGCGTTCTAGAGAAGTTGTCGGAGTGGCCAATCCGTGACTTTCCTCTTCAGCTAAAAGAACCAACGACAAGCTGGATAAAATCTGTTGCTGTTCCAACTGCTGCAACGGTTCCTTTCGGAATAAAAGCTGAACCATCACGACCCAGGTTTGGGTCTCGCTAGATGCCAACAAAACTGTCGTGACCCGGAAGTATCTCAAAGACTGGTCTGGTCGGCAACCGCTGCTTTTCCTACCGGCTTCGGTTCCAGATAAGGTCAAGCTGGACCTCGACATTCCTGATCTAACGGGGACTTCCAAAAGGGTATGTAGGCCGACAGAATGCCGTCGAATGTGTTTATGAATCTCCTAACCAAAGCTTAGCGCGAAGACATCACCTTCATTTCCCATCAGAACTAATCGCTTCTTCGGCTTTGCTGGTTCTGAGCAACATTCCACACTACACCATTCTCCGTCTCATTCACCTTAGTTACACCATACATTTAGTGTTTAAAGTTAGTCTAGTTTAATTTGTTTAGTAATAAATCTTTAAACTTTTAAACTTGACTCTCTCTTATGTTGTCTCTGAGTGAATACGAAGCTGTTTTCTAATCCCTGCAATAAAAAGTTCCAATCTTCAGGTTAAAATAACCCAACAGATCCATAAGGTTGATTTCATATTTCCTATGGAATCCTACGTCTTATGGCTCATTAAATAACATGTAATTTAATTCATTACACCTGTAAATCACCAACTGATTAAAACCAGGTGTGTTGAAGCAGGAAAAAAAACTAAAGCACCCCCTGCCTCAAATCTGCCATTTCAAAGGGATTCAGGTCTCGATTCAAACTTGGACATTCCCAACTCTCTACTGAGCTTTGGTAGATTTCTCAGTTTAATCAGATTAATTACCCGGTTAAACATAATTCAAGTGTTCACATTAAAATAATTGCAATTATTAGAATCTTGATTACATTTAATGTGATGCTAAATAATTGTTTTCCCTCAGGATAAATGAGATACACGAGCCAACGAAGCTCTCCGATTGCTGGTTTACACCCCCTGCTTCACAGCTCGTGTGAGCTTCCTCTCTTTGGAAGCAGCCTTTGAAAAATGTTTGTTACTGTGATCTGACAGCTCTTTTATTTTTCTGTAGGAGGATGACATGACTGCTACTTTCAAAAAGGCAGAAGGAGGACATGAAAATGAAATTAAAATGTATTTTTACCAAACCATGCTGCCATAACATGGAGTCCAAAAAGAGAAAACAGCAACAGCATGCCCAATTTCCTAATTTCTCTGCTGTTTGCTGGTTTTTCAGCGAGCGTAGCAGCAGCATCCCTGTTATAAATGGAACATCTTCAGTGAATATTGCGTAACAGGTTAGGGGGAAAGAGGGTAAAAATTGTAGTAAATTGTAGTAAAACATTTGTTGCGTCTTAGATGTATGATTAACGCAGTTGCTGCACACCTCGGGTGTTGTTTATTTATTTATTAACAGAGTTGGCCTGAATCTTGTTTCTCTTTTTAATTTTGAGTTGTGTCTTATTTCTTCTTCCTGCCCCTTTCCAACAGCCACTTCCCCCAATCCCCCCACCCCACCCCAAACCACACACACACCCCCGCTCACTGACAGACTGAGGCAGACACTACTCGCTCTAGCTTAGGGTTCTACAACCCCCCAAGGCCTTTTAAAACCCAATCAGCCTTTCACCCATTCACACACACTTTCGTGATGATGAGCTACAATGTAGCCACAGCTACCCTGGGGCGCATCGACAGAGATGAGACTGCCGAGCACTGGCACCAAATCAATCAATCAAATCAAAGATACTTTATTAATCCCAGAGGGAAATTAGAGTTTCAGTACACACAATTCAGAGATCAGACATACATGGGCAAGACACTGGACAAGAATTGGTGACTGTGGTCATTCGCAACCCTGAGTCGCGCTACCTTCATAGAGATAAGAGGGTTACATGAGGATTGGTTCAGGTGGAGGGAAAAAAAGGCTCTTCAGAGCTACCCTCCCACCAGGAGGGCAGCTTTGCTCAGCAAAAAAAAAATAAAAATCACCTCAAACAGATATGCAACAGACTTCAGACAACACAACATAAGTGTCCACTAGGTGGGGTGGTGGGTTGGTACTATCCCAACTTCAGTTCCTGCAGCCACGATAAGCAGCGCATGTCACCTCAGTGTGGATAGGGGGAGGAGCATTGAGGGTTGGAGGGTTGCAGTGACCCTGGACGCTTCGGTGGCCTTTCCGCAGTCCCGCCCAAGCTGGGAAAGGAGGCAGAGTTGAGCTGCCATAGCGACAGCACATTCCACATATCTTCTGAGGGGGGAGTTTTCATTGGAGCCTTGCAGGCTCAAGGACGCCAGATTCCGATTAGAAATTGTTTTGGGGCCAGACAGAGATAATTTCCTCTCTGTCTTACAGTTTGTTGGTCCTCAACCTCTCAGAATCCCAATAATGATCATTAATCTATCCCAATCGGTGCTGATTCGTCCATTATCCTTGATGGCATCCATCTTTTGTGCCAAAGAATGAATCTCTGCCAAAGTTCCAAGCTTACGATTCATCTCGACAATTATGTGAGTCTGTGAATTCACAGCGCGGTGCAATCCATCTCTGAGCTCCGGGATCAGGCCAATATTCCTTGACAGCTCGTTAATTTTCCGGTAAGCCAGGTAGCCTCCAAGGCCAGTGAGCAGGAAACCTGACACCAACACCACGAATATCCACTTCAGAGTCCTCCACAGGCAGCTGAGAAAGACAGATCAAGTTCCACTGTTTCTAGGAGTCCATGATGTGTCCAACTGGGTCTGTACCGGCAGGTCATCCGGGAGCCCCTTCTCCCGTTCTCATCGTTGAAAAAATTGTATCAATCGCATTAAGAGACCAGCTGACGAGATCCATTTAAGTGAATTTCAGTTTCCAGTTTCAAGAAAAATGCAGAAGCAGCCGTGCACCCAGCACCCAGAGACAGACAAAGGCCTTGAGGATAAGATATGGAGGAGAGGAGGAAAAAAGTGTCTGCACCCGCCAAGAGCCGGAAGAAGTACCACCGGTCCATCCGACCACCACCAGCAGGCAAAACGGGTTAAATGCAGCATTCTCTGGTGGGAGCCGGGATCGAACCTACCTTCTAACTGCTGGACCACCCGCCCTACCTCCAGAGCTGCTGCTGCCCATCTGTAGACAGATGCTCTAGTCTACCCCTCCCTCACCATTTCTTGACACGGGACCGTGGACTCCTTAGACCACCTTGCGGAAGGTCGTGTTTACTTCTGAGAAGACGGGCATTGCAGCCAAACTGAGAGAACGTTCATGGACCAACTTACACTGAGGCACGCATGCATGCATATGCTCACATGACAGACACACCAGTTTTCAACATGCTCGAGCATCCCTGAAACGTTCCTCCCAATTCCTGGCAGCGGCAGTTTGAAAACCACGCTGATAATAGCTGCTGGCCTCCCTCTGATGCACGGGGATTCCCACCTCGTGTTGGATTATATTGTGACTGTCTGAATATGTGCTTTTATATCTAAGGGTTTTTTTCCTGCACCATGGAGAGCGGAGTGGGGGGTTGTTTGTTTCACCCTGGTGTTACACATTTTTATTTACCTGCATAACTGGAGCGCTATAATAGCCACATGCCCACAGTGAAACCGTTTTCCTGTCTACATGTTTCGTGTGCTGTATGTCTGATCTTGGAATGGTTGTACTGAAACTACATTTCATTCTTCCGTTCAATGACAAATAAAGCTATTCCATCGTATTTAAAGCCCATTTTTCTCCTTTAAGTGCTCATACTGTTTAAAATGTTCACAGTTTTACTACTGTAGCACAAAAATCTGTTTTTTCCGACTCAAAGGGATTTCACCAGCCTCTCCTTTTATTTCAAGGTTTCACAGACATGATGGAAACTATTCAACATTTTATAAAGGAAGGCCACGAGTGGATTTAATGTGGTGAACCTCATCCTCAACTAATTAAAAATGAATTATTTCATGATTTATGAAATTGTTTTCTAGTCAGTCTGTATGCATTTTACCCCATCATTTTGTTCTTAAATGCAACTTTAATGTGATCATGAGGGAGAGTGGTGCAGCTTGGGGTGGGATCCTTTGTAATGAATGCTGTGTCTAATTTCACATTACTCCCTCCATTTCCTTTCAGATCTGGTGTCTGTTACATTTCTGCTGAAAGGCAGAGAGGAGAGTGAAAGCACAGAGGCAATATATGAAAAGAACAGTGATGGGGGGGTGAAGCACTCCAAGAGAAATCTAATTAAACCACAAGAAAGTTCTGAAACAATAACAGAGTAGAGCAAATTACTGAGTAAAATAAATCAGTTATTTCGCTGTCAAATGGCATCACTCACAGTTGTGATTTATTCAGAATATCCAGTCTCATATGAAGGAAAAGCTTTGTCCATCTAAGACCAAGATGCTCAAGTGCTGTTGCAGTTAAGTTGATTATTTCCCTGATTTTAAACCAGAGCAGCAACCAGCAAAAATAAATTTGTCCAGCAACAACATTCACTGCCGTGCTGCAACAGGAAAGTCCAAAAGGTGAGAGTCTAAAAACAGTCATGGCTGATTTTTGTCATCTTGCGCTAATCTTTAAGGTCCAGACAAAAAGGTCACGTCCTGATGTTCATATGAGTTGAAGCAGAGTTTTTATATCCGAGCACAAAAAAAAAAAGGCTGTCTAAAATAAAAAGAATAATTTCTTCACAAGAAAAAAACTCTATCCTTTCTTTTTTATCCCTTATTTTTATTTATTTGTTGCAATAAATATTATAAAGTCATTTAAGGAAATAACGATGTAAAAATTATATTAATTATATGATGATGTAATATATTCATTAAAGAGCAAGTCACCCCCAAATCATCTTTGTTTTTAACTGATAAACTATATAAACAAGTGTCTGATCATGCTGCAGACATGTGTGGTCAATAATTTAGACCTTTAATGCATCTTAGTTAAAATTTAAATATGTTGCCCAAAACTGTCAGTGTTGCGCCCTCTTCAGGTAAAAACACTACATTTGGATTTAAACCTGCCATTGCTATTGGCTAAGAGGTACTCTATGATGTTAGCTGGTACCATATGATGTCACAATGCCGCTGTGTGTGTGTGTGTGTGTGTGTGTGCGTGCGTGCGTGTGTGTGTGTGTGTGTGTGTGTGTGTGTGTGTGTGTGTGTGTGTGTGTGTGTGTGTGTGTGTGTGTGTGTGTGTGTGTGTGTGTGTGCGTTAGCACCTCCGCCCTCTCGGTCACCTCATGGTGGCTCATTTTTTACACAGGAAATTGGAGTGGAGTAAGACTCTGGTAGGGGGTGACTTGCTCTTTAGCTTTTTATTCAAACACTTTTTTTTTTACATTTTTTGGATCAGTTTGCTTAAAATAAAATACAGGAACTAAAATTTGGTTGTGCCCTTATGCAGTTCTTTCAAAACACTGTACCGGGGTAAGGCTAGCCACACAGTTGTGTTCACAGATGTAAGTGGCTTGTTGATTTTGAATGACTGAAATGCTAGCTGTTACCATTCACTTACACTGTTTATGCTAAGCTAAAGCCAAACAAAATGCTGCCAGATTAGGAGAATGACTGGGCTGGTTACAAAATGCTTTTTCCCACTTTTCTATTTTTCTGGAATATAGCAACAGACTAAATTCCACTCAGGGGTGAAATATCCCTTTAAAAAGTCAAATGGACAAAAAAATACAATTTGGAAAATGATTTTTTTTTTATTCTTAGCAAATCTTCATTATGATCATCAAGATGTTTAATAAAAGGGGATGAAAATGTACCAAAAGCAATCAGAAAATAAAATAGAAAAATCTGATATGTTAATATTATCAAATTTTTAAGCTTTTACATCAGTTGGGTTTAAAATTATAAAGTAAATACAAAGAAAATGGATTTTTGACTACGTGAAAGGCAGACATCATTAGTTCACTCAGAAACATTCCTTTGTTCATCAGATCTGTTAAAAATATTCTCTACCGTCTTCTTTACACAGCTGGCTACAATTTAACTGAAGTTAAAAGGATGTTGTGAAGAACTCGGGAGGTGTGCAAACTCCACTCAGTTTACCAACATAACATTTGAAGAATAATGGAGGCTGGGACAGCAGGAGGGATCTCTTCTGAGAGAACTAATATGAATTCATCAAAAGTTATTTTCAACCCGTTCTAATTTAAAAAGAAGATTTAAGTTTGTGCAAGACCATAGCTTCTAAAAATGTGCCGTGTAGAGCTTCACTCAGCAGGTATCAGTCGGGACAAAACCACTGTCAGTATGCTGAATGCTACTGCAGAACTTTGAACAGTAAAATTTAGCCCAGAAAGGCTTTTAAGAAGATTAAATGCATCATTTGCCTTGGTAGATGGCTTAAAGATGAATGAACAGTTCATCAGATGGTTAAGTCACAGAACAAATGTGGGATGAAACATGTGAAATTAGCCTGAAATCGTTATTTTTCTGTCCAGATATTTTGATTTGTGATTCAAAAACTAATATTTTTTGCTTGATTACTTGACAGCAGCATGTTGAAGCAAACAGATGCATCAGATGAATAAGAAGTGTCTGGATACTCTGACACTTCTCTTTCCTCTACGATGCATGTGTAGCGAATGTCCTTGTGCTTTTGTCTTACAATATCCACATCAGTGAATGTAGGCAGCCTGAAAGAAATTGGAAAACTGATTTCCCCTACATTCACGAGTTTGAAAGAACCTGAATGCCCTTATTTTCTTGAATCTTTTCACAACAATCCCCTCTTAATTAAACCATCTAGCCAAATAATCTGAGCTACACCTAAGTCCTGCAAGCAATTTTTCTCCCTTTTCATCAGGAGAATGAATGTTGTCAGATACCACATTTATCAAGTTAATGGAGGAGGCTCTCCTCCGCATTATGATTCCTCCGCTCTGCTGCAGCAGTTGGAGGTTGTTTCTCTCTGCAAATTAAAGGACACGTCGTTGAATCAAAGCCTTTATTGTGTCCTTCAGACATTTAGTCTGCTTCAAAAATAGGTTGTTGGCACTGTTGGTCGACAATATTAATCGCTGTTTGTTCTCATTCATCTGGTTATTTTGCATTCAGACGCTGCAGCTGTTTTCAGGTCATTTGCATCATGCTTAAAATCCAACGTTACACCCAACTGTGTGAGACTGTGAAGAAAGAGATGATCTTTCTGAAAAATTCTTAGAACTTCACTGGACTGCTCCACTTTCAGGGTTTGCACAATGTTTTCATAATTAGACTGAAGGCAGAACGTAATGTTGAGCTTTTCTTTTGGACAAAATAAGTCATATTTATTTTTCACATATTGAATGAGCAAAATTTTGGTAAAGAGTCAGAAGTGAATGTAAAATAGGCAAATACTACCTTCAAGGCGATTTATTAACATTTTAATATACCTGATTTGTTTACAAATATCTGATTGAGTATGATTCATTTAAAAAATAATGTTCATATGTGGAATAAATGTCATTGTTTGGCAAGAAAAAGGACACTGATATCTGCTTATTCATAACTGGCTAAATTGACACCTTCATCATTTGTTCTATTATAAACATCATATTGTAAAGTGGTACCTTATAATTTAGTTTTTTTTATTGTCATGTAGAAAATGTTGTAAATGGTCAACAGTAGAAATTTTCTGAAAAAGAAATAAAAATATGCCTGATCATTTCTATGAGTAAATATAGAATTGTTCCATTTATCAAGTACAAACACAATCTAATGAACTGCAGCAGGATTTTTTTATCGATACAGCAAAAATATGGACCAAGTTAAAGAAAAAATGTCTTTATTTATCTATTTTATAGATGAATTTCACATTTTAACATCATCAGGGTTTTAAACCACCTTTTCCTGCAGCACTGCGACCAGCCAATGCACCGCTACGTCATATGTAGCAGCCACAAGTTCTTCCGACATCAGCACGCGACGCACCGGACAGCTATAAGCTAAAGCTAACTGTCTCACTTTTATCGGTGGCGTGTGGTTTATTTACGAATGCGAATGAGGGAAAAATAATTTCTACATCTTTGTATGAATCATACAACTGCAGGCAGCGTTTACGGTTGCGGTTGAGTAATTTCTTACTTGAATTTCAGCTCAAATTTTACTAATCCCTACGCTACAACTTATCGGTAACGGCTGACCGCGTTTACATTCCGTGCGCGTGCTGAAGACGCCGGTATGAGTTATGGTTACGGTGGTGGTGGTGGAAGAAGAGGCAGGAGAGGGGGTCGAGGACACAACAGGGATGGAAGCAGAGAGAGATTTGACAGGCTTGGTGGTGGAGGAGGTTCAAGAGGTGGTTCCGACGTTGACCAGGACCGTCCTCCTCCTCACCTCAGGGGCCGTGAGATCGGTATGTGGTACGCACGGCATGGAGCCGTGAGAAGGAAACAAGCTGACCGGAGATCGGTAGGGATCGTGTCTTAAAGTTGCATTTAAGTCATAGTATTTTGACTGTTAAGCATCAAACTGTGAACAGTTGATCTCCATAATGTTAAGACAGGTCATGTCGCCTCTGTCAGTGCGCCCCAGGGCAGCTGTGGCTACACTGTAGCTCATCATCATCATCAGGGTGTGTGTGTGTGTGTGTGTGTGTGTGTGTGTGTGTGTGTGTGTGTGTGTGTGTGTGTGTGTGTGTGTGAATGGATGAATGATGCACTGTTGTGTAAAGCGCTTGGGAGTCCTCTGACTCAGAAAGGCGCTATACAAGTGTGGGTCATATGTTTTTAGACTGTGGCATTACTGTCATTTCTTTATTCGGGTGGAATTTATCAAAGATAAGAAAAAAGTGTAACATTTGTCCATTTAATTTATGTGTGCAGCGGGCGGTGGTCCACATGGATGAGGCCAGAGAGGAGCACATCACCAAGCTGCTTAACTCCGTCAAGACAGAGCAGTCCGGTCCAAGGAGAGACGCCACTTATGCCAGTCCGTCTATGTCTGGAACCCGGAGGACAGCAGCAGATCAGAGTAGTCACTGGTGAGAAGGGCTTACTTTTCTGTGGCTTGCAGGAGGAGAGTCAGGCATACATTTTGGGCAGTAGCAGCCCTGGAGGTAGAGCGGGTTGTTCAGTTATCAGGGGTTGTAGGATCAGTCCAGGCAGAGAATTCTGCTGTTGTCCGTGCCTGCTGGTTGCACCTGTGCTCGATTGCCTCCCCTCTTGTCAGTGCATCCCGGGGCAGCTGCACTGCGTGTGAATGGATGAATGATACTCTGTAGTGTAAAGTGCTTTGGAGTCCTCTGACTCTGAAAGGCGCTATACAAGTGCGGGTCGTTTATCATTTAGATAGAAAAAAATTCAAAGAACGAAATAAATTAGGAGAGGCGGGTTGCTGTTTTGTAGGGCTATTTGTTTTTTATATGTTTAAACTGTTTTTGGTTCCTTCAGTTACTTTGATGGGGATTTGCCTGAAGAAGAGAAACACAAGACTGAGGTTAAATCTGAAGAGGAAGAGGAAGACATTTCTCCAGGCCAGAAAAATATACAAAGGTAACTTTTTGTGAGGCTAAACAGAAACAACTTGAACTTTAAAAATGGAGTTTAGTAAAAGATAGTACCCCAGTACAACCATGGGTCATGTTTTCCAACACCACACCCACCTGGATCTGAACATAATCCTATCTAATATAAAGAGAAACCGTTTTACTGTCTCTGTTACTGTAGCCACTGGTATCTAGCTGTCTACCTTAAGTATGTTTGTTTTTAAATTGTGTTTGTTCAGTGATTCATCTAAAAAAGCAGTTAAAGACGAGCCTCCAGAGAACTGGGATGAAGAGGATCAAGAAGAGGATAAGAAAGAGGAACTCTTGAGAAAAGACAAAGATCTGGAGTTTTTATTTCAGGAAGTGGTCAGAGACAGTTTAAAGGATGATCGCTTTAAAATGGATCTGCAAAGCAAGAAATCAGACTGGAAGTACAAAGAGATGTTGGTGAGTGTTTTTACATCAATAAGTTTTCCAGAGCTCGAAATGTTTGAGCCTCTTGCAACAAATTTCTTCTGGGGTTATTGATTTTTTTCTGTGTGGTTTTTGTTATCAGTGAGATGATTCTGTCTCATATCTGCTGCATTAGAATGTTGCAGTGTCTTGTTTCATTCAGTACTCCGACCTGCTTCATTCCTTCAACGAGGCATTGGAAACGTTCCTCAGAGGTTCTCCATGTTGACATGACACCATCTATGATGTGAATTTCTAGTTCCACTCATACATTTTTGGACAGTTCCATGTAAACCCCAGATATGGTTGTGGGTGAAAAATCTAGTTAGATCAGCAGTTTCTGAGAACTCAGACCATTCTCTTTGGAAGAAACCCCAAATCCCCTCTCCTTTCCACTCTGATGCTCAGTTTGACTTCCTGAAAGTCCTCTTTACTCCATCCAGACGGCTAAATGCAGCTAAATTCAGTTGCTGCTTTATCGTACATAATAAAGTGGCCAGTGAGTTTATGCATTTTTATTATTATTTCTAAACTACTTTTGGGCTTTTTAGGTTTTACCTTTAAACAAATGTTAATGCACAGTCAAGTACAAAAATGATAAATAAGCCCATTCACCACATTTGTGCCTTAAATCCTAGTGAGATAGTTTTATTTTCTTTTGTGGTTTTTTGTGTTCAATGAATAAAATTCACTTTTGTGCCATGAAGAGACACAAATAAAGATGGTGAGATATTATGCTGCATATGTTTGGTGCACCTAATAATTCTGGGAGCGTAGATTTTCATCTAATCCCACATTGTCGTGCTACTTGTGAGTCATTGCATAAAAATTACTGACTATCAGGGCTCATTGAGATTAAGCATATATTTTGAATGCAATAAATTATGACACTTAAATAACATTATTATATTGTAATGTGTTTTCTTTCAGAAATTCAGGGAGAAGCTACCGTCCTTTGGGAAAAAAGAGGCAAGTGTTGATTGAAAATGCCCAACAGAATAGGAAAAGTAGCATTAATGTTGCTTGAGTTTGTGATTTATTCTGTCCACAGGAGCTTGTTGAGCTGATCAACTCTAACAGTGTCCTGGTGGTGAGTGGGGAGACCGGTTGTGGAAAGACCACGCAGGTCACTCAGTTCATCCTCGATGACCACATCAACAGAGGGATGGGCTCGACGTGCCGCGTGGTCTGCACGCAGCCTCGTCGTATCAGCGCCATCTCAGTACGTTTTCTGCTTTCCTCCTTGTCGAGTAACACAAGCTTTTAATTGTTTTTTTGTGCAAATTGTTAAAATGAGTAGTTTGTTTGTCTTTTTCTGCATAAATCATTTCATAATTTAAATGTCTTAAAATGAATTTGAACATGTGTGTTCTTCCTGTCAGGTAGCCGAGCGCGTGGCAGCAGAGAGAGCAGAAAGCGTGGGGAACGGGAATTCTTGTGGGTATCAAATCCGCCTGCAGAGGTAAGAAAGTCTGTTCAAACACCTGCATGGTGCATACGATGGAGCTAATGGATGGAGCTTATTTCAGACTCACTGTGTATTCGATTAGTCCCAGAAATGAGTTTAGTGGTTAAAGAGCAGGGGTCTCATTTATCAAACATTGCGTAATCCTTACTAAAACCGTACTTAAACTCAGCAAAAAAATGTATTTACACCAAGTAGGTTTGTGACCTATCAAACATGGAGTACGCACAGCTGCACGCAATCTCCGCTTCATAAATCAGAAGCTATCTAGACAGGTTCTCAGCTGCATTTTAGTCACATCCCGCCCTGACCACGCCCACTTACTGTCATAAATAGTCAATGCAAAGTGCCTTGTGGATCTCATGCATAGACATAAGCCGGTTGTTGCAGCGCTGCGCCAATGACGATGGCGACCGTAGATCAAGGCAGATCAAGGAAGCGCTATTTCACAGAAGCAGAAATTGAGCTACTTGTGGGTGAGGTGGAGAAATGAAAGGAAGTGCTTTTGCAAAACAAATAATGAAAATCGAAGGAGTGGTACAGCGTTGCTGAAGCCGTCAATGCTGTGAATTCTTCAGAGAGATCTGTGGCGGATATAAAAAAAAATGGTCCAATCTGGATTCGATCCCCAGACTCCCAGGTGAAAGTCACGCATGCTAACCAGTCACCCAAACTGAGATCTCCCTTGTACAAGTAGCCAGGGCGCATGATCAATTGGGTCACCGTGACAGGACACACACACGGTCATAGACGCATGATGTTCTGTCTCAATCTGCCCCCTTGCTGATATTCTGCATTCCGTATTCTGCGCTTCAGGCTGTGTGTGTGTGTCTGTGTATGTGTGTGTGTGTGTGAGTGTCCGTGCATGTGGGTGTGTGTGTGTGTGTGTGTGAGTGCATGTGTGTGCGCGTGTGTGAGTGTGCGTGCATGTGTGTGTGTGTGTGCGTGGGTGGTCTTGTTCTGTGTGAAAACGAAGCAGTACAAGTGATAATGCTGCAGGATTTCATAATTTTATCCTTCTCAGCAGCAGCACTGCAGGTGCTCTCCATGTCCAACATGCGTAAGCCAGGTCCTTAGTCAACTTAAAGTTGCGCACATTTTTCAGCTAAGTTTTCTTTCATAAATCCCAAAGTTTGCGTGGAAAGTTGCTTACGCAGTTTTCCCGACCCCGTTTTGTGCGTAAGCACGCTTGATAAATGAGGCCCCTGAGCAGTTCTGTTTCAGCAAACACACACAGTAACTATTTTAACCTCTGTCATTCTTTTGGTCTAATTGTGTAGATGTTTGGTTTGTTTAGATTAGAGGAGTTTATGCAGGCTAGCTTCACCAGATACAGCCTTTTTTACAGTTTGGATATAAATGCTATCTTTTAGATAAATCCCATTTTCTATAATATAAATCCAAATATTCAGCTAAGTGACAAGTAAAGCATATTCTAATTACAGGGTCTAACATGATGGTAGATAGAAATGGTGGATTGAGAACAAGAACTGGAAAAGACAGATAAAACTGTTAAAAAGATGGTTGTTCTGAGTTGAGCAGACAGGGTCAGGTTATTACACATGCAGCTATCTGAAATGGATCATACACAACAAAGAGAAGAATTCCACTCACAAGGAGGCATGAGAAGTAAGATGAGGGGAAAATGGCCAATTCAGGGCTGCAGAATGGAAATTGATGCATTGGATTAGGAGGAAGAGGATTTGCAAGAAAATATTATGTTCAAAGAAATGGGACTGAATGAAAGTACTGACTCAATTTAGGAGGATTTTCATGTTCCCTTTGCTGTGTTTATTTTTTTCTTCTTTGTCAGCGGTTAGTTATGTGGTCATGATTCACAAAATCTTCTTAAAATAAAAAAACAAAACAGTTTTTTGTAATAAAGAATTGAAATGATTACAAAATTCAGGGCATCCTTTTATTGTTCGTGTAGCTGTGGTACCACTGCTGACACCCTGGGAGTCTTGCATAGTTTATGTAAATACTGCTTTGTTAAACCTCTAATGATGCACTAGCTTTTCCCAGATTAAAATAAAACCTGTACCTTTTCTCTGAGAGTGATCTTCTTTAGTAACTGAATGGTAATTTTCTGCTACCGTGATAAGACTCTCTGCCCGTCTAGTCAATGCCTGTAGTTGCTATAGTAAATGTGTTTCTGCGGTATGGGTTGGTATGAAACACTCAATAAGGAAAATGTTGGGTTATTAGAATCAATAAGCTTCGCAACAATTCTTGATTAATTTTAATTCAGTATCTGAGAAACAAAAACGTCCATCAATCTACATATTCTGTCTCTCACACACACACACACACACACACTAACACACACAGCTTTATCATATCGTTTTGTCAGAATGAAGGCTGGCAGTCAGGGTTTAAATTGCACTATAATAAAATTAGGGATGCAACAATACCACTTTTTTCCAAACCGATACAATGCCGATACTTGGATCTGAGTACTCGCCGATACCGATTACCAATACCGATACTTCTGCCACACAAAAAAATGCAATGATTTGGAATACAGATTTTATTTTCTTCTTTGCTTCCAACAGGAAAAGACTGCGAGGTAGATAAAAAGTAAAACATATGAATAGAAATCGTCACAAAACTAAGATATTAGGTGAACAGAAATGACAAGGTACAGTGAAGCCATTTTCAAGCAACTGCATTGGTATCGGTTCCTGGTATCGGTTAACTTTTACCGATACTGGTATTGGTATCGGTATCGGCGCCGATGCCAATACCAGTATCGTATCGGTGCATCCTTAAATACAGTAAAGGTTTTCATGTAAATTCTCAATTAAAAAAATACACTACTTTTAAATATCGATTCATTAGCATAACGTGAAATATCGCAATGTTACAGTGTTTTCTTACATCCCTACATTTTGTCCAATGTTCGATTTGAGTTGACTGTATTGAAGATGGCCTCTGCAGCTTAGTGACCTTAACAATAAACCACTCAAATGTACCGATATAGAGCTATAACTTCAGGTCACAGGAAGAGCAAACAAAGCTCTTGCCGAGTTTCATCAGATCACTTGTAATGTTAATTTGGAGAACTGACCAAAGCAGAGATCTTTTAACATAATGTTGGCCTAAAAGCTCTTCTAGCTGTGTTTTGGGTATGGAAGGCCCATTATTGTTGATGAGAGAAGTTGCAGACACGTTATCCATGAAGAAAAGTAGCTACCAATTCCAACATTCACTATTCAGGAGATTACCCTTCACCTGATTAAAATGCCCTTTTTTCATAATTAGCTGAAATATTGTGATCACTGACATGTTATTGCTTGAAAGTAAAAAGTGTCCGGACTTTACAAGATTACCCACCAGGAGATGTTGGGAGCTTACAGAGCGAACAATGAGACGACTCACCTGTGACTGGGTTGTTTTGTGTTATAAAAATCTGTTTGGACCGCTAGACCAGGGGCGTTGAATGTGGAGGTGTTGAAGAAAGACCCAGCAGCTTCTATTTACCCCAAGGCTCCTTTGCAGCCTAAGACTCAAGCCCTTTGGCAACCTTGTCCTTCAGAGATTTATTAACATTTTTTGAACTTGCTAGGTGCTTTTTCATAGCTCCACATCAGAATACTTTCTGTGTTCATGCATCTTTGATTAAGGCAATACTCGCCATCTTCAGGAGTCTTGTTTTCACACCTTTAGCTGTTTTCTTTATGCATCGATCCTCTGAATGACTTTGAAATCCTGTTCTGCATTCTGTTTTGTTTCTCCAGAAATTAGTCAATAAAGGTATTTTTGAAATTTGAAACTGCCTTCAATTATACAACAAAGCCTTTCCAGAGATTCAGACGTCTGTGAGATGCATCTGTGAGTCATCGATGAAGATCAAATAGACGAGAACTTCATATAATTCAGCGAATAAACATTTTATCTGGTGTAGCCAGTGGGAAGAGAAGTGCCCATTGGGTCGTTTTATGCCAACTCGTCTGACCTTCACAGTTGATGTAATTGATTAAACCCACAGCTGGATGAAACATCTCTCACTGGTAGCCAAGCCAAGTTCCCCAGCTTTTTATTTTTAAGGCTTATGAACAGATTGGTGTGAAATACCTGGAAATATAGTGATTTATTCACTTATGATCTGAATATGAAAATATTTTAATGAAGGCTGCGGTCGTTAATGAGGCCTAAAAATGGTGGAAATGATTACTACAACATAAACTACAACATAAAGGGGGGGTTATCTTTGATCTGGAGAGTTTTCTAAAACCCTGACATGAAAACATGATTAGATGAGTTTTCTACCAACGAAACGCATCACAGGTGCTATTTTTTAGTGGTTTCTCCAAAGGCAACAATTTATAGCAACATCAATTTGAGCTTAAGGTGAAAGTACAAAAATGTTGCTCTTCAAAGGAAAGAATGAGCGAGTCTGTTTTGAATCCTGAAATGGAAAAGGAAGAAAGGTGGAATAATGCTCAACAGTCGAGAACCAAACAGAAGACAAACTGGAGACCGAAAATGTTGTCGTCTTTTTCATGTCACCTAGAAATTATTTTCCTTCTTTTTCCTTTCAATTTTCACAGCCGGTTACCACGGAGGCAAGGTTCAATCCTGTATTGTACGACGGGCATCATTCTACAGTGGCTTCGCTCAGATCCGTGAGTCTGATCCCGTCCTTTACTCTCATCTTCATGACGCCATCTTCATCCTGTCTTTCGTCTCTGTGTGTCCTCTCTGTGTCGACTCTGCCGTCCTCTTTGTTTCTCATCATTTTGTCTTCTTTGATGTGCCGTTTGCTTTGCTGTTTCTGGAAGGTCATTAGTATGGATCACCATTCTCGTAGAGAAACAAACACACACACACTCACTAAGCTTCTGTTGACTCATCCTTTCATGCTCAGCTTTGAATTCCAAGTGTCTTTGAAATGAAAAAGACTTTTCCTCCATGTCTTATTTTATTTTCATTCAGAATGAGACTTTTCTGAGCAGGAAGTTTGATTTTGAATCTTTTTTTTTCAACATCAACTGTCTTAAAAGTTGACTTTATTTATAAATAATACAGTTTTTCTTTTATTATCTTAATAACTTCTAAATCCAGCCATCACTTACTCAACCTCCCGTTGTTATCAGGTTACTGTCTAGCATAAGCCACCTTGTGTTGGACGAGATTCATGAGAGAAACCTTCAGTCAGACGTTCTGCTCGTCATCGTGAAGGACTTACTCAGACTCCGAAGTGACCTCAAAGTCGTCCTCATGAGCGCCACGCTCAACGCAGAGAAGTTTTCTAAGTATTTTGGTACAAAACTCACTAAAAAAACTTTTTTTTTTCATTTATTTTAGCAGAATTGCCTGTCCTCATCCACATTGTCCTCTCTTTAGACAACTGTCCAATGATCCACATTCCTGGCTTGACATTCCCGGTGGAAGAGTTCCTGCTTGAGGACGTTGTGGAGATGACGAAGTAAAAACACAAAAAGCAAACATTAATCAGTCACTTTTGCTGTATGAAAGCTGCACGGCATTTTCTCTGCCAGGTATCGACCTAAGAATCAGGACCGTCGTCCCACATGGAAGAGAGGCTTTTGGCAGGGCCGCAACTCCAGACCAGAGAAAGAGGAGAAGGAGCAGGAATACCGTGAGAGCTGGCCTTGCTACGCCCGCACACTACAGGACAGGTGAGCTGGTGAGAATAACAAGGCGTTTAAAGAGCTGGAAGGTCGATTGATGTGTTTTTTGTTTGGGAAACGGCAGGTTTTGGGTTTGCCTGTGGCAAGTAGTTCTTTCTGTCTTCACCATCGTTTTCACGGCTCGTTTTGAGCCCATGAGGATGGAAACACAATTACTCCTGCTAAGGTGTATGTTTTGATATTAAAGCACCACATTGTCTGAATGTAACATATTAGAGCTACTTTTAAAAATGTCGTCAATGTCCAGTTAAATTCAGACTCTAACGGCATACTTTACATTCTGTTTTCCATAAAGGCGTGTATTGGCAAGAATCTGGCGATACGAGGTATATCACAGTAGAGGGGAGATAATATATGTCGTGATACTAAAAGCCAGACAATATTTTTAAGACTAAATCTCGAGATCTCATTATTCCATCAGATTGAAGGTGGTTAAAAACAGCTGCCTTCTAGAAGTTGAACAAAAGAAAAACGGTAAATGTTTGCATGAAAGTTTTCCATTAAAAAAATCAAAACCTGCTTTTAAATATCATTTTATTGTCCTAACACGATATATCGCGATATTTTACTAAGATGTTCAATATTGTCTTTTTTTTAACAATATCCAATATGGAACTCCTAATTTCCACTACCGATAATAAATACAGGGTCTCCCTTCTTAAAAACTAAACCATTTTAGGTAATGCTGGAATTTTTTTTTAATTCTGAATCCGTTCTTGTAAAGATTTCTAAAATCACACTGAAATCCAAAAATGTATTTAATTGTTGTTTAATGTAGTTTGCCCTTTTTACAGCTAAACATGGAAGGAGAAGTCCAGACGACCATTTTAGGGTTTAAGTTTAAAAAGGTTAATCCAGTTTCCCCGGTGAACTGTAACTGACTCAGTGTTGCGTCATTGAATTACAGGCATATAATTAAGGTAATGGCTGTTTTTAATAGCGCTGGCTCATATCAATATCAATATGAAATTGGAGCAAATTGTGGATCATGGTAGTCCAATCTAAGTCTTGGGAATTGGAATCGAATTGATTCTTGAAATTTGAATCGATTCCCAGCTCTAATTATAGGTGAGTAATATCACATATTGTCTATCACACATACTTAAAGCAGAAATCCAGAGATTTTTCTCAGAGGGCACCATCTAGATGTGGAAAAATGTAATGCACCTTCAGCCCCCCTCCTTACTTTTGTGATTATGGCCGGAAGCACCTCATGAACACGCTCTTCCAGCTGAGCAACTATATATATATATATATATATATATATATATATATGTATGTATGTATGTATGTGTATATATATATATACACATATATATATATATGTATATATATATATATGTATATATATATATGTATATATATATATATTATATATATATATATGTATATATATATATATATATATGTGTGTGTGTGTGTATGTGTATATATATATATATGTATATATATATATATATATATATATATATATATACACATACATATATATATATATATATATATATATATATATATATATATATACATGTACATATATATATATGTATATATATATATGTATATATATATATGTATATATATATATATGTATATATATATATATATGTATATATATATATATATATATATATATATATATATATACACATACATATATATATATATATATATATATATATATACACATACATATATATATATATATATATATGTATGTATGTATATACATGTACATATATGTATGTATACATATATATATATATATATATATATATATATATATATGTATATACATGTACATATATGTATATACATGTACATATACATCGTGCTTTGCTTAAGAAGAGGTGTTATTTTCCCGCTTCAGAAGAAGCGTCCCAACATGTTTTTACACTTTCTCCGAGACATGTCACTTCGCTAAGTTGTTAGCACTGCCCGCTAACACGTCAATAGTGCAGCGTAGCCTGCTGGAGGTTTTAAGGGTTCAGATGAAAACACCCGACCTCTCAGGCTGCTCACACATCGATCTTAAGTTGTCGCTGTTGCGCTCACGCCGTAATACAGTATTAGATGCGGTTAAAGTCAGACATGAAAAAATAAATAAATCTTACATGAATAGGTGATGCTTAGCCTGGTGGGGGGAGGAAAACCTGGCCTAATAAGTACTGGAGGAAACCCTGTCAAGATCGTCAACACTCATTTATCTTCATGCTACTGAAGCATGTAAACCAAAACGCATTATATCCACTGCTACCTTTCTAATTTTAAACTCAGTAACTTATGCTGTAACTTCACCTTGCCCTGCCTGCTCCTCCTTGCTGCCTGCCGGCTGTGATCACAAGCGACAACATAGTAGTTCCCGCTGCTTTTGGGAAACTGTGCCAAAAAAACAAATAAACTTGGGATCTTGCAGGCGTGGCGGTGGGTTTTCAGCCGTGGCGGGCCGCCACGGCTACGCCAATGTAAGGGAAACCCTGTAGTTGCTCAGCTGGAAGAGCGTTCATGAACGAGAGGTGTTGCTTGAAAGAAGGAAAACTCCAGATTGCTGCTTTAAACTTTAAATATTATTTGTGCAAAATGTGAAAACGACTTCAGTTTGAGGTCAGCCTGTTGTGCCAAACAAAAAAAAATATCTCAAATGGACCTATCATGTTTTGATATTTTGAGTGAGAGGAGAAGTAGCTGAAGAGTTTGATGTAAAATAAGTGTCATGATCTTTAGTCAAGATCAGATGAAATAAGTTGAAATCCACGTGAAATTTAAACATCATCCCTCTTTAGTCTCTTTGTGGAGGCTTTGAGCTCTAACAGGTGGGAGCTGAACAGCAACACACCCACTGTCAGATAATGCGTCTGCGACGCACCGTCCCCACTAGGGATGTAAGAAAATATTGATATGACAGTATATTGCAGTATTTTTTCTTGCAATATTATATCGATATTCAAAAGCTGTGTATCGAGTTTTTGGAAGAATTGACATTCAAACGTTTGTGTATTCTATTTTATTTTGGTGCAGTTTAAACGCTGTCCGCTAGTTGTCAGCAGTGTACAATGAGTGTTGTTTCCACCACCGAACTAAATCCCTCAATCGTGGTTCAGATACCTCATGTTAAACGTGTTCTGTATCAGTTTGGACTGTTTATTGAATTTTCCTACAAAAAATTCAGGCTAAAAAAATTGCTAATATCGTCTGGCTGAAGTATCGACATACAAATATGGGTTTCCATAGACTCCAATAACACGTTTTTGAAGACAAATGGGAGGTGGCCACCACCGCCATTTTGACCGTGTCACAGGTTCCATCAAGCCCAGACAATTCCACAAAAGGGAAGAGAGGCGGAGCTGAGGGTGGGGCTGTAAGGCTGGGATCAACTGACGACACCCGGTCGAACTAGCTACAAGCTAACCTGAAGCTAACCCAAAGCTAACGTGGAGGTGGGAGCTAAGCTAACGGAGGTAGCAACCTAGCTACAACCGGAGTTAACTGTGCACGACACCAGAGCTTCTGAGTCAGAGATACGCCGGGCTGACCGCTGGGTAAAACCGGGTGGAACACAGAGGTCTCCGAGAGCTCCACAAGCCGGCAGCCGCACAGCAGACAGAAGCCGCGATCAGACAGAGATGCGCCGAGCTGTGGGGAGGGGAGAACCGGGTGGAAAACATCGGTCTCCCGAGAGCTCCACAAGCCGATAGTCGGAACCCAGCTCCACCAACATGTTATATTTCAACCCATTTTCTAAAGTGCAGCGTTATGTTAAATGCACTGGGTTTTACCCTATTACATTTAAATTTCATGGTTAAACAGTACATGTTAAAATCTAAGCTCAGCTCGGCAGTGACCTAAAATACATAAATATAATTTTACTTACCGAAAAAAATGAAGTGGAGGCTCCTTGGACGCTCTATTAGTGCAATTAATGCCACAGCAAGTCATTTTGTCCAACAATTGCACAAATAATATCCAAAAAAGAATACACAAACACAGAGACTCAAAATCCCCGAACAGTTTCCAGGCCAGACCGAGGCTCTACTGAGGCCTTTCCACGGAGATAGCTCTGTGGTCACGTGGGTCTGATGCTCATTAATTATACAGAATTTTAGGCTTTTAATACACTTGAAGTCCGTAGAAGAAACCGCAGTGCCACTAGACTGGTCTCGAGATGCCTCCAGGTCATGACAGGTAGTTATTTGCATCTATGGAGGACTCTTGGGAGTCAGAGCTGGTTCAGCTTTATTCTGAAGGAACCGTTTGCGGTCAGCTGAAGCATGCGACAGGTTTTGACAGCTTGTCAAAAGATGCGATGGGAGCAGAGTTTCTCTCCGATGGCCAGTCAGAGTTAGGCTCAACTGAATCCATCTGGAAGTGATGCTATTTAAATAGTGGCCATATTTAAACAGCGCTCCTCCGTGAGTGTTTTAAAAGAACCAAGCAGTGCAAGTTGACCAAATACACAGAATGAACTTGTAAAATTCATCACTGAACCTTTTTTCTACTCACACTAACACTTGCACTGCATGGTGGTAAAAATGGTGGATGCATTTTGACCCCATCTGGAGTTAAACTTTTAACAATTTAGAAAAAGACAGTTAGCGAGCAGCAGCATCATGGTGCTGACAGATAAAAGATGCCTCACATTTGTTGTTTTTCAACGTGTTACAGATACTCCGACAGCACAATCGAGGCCCTGGAGATGTTAGACGGAGATGAGAAGATTGATCTGGAGCTGATCTTGACGCTGATCCGTCATATTGTACTCAACGAGGGGGTGAGTGTAATCGTCTCTCTGATTTTTTTCTTTCTTTTTATTTAGTTTTTTTTTTAATGTCTACTCAATCCAGGCAGATGGTTGTGGCTCAGTGTAACAAGCTTCTATCACTGGATCTTGCCTTAAGAATTTTCAGATTTATGTTCCTGGAAATGCTAAATCTGAGCGTTTTTAGCGGTTTTAGTGTAAGCAGCGAGCAGCCGACGGAACCAATCCAGACCCCGGGCTTAAATCAAAGTCAATAGGTGACACCGACACCTAAAGCTGACAAAAGGAGAGCAGATGGAAGGAGCAGGGTGGGCTTCCAAATGCGGAGTGACATCAGATCAGAGAAAATGACGCTGATCCTGGCAGTAGATCTGTGCTAATGAGTGATCGAACAGATGCTCTCCCTTAGCACGTCCGTTCTCTTTCCTCTCCTTCCAGTTCTTGTCAAGTTCCCTCCTTTTATGTCGGCATCATTTCAGCGCTGGGCTCAAGCAGCGTCATTACTAGCGCCACTCACTGCTGCTTGTTGTCAATATTGAGAGGAGAATAATGAAGGTGAAGACGAATTTTCCACAGCACTTCCCAGAAAGGGAAGGCTAGAGACAAAGCTGCAGATAAACGGCAGCCACGCATACTTTTACAGATACTGAACTTCAGTTTGAAGTGTTATAATCTGAGAGGAGCTACTAACTCAGGCAGGCACACATGTACGTGAAGCCATATCTCCATCAGTCACGCTGGCACTCAGCCACTCAACCAGCTGATCTGCTGTGGCGTTGTCAAACGGCGGAGAGCGCAACGGACCGATTCTCCATGACGGAGTTCTGAATCGAGGATATGGCTCGTCTGTCAGGTCTTCGACCGCGATGATTGGTTAATTACACCGAAGAGGCCTATGATTAGACACAAGGGCCCTCGACACGCAGACATTAATGACTACCTGCTCGGTGCAGCTTTACATTGTGTGTGTGTGTGTGTGTGTGTGTGTGTGTGTGTGTGTGTGGGTGTGGGTGTGGGTGTGGGTGTGGGTGTGTGTGTTGCTCAATAGTAGGCTAACACTACAGAACTCTTTTTGTTTTACACAAACAAATCTGCCTCTTTGTTTGCTTCATGTTTTATTTGTGTGTCATGATGTAACTGCATGCAGGCCTCCTCGCCCTTAGCTCCGCAAGGGACAGACACGCACGGATTGACAGAAGCGTTTTGCCCTCATACTTCTCCATCTCCGTTGCAAAGCAATTCCCCGCCAGGACAACAGAGGGCGTAGCGCTGTTCTGTGGTATCCTGTCATGTATCCGGTCCAAGATAGTGTGTTTATATTGTTTTTTGAATATAAGAGACTTTTTAACACGGACAAATTTGTCTCTCCCTCTCCTCCGCCTCTTCATGCGTTCGCCACCTCTAAACCCACGTTTCCTGTCATTTCCAACCACAAATAAAACGCTTTTAAATCTTTTCACTCCTCCAGTCACGGGGGAATTAAACATTCATATTTTTAGTTTTTTCGCGAGGTATTCTTCAAGCTTCTGCGTGTCTGCCGCTTGTTATTCTCAGCTCTCTTTATGTTTTTGAGGGCGCAATGGCGGTGGTGTAGATGACAGCGGCGTCCTGACCAATCACAAGCTTGCGTTCTATAGGATTATAATAAAGTAATTAAAATTTTTATTTCACAGATTGGTCACATCTTATTATTGACTAACACTTTGTTTGATTAGCTTTATTAAAATAGAGTTCTTTGATTTATTAAAAAGAAAGAGTCCTTTTGTTCATTCTTCTCTTGAGATGGAAAGAAGCAGTTTAGAAGCAAATGCATGAGACCTTGAGGCCAAATCTCATGCAGACTAGTTCTGTGTCAGAGGCATCTGTGGAGAGGGTAAATAACCTTCGGTGGAATAGCACCTCCATCACCTTACACATGATTCAGGCTTTAGTCTCTCACACACACACACACACACACACACACACAGGGTCCCATGTGGGTGCTGATGTTTAATAATTAGGTTTAATTAAAAGGCTTTGATGCTACTTTTGATGTCTGAACTTCATCTCCTTTTTCTTCCTCTCAGCTAATGAACAACTGTTGGTTTTATTTACCTACCTGCCTAATTTGGCCCAACTTAAGAGTAATTTTAGTCTAAATTTGAGTTTTTGCTCAGAGGCTCAGAAGATATTCTTGAGTTATAATTAGCTCTTTGTTCAAATCTGCGTTATGAAGGATCAGTAATATATTTGAGCTTCAGAAGCTTTTCTGAACAGTCAAACTGAGTGATATTTGTGTCTGTGATTATCCCGAAATGCCTTGAAACAGCCCTGGATGTGGGACTGAATTTTGAAGGTGATCTGATTTTTATCACATATATAAATATTTAATACTTTTAAATTGCTTTAGAAAGTTAAAAGCATGTTGTGGAATACATCTACCTACATTTTCCTTTTCAAACACGTTTTGTTTTTTATTCGACTATTTTCCTGTCCTGTCTGTCTCTGATCTTCCTCCACCTCCTCTCAATCCTACAGAGAAACTACTGCCTATATTCCTATATTCTGCTTCCTATATTTTCACCTCATGAGTTACTTTTGAACAAAGCAGTTCTTAGGGATCTAA
>SSNQ01000437.1:426353-444263 GCA_006942095.1 Nothobranchius kuhntae | reverse complement strand
AAACGGCAGCCACGCATACTTTTACAGATACTGAACTTCAGTTTGAAGTGTTATAATCTGAGAGGAGCTACTAACTCAGGCAGGCACACATGTACGTGAAGCCATATCTCCATCAGTCACGCTGGCACTCAGCCACTCAACCAGCTGATCTGCTGTGGCGTTGTCAAACGGCGGAGAGCGCAACGGACCGATTCTCCATGACGGAGTTCTGAATCGAGGATATGGCTCGTCTGTCAGGTCTTTGACCGCGATGATTGGTTAATTACACCGAAGAGGCCTATGATTAGACACAAGGGCCCTCGACACGCAGACATTAATGACTACCTGCTCGGTGCAGCTTTACATTGTGTGTGTGTGTGTGTGTGTGTGTTGCTCAATAGTAGGCTAACACTACAGAACTCTTTTTGTTTTACACAAACAAATCTGCCTCTTTGTTTGCTTCATGTTTTATTTGTGTGTCATGATGTAACTGCATGCAGGCCTCCTCGCCGTCAGCTCCGCAAGGGACAGACACGCACGGATTGACAGAAGCGTTTTGCCCTCATACTTCTCCATCTCCGTTGCAAAGCAATTCCCCGCCAGGACAACAGAGGGCGTAGCGCTGTTCTGTGGTATCCTGTCATGTATCCGGTCCATGACAGTGTGTTTATATTGTGTTTTTTGAATATAAGAGACTTTTTAACACGGACAAATTTGTCTCTCCTTCTCCTCCGCCTCTTCATGCGTTCGCCACCTCTAAACCCACGTTTCCTGTCATTTCCAACCACAAATAAAACGCTTGCAAATCTTTTCACTCCTCCAGTCACGGGGGAATTAAACGTTCATATTTTTAGTTTTTTCGCGAGGTATTCTTCGAGCTTCTGCGTGTCTGCCGCTTGTTATTCTCTGCTCTCTTTATGTTTTTGAGGGCGCAATGGCGGTGGTGTAGATGACAGCGGCGTCCTGACCAATCACAAGCTTGCGTTCTCCGGAAGGATGAATAATGGCATTGCGTGTCTCCGCACTGACGCAGACGCAGAAGCATGTGTAATGAATTAAATTACATGTTATTTAATGAGCCATAAGACATAAGATTCCATAGTAAATATGAAATCAACCTTATGGATCTGTGGGTACTTTTAACCAGAAGATTGGAACTTTTTATTGCAGGGATTAGAAAACAGCTTCGTATTCACTCAGAGACAACAGAAGAGAGTCAAGTTTAAAAGTTTAAAGATTTATTACTAAACAAATTAAACTAGACTAACTTTAACACTAAATGTATGGTGTAACTAAGGTGAATGAGACGGAGAATGGTGTAGTGTGGAATGTTGCCCAGAACCAGCAAAGCCGAAGAAACGATTAGTTCTGGTGGGAGTGAAGGTGATGTCTTCGTGCTAAGCTTTGGTTAGGAGATTCATAAACACATTCAACGCCATTCTGTCGGCCTACATACCCTGGTGGAAGTCCCCATTGGATCAGGAATGTCGAGGTCCAGCTGGACCCTTTCTGGAGCCGAAGCCTGTAGAACAGCTGCGGCAGCCGACCACCAGTCTTGAGATACTTCCGGGTCACGACAGTTTTGTTGGCATCTAACAAGACCCAAAACTGGGTCGTGATGGTTCAGCTTTTATTCTGAAAGGAACCGTTGCAGCAGGTGGAACATGCAACAGATTTTATCCAGCTTGTCGTTGGTTCTTTTGGCTGAAGAGGAAAGTTACGGATTGGCCACTCCGACAACTTCTCTAGAACACTTTGAACTGGCGTTAAAGACGATGTGGGCATAGTTTTATACTTCGGATGTTTTGGTTTATGGTCGAATGAAAAGATGACAGATTTACACCACCAAAACCACACCTCCGTCAGATCTGTCTGATTCTGATTGGATCAGTAAAAGCAATGTGTCATGTCTTAACACTATGTGAGATCAGTCCTAGTGGAAACATTTAAAGTCATATTACTTATTAGATTCTATAGGATTATAATAAAGTAATTAATATTTTGATTTCACAGATTGGTCACATCTAATTATTGACTAACACTTTGTTTGATTAGCTTTATTAAAATAGAGTTCTTTGATTTTTTAAAAAGAAAGAGTCCTTTTCTTCATTCTTCTCTTGAGCTGGAAAGAAGCAGTTTAGAAGCAAATGCATGAGACCTTGAGGCCATATCTCATGCAGACTAGTTCTGTGTCAGAGGCATCTGTGGAGAGAGGGTAAATAACCTTCGGTGGAATAGCACCTCCATCACCTTACACATGACTCAGGCTTTAGTCTCTCACACACGCGCACACACACACACACACACACACACACACACACACACACACACACACACACACACACACAGGGTCCCATGTGGGTGCTGATGTTTAATAATTAGGTTTAATTAAAAGGCTCTGATGCTACTTTTGATGTCTGAACTTCATCTCCTTTTTCTTCCTCTCAGCTAATTAACTGTTGGTTTTATTTACCTACCTGCCTAATTTGGCCCAACTTAAGGGTAATTTTAGTCTAAATTTGAGTTTTTGCTCAGAGGCTCAGAAGATATTCTTGAGTTATAATTAGCTCTTTGTTCAAATCTGCGTTATGAAGGATCAGTAATATCTTTGAGCTTCAGAAGCTTTTCTGAACAGTCAAACTGAGTGATATTTGTGTCTGTGATTATCCCGAAATGCCTTGAAACAGCCCTGGATGTGGGACTGAATTTTGAAGGTGATCTGATTTTTATCACATATATAAATATTTAATACTTTTAAATTGCTTTAGAAAGTTAAAAGCATGTTGTGGAATACATCTACCTACATTTTCCTTTTCAAACACGTTTTGTTTTTTATTCGACTATTTTCCTGTCCTGTCTGTCTCTGATCTTCCTCCACCTCCTCTCAATCCTACAGAGAAACTACTGCCTATATTCCTATATTCTGCTTCCTGTATTTTCACCTCATGAGTTACTTTTGAACAAAGCAGTTCTTAGGGATCTAATGACTGCAAAAATAGCAGAGTGTGCACCGGCTGCGCCAGTGGTGTGATGTCACTGAAGCACAAGACAGGTGATGCGCTCAGCAGCAGCGAAGCACATTGGGCACAAATAAAAGCACCAGAGAGAATGTTACTGTGGCTGTGCGCAGGACGCAGCTGCCTGAAGCACATCAAAGATCAGTGCTCTGTGTCCTCTTCACTCAAAACCTAATGTAATAAAAGTAGAACCAGGATCTTTTTTTGGCCTCCTTCTGGATGTGTAAGTTGAGGGCTTCCGGGGGAGACAGTCAGCCTTTCGGGTCAGCCGGGCTCCCCTGTAATTTGAACCCTGTTTGTTTGGAAAAAAGACCGTTTTTAGTCTACCATATATATGTTTTTGTAGATTTTTTTTAAAACGACGTCATGTTCATTTTATTTACAGCTGTATTTTATTGTAGAATGAAATTAAACACATAAGCAAACTAGCAGAAATGTAACATGAAAGAACGTCTTTCATATTGGAAAGCCTCGCATTTGCAAGAACAGTAGTCACATTTAATGATAAAAAACCTAAAACCCTTGATATTCTTTGACTTTGTGAATTCATTAAAAAAAGTCACACTTTGAGAATTAAAATATTAAATATTACCACCTTTGCCCTTTAGAAAGATGGTTTCATCATAAATTTGTAATTGTAATTTTTCAAAAATGACGTGGATATTATCTTAAAGGGAACATATTATTTAACACTCGTTCGTGCTGCCATGTGGGTTCTCTACTGCTTCCAAAAACATTCCAAGCATGAAAAAAAGCTGTCCATCCATTTCCTGTCAGTGTAGGAATTAAGTATATAAAATTAGCCTTTTCAAAAAGTCCCTGATTGTGACATCACAAGTAAGTAAGAATAGAGCCACCGCTCATATGCAAGAGAGAAAAGATGGACATCAGAGCTTCTCGGCCTATAGCAGCCTGAGTGGGGGATGGGTGGGCGTGGCCATCTCCAGCTTGTTTTCTTAATGACAGGACCCTGAAACGGCTCATTCTGGATGGTACTGAAAATGTCACAATTAAAACTGCTGTTATTGTTTCATTTGAGAGGGATTTAGAGTAAAGAACTTAATAAACATGTTTTATATCGACCATAGAGCAATTATAACTAAAGGGAAAAAATCATAACACGTCTCCTTTAAGGCTTAAGTGGTGAATGTTCAAAAACACACACAAATCCTGCTCTCAGATCAAATAGAAAAAGAATTGCTTACATTCATGTGCAGCACAGGAAAACACACATCCCAAGGGAGAAACACTGACATCTATCTTTGCCTTCTTCGTTTCTCTCTGACTGGTGTAGAAACAGATTTTCTAGCTGCCTTGTTGTAGAAAACTGTTGTAATGATGTGGAAGAGGTGTTCCAGTGCCTGCTGTGTGGCTGAATGTGGAGGACGAGAGCCGTGGACAGGTCCTCCGAGGCCTCAGGCGCCCTGTTCGTTCCGGCGTTGGCTGTAACTGTCAGCAGTAGGGCTGCACAATATATCGTAAATATATAGTTATCGCGAAATCAGCATGCTCAATATGCATATTGCTAAGAACAGATAAATATCTCAGTGAATGTTCAGCTCAAAGGTTTGCTACAGATAACGCATTCTGTCAATCAAACAGAAGCATGATGTTTTTTTAAACAAATCAAATAGAGCTCTTCGCCCATTTGGCCCGTTGGGTGGGTTCTCATAGGTCAGATGCCCGCCCCCGAGGCGGACGGCACTTAATTTTGATGGTTAGCAAACAGCTTTGTTCTGCTCTTTCTGCTGGTTCTGCTTTTCCCGGGATCCACTGATCGCCTTTTCTTGTTCATTTTTTTCCCTTTCCTCGCATCTTTTGCTTTTCTCATTTTTATATTTTTTTATTTTTTTGGTAATTTTAAAAAAAAATTTTGTTTTTGATTATTTTTGTTCCTGAATTAAGTTTTTATTTATCACATGTAATATCGTCATCGCAATATAAATCACTGTTATGGCATATTGCAGGTTTTCCTAATATCGTGCAGCCCTAGTCAGCAGGTTATTTCCCGTGTTTGTGATGGTTGTGTCTTCATTTCTTTATTTATTTATTTTAGGAAGGAGCGATCTTGGTCTTCCTGCCAGGTTGGGACAACATCAGCGGTCTCAATGACCTGCTGATGGCGCAGCAGATGTTCAGATCAGGTGGGCACAGATTTGACTCATTTTTCTAAATCTTTGGAGGAAAGAAAAACTTATTTCTTTGAACTTTTATTTCCCGTGAGATTTCTCTTGACTTTCTGAAGGTCTTTTCAAAGCTTTTCTGCTGCTTTTTCACTCATTTTCAGTCCAGATGCAACAGCTTTCAGAAGTGTGTTTGCTGTGCCCGTTAACTCTGCGTTGAGTCACTGAGGTGTGAAGAAGCTCCTAAACTCAAGGGATGAGCCGGTGTGTTGAGATAAATTACAGACGACAAAGAAACATCTGAATGCCCTCAGTCGGGTCTAAGACAACAAAGGACACAGTTGGACACACGTTACAGTATTTTATGTCCAACTTGTTGATCTCCAGAGTGATTAGCTAATAACCTGACGTACCAACTGAATGATGAAGTGTGTCTTTTTCTTCATTTTTCTGCTCTTTGCTGGATTCTCTCGTAAAGACACAACTGTGAGTGTATCGGATACAGTTTTTTTGTGCTTTATTAATGTTTTCTTCTGTGTTCTGTTGTGTTTCAGACCGGTTTGTTATCATCCCTTTGCACTCCCTCATGCCCACCGTTAATCAGACACAGGTTAACTTTCTCCTGGTTTTTTCATTTTGACTAGCTCTGCTTTATTTCTTTTTTTTAATATCAGCCATGTCTACCTCTGTCTTTTCCTCCAAAACCTCTCAGGTATTCAAAAGACCTCCAGCAGGAGTCAGAAAGATCGTGATTGCTACCAATATAGCTGAGACCAGGTGAGTGTGTTTAGCTGCTGCTTGACTGACAATTGGAAGAAAATAGGAATAAAAATGTAAATATGTTTTAAAAATGCTCTCATTTGAGGTGTGCGTGCGTGTGTGTGTGTGTGTGTGTGTGTGTGTGTGTGTGTGTGTGTGTGTGCTGGAATAGTGCAGCTCTTTCGAGTCATTACTGGGAAAAAAGCAGATTTGAAGCTAATTAGCATTTGTTTCTTGGATTGATTACAAACGCTGTCACATTAGCTTGGATGGGAAACTCTCTGACAGGCAATTTGTTAATGCGTTTACGAAGACACACACACACGTCGCACACACACACACACACACAGATCAAGCAAATTAAGAAAGCTGCCTCTTCCCAAATCACTCCGCTAAAAGGGGATTCCTACCAAAGGGCTGTGAACCATTTTTCACTTTTGTGTTTATTATTCCTAACTAAATACTTGTAAAAGACTCCTTGAAGTGTTTTTTGTCCTAAGCTGATCTGATTTCTGTCCTGTTTTTCTCCCAGCATCACCATAGACGACGTCGTCTTTGTGATCGATGGAGGCAAGATTAAGGAGACCAACTTCGACACCAACAACAACATCAGCACCATGACGGCTGAGTGGGTTAGCTTGGCCAACGCCAAACAGAGGAAGGGACGCGCAGGGAGGTTGGTGATCTTTGACATCATAAGCGTACCTCTGGGTGTGAACGACTCATTTTGTAGCATTCTGCCAGGCGTTTTCCACAGTAATCATGGAAAGAGACAACGTTCAGTCACTCCCAGGTTGTTTGCAGTTTGAGACACCCGCTCTGTTCGATGCCTCCAACATCAAAGTGCAGCAAGGCCCAATTAGCAAGAGCTGCTGACTGCACGCAGTTTCATCCCACTGACTTTTCAAATTACGCCCATGTCACAGGACTGCTCCAACATGTCATCTTTTTTTTTCTTCCTCACCCCTCCCTCCCTCCCTCCCTCCCTCCGTTCCCTCTCTATGTTTATCTAGAGTGCAACCAGGAAAGTGTTATCATCTGTACAACGGGCTGAGGGCCAGCCTGCTGGATGCTTATCAGCTACCTGAAATCATGAGGACTCCGCTGGAGGAGCTCTGCCTGCAGATAAAGGTTGTTTTAAAGATATCGGCCAGAGGCAGATTTCCTTTGAACGGCATGTGTAATGAAGTATTAAAACCTCGGATGAAAAAGGTTTTGGGATTTTCACAGCTGGAATTTTAAGAAAATCTGATGTTTGTGACTTTCGCGGGAAAAACAGAAACTAACTTCCGGTCAAAGCCCTGGGCAGCTGGTGGCGTTTCACAAGGAGCTCTGCTGAAACAGCTGTAGTAAACAACCCCTGACTCCGGTGTTTCTGCGTTAGAGTTATAGCAGAGAACATTGTGTCATCAGACAGATGTAGCTTCTGAAGATATGGGATCTGGGATATGATGACGAGAACGGATGTTGGATTACCGGAGAAGTTCAACTGAACCCCAACCCCGCCAGCTGGATTTCACTACCGGAGGTGCAGACGTGTTTTAGACCGTTTGACTCTGAAGACCCGCGACCCGATTTGAACATTGAGGTGGATTCTGTTTATCTTCAGAACCAAAATCGGTACAGTTTGTGTAGTTTTTGTTAAATATTTCATTTCTGTGCTCCACCGGGAGCTCTAATGGGCCATTCCCATCTGTACCGGGTCGGCCCGGGCCGGGTAGCCCCAGTCGGCTCCAGCCTGGCCCGGTTGATTCCACACATCCTTGTCTTAAGCCCATGTGGGCTGATTCTACCCACCAATCAGAGGCTTGCTCTAATGGAAGGTGTGAATTTGCTGTCAGCAGTGGGTGTGTTGGCCCTGGTCGGCCTGAAGCAGACCCCCTCGAGAAGAGGGCTGAGAATGAGCCTTGGTTGGCCCGGAAAAATACCAGGCCACCCAGATATGTAAACAACCTACGCTACCCGGCCCGGGCCGACCCGGTACAGATGGGAATGGCCCATTAGCTCCATCATGTGTCCCAGTATAATTCAGTAATCTACAGATATGTGTGCTGCCAGTTTTACCGCTTCCTGTATTTATTAATATAACTCCGGAAAATATATAACTAATAACTCACCAGAATAAATCTTCCTGATGCTGGAGTAACTCCTTAGTTTGACTCGTTTGCACTAATCCAGGATGGCGCGGAAGTTCTACTGGTCCATGGAGGATCTAATGTTGATATGGGGATCATCTCTTAGATTGTATCTGTGTGTGTTGTAGCTTTCCCAAATGACTTGTTTTTTCCTTATCGGAGCTAACACAGTTAGCAGTGTTGCTGCAGTCATGCTAACAGGACTCGGAGTCCAGAAGTACCGGTGCGGTTCTAGATGGATTTATAGTCGTAGGTTATCATTTTAGATCAGACCTGTTATTTAAAAATGCGTGTAGGACACGGAAATGTGGCTCAGACCTTTTGCTGCAGCTGTAAACGCAATTTTCCGTAATAATTAAGAGCACAAAAGTAAACAAACAACAGTTATTCACAATACTAGCATCAGCATCTACCTTGTTTTACGTGTTGGAGCGACGTAGGCGGAACACGGTTCACTCTCTGGAGGAGAGGATTTTGATTTTCTGTAATGATTTATGACAAAATTCCTTAACAAAATGAAAAACTGAACCCAGTTCATACTTATATGGATGGTAAAGTGTAGTTATACTGAATTTTAATGCCGAGTCTGGCCAATACCTTTAATAGAAAGTAGACAGAGGGTGATGTATTGGCATTGGCTTGGGAGCTGAAATGAGGACGGGATTGCTCTGACTGGGTTTGTGAGTTCTGCCTAATGAGAACCCCGGACGAGCATCCCAGCCTGACTCATGCCCCGCGCCTTCCAGCTCTTTCTCACTTCTTCACAATAACAATCACGTCTCATTCTCAAACATGAGCAGTTCTTTTCTTCTCACACCCTCCCTCGTCTTTTCCAATCCTCGCCGTCCACTCAGAAAACATCCAACGCTAATGGAAAACCAAGCCAGAGTTCACTCCGCTCCAGTGTTTGCTCTTATCCAGCTCTATTGTCCCCGTCTTTTTTCAGCGTCCATCTTCCACCAGCTCAGTTAATACTGTTTGAGTATGTGTGTAATGCTGTTTTTTTTTTACTCGTGGGTGAAAGGTGGACTAATGCATCAGACCAGCCTTTAAAGTGAGAGAAAACACTGACAGCGGGTGGACTCTGAGCTGAATCTCTAATGCACAGACACTCCAGCATCACCTCGATTGTCAAACGCGCTTGCTTTCTCTGCTCCGTGGTTCGGAGAATATAAAAGTCTGCTTTTGATCTGGAAATTAATGCACTTTAGGTGAATGTGAATCAGCTCTTGTCTGAATTATTTCGAGCCTGGCACCGTGACGCCGCTCTCCCCTCTAATGTTTCAAAGTCACACGCGTATTGAGCGAAGCTTGTAAGCATGAGATTTATGATTCTAATTTGCTCCGGCTGATCTCGTGAAATATGATTTTTTTTTTCCATTTAGATTCTGAAGCTTGGTTTCATAAGCCAATTTCTGGAGAAAGCCCTTGACCCTCCCACTGAGAAGGCAGTCACCCTTGCCATCAAGAGCCTCACAGACCTGGTAGGAAAACATAAAGCTCACTTTATGAGGTGTGGATTGATTATTCAGTTACCGTCCGCACTGCTGCTGAAAAGTTTGGGATGGCATGAAGGGGAGGTAAGGTAGGAGATTTGTAGAGGGAGCCTTCACAAGATCCTGCAACAGCATTTGATCAGAGCAAGTTTGACAGGTTCACTGAGAAACCGTTTTTTTACTTGTTTTTGAGTCATTCTGAGTTTCACTTGTAAGCAAAGCATGAAAATGGTGGGTAATAGTCATCCAACATTAGCCACCAAAAGAAAATAGATGAGGAAACGCTCGGGTCAAAAAAAAGCTACAATCCATGTCACACTGCATTCGTGGACTCACCCATCTTGGCTCGCGACGGGGAAGGCTGTTGGTTTAGCGTCCATCTCTGCGTCAACAGCAGAGACGGTCTTGGCTGGTAGAAGCTAAACGTTAACATTAGCAACTCCACCACACAGCAGAACTCCTTCAGGCGTGTGTCATTTGGGAAGACAAAACATCAGCGTCGCAAAGTGAGTGGAGGGAGTGGTAGAGTCGTGTTGCTGTTAGCCAATCAGAGGTGAGTAGCCCACACACATCAACAAGGCAGTGTGAAAACACAACACACCGTCTGCTGCTTCCTGCAGTCAGCATCTCTCAGGGATTAGGGAGCCCTCTGCCAGTGTCCTGTGAGTATTTGCAGCACGGATTTGATCGGTCATTGCAGCCGCTGTGTCGTCTCACTCAAGTGCTGCCACGTCTAACGCATCGCCTGACTCTCTCTCCACCGCGGCCGTGCACGTACCACCACAGTTAAAAATGCCTTCCAGCTTTCAGTCCAGCGCTCTCATGTAGTGGAGCCGTGCAAGCAGCCCAAGGAGAAGGAGCTGAATTTCCACAAACCAGCAAGGCTGCCACGGAGAGAACCAGCACCGTTCCCGCACGTTTAGAGGAAGACCTTTTGTGTCAACGCTCAAACGTGAAATGCGGAGTTTTATATCTTGTGTGACCCTAAATGGCTACGGTATATCAAGGTGGTGCATGACTATGGAGCATCGACCACCGTTTATGTATATAAAATCACAAAATTTCAAGCTAATAGGGACATTTAGAATAGAAGTTGGTGAGACATATTAATGAAAAAGGACAAGTTTGTGAACGTGATACACAAAATTAGAGTGTAAGCAAGTAAACATTTTACACACTGGCTTTAAAGCACAAGATGTCACAGTTTCCTGATCAAAATCCTTTTGGGTTGTTGTTGTACGAGCAGCTGGAACGCTTGGAAAAACCCTCCATAAAGCTAATCCATCCTAGAAGAAGCAGCTCTAGGAAGTATGGAGTGAAATCTCATCAGATTACCTGGGATTACCGCAAATCTGCCAGGCTGTAGAGCATTCACCATTCCCATTTAAAACTTCATTTCTGAATCTGCACGCCCTGTTTGTGTGCTCTATTTCCTAATCACACTCATTTCCATTGTTTGAATGGGAAACAAAAACATTTCTGAGTGATTCCAGACTTTTCAGCCATGGTGTGAATACAAACCTTTAGAACTGGAGTGAAACATATTAGCATGAGCTAATTATGATTGAGGACGTGTTCTTCCTGGCTTTTGTGTGTTGTCAGAACGCCCTGGACCACACAGAGGGTCTGACAGCTCTGGGTTTCCACCTGGCCCGTCTGCCTGTGGAGCCTCACATTGGCAAACTCATCCTGTTTGGAGCTCTGCTGGGATGCCTCGACCCTGTACTCACCATCGCTGCTTCACTCAGCTTCAAAGACCCTTTTTTCATCCCCCTGGTAGGAGCTCTGAGTGCACACACATGAAAGCTAATATCTCTCTCACACACACACACACACACACACACACACACACACACACTGCTGCATTTTATCGTCTTTTTGTTTGTAACGAGTGGTTAGGAGTCATTCTGTCTCTTTTAGGGTAAAGAGAAGATGGCGGACATGAGGAGAAGAGTCTTGTCTCAAAACTCTAAAAGTGATCACCTCACTATCGTCAACGCTGTCAAGGTGAAATATTCCACCACCATTTTCTGCTTTTCATTTTAATTCTGTTTGCTGATTGGTTCAGATTTAATTTGCTGTGCTCTGATTGGCCAGGGCTGGGAGGAAGCCAAGCAGCGTGGTGTCAGGTACGAGAGGGACTTCTGCTGGGACAACTTCCTGTCTGCCAACACACTCCAGGTGAGTAAGACGAAAATCTGGCAAATTGAACTTCTTTTTCTTAAAGACGTTAATTTAGGGTTTTTATTTGCTAGATGCTGCACAACATGAAGGGTCAGTTTGCAGAACATCTCATGCACGCAGGTTTCGTCTCCAGCAGCGACCCCAAAGACCCCGCGTCCAACGTCAACTCAGGTAACCGAGAGGAGAGTCTCAGCTCAGACCGAGCGGCGTGTTCGTTAGCCCCCTCCCTGATCGTCTCGTCTCTTCTCAGACAACGAGAAGTTAATCAAGGCGGTAATTGTAGCTGGACTGTATCCAAAGGTGGCCATGATCAAACCGTCTCACAGCAAAAAGAGACCCGGGTGAGTGGACGAGTCTTTTATCCTCTCCCCCTCTCGCTTCATTCATCAGACCTCTCTGGGGGGAGTTCTGTAATGGTGTTGTGGCGGTTACCGGCAGCTGTGCAGCCCGAGCTAGGAAAGCTGTCAAAAAGGCATTTTTCAGCTCCAGATCAACGCAGTCATCACCACGCGGCCCTCAGGCAGCTGTCAGTGGCAGCAGCTGTGACCCGCCTGTCAGATGGATGGCTGCAACAGCAGCACTTTTATTTATCCAGAACGTTTTCGTACGAATCGACTATATCTGAGGAAACATTCAGACTTTTATCTGTCTTTTCAGACGCACGGTTCATTTTCCCAACATTTGCACAAAAGCTTCTGCAGATTTGAGCGATTTAAATCCTCATTTAGGGTTTTTATTTGATTATCTGTCTGGTCCATTCAGCTTGTTCTCTGCTGCCGATCAGCTGCTTCTGTCTGGCTGATGCTTAAAGGTTTGGTGCATGGTGTTACTTTAATGTTAGAGACGAGTCTCAGGAGGAAAAGCAGGGTTTTTTTTCCTGTGATAGGACAAGAGGCGTCTGAAGTGAATTAGAATAACGAGCTAAAGGACTCTAATTGGTTATTTCTGAAGCTAGCGGGTGGTTTTGAACTAAATTTATTCTGTTTCGACACAATTTTATCACAAGTGGGAACAGTGTGCACACACACACATGCGCACACACTCTCCATTGTCTGCATTTTCACATGATTCCTTTTTCTAAAATGAACTTTTTATTGTAGTTTTTGTTTTTCATTATTTTTAAACAGAAACAATGGGTCCAAAACACCAATTTCTAAAGCCTATCTACAAAACTCCAATCCCAGAACATCCGTCTGGCTGCTGTAGAAATGTTCAGTTTGACTTTTGAGTTAAAAAAGACAAAAAAATGTGTTGAAATATTCATCAGTTACACACAAAACCTATTCATGTTTTTTTCTGTAGAGCTGAGATGTTCTGATAGGAGTGAGTAGCTCTGATGGGATTGTTGCTTTTCCCCAAAAATGCAAAAAATTAATTTTCCCGTAAAATATTTTTACCAACTTCACATTTGTATTGCCTGAGTAAAATTTCATAGCTTCTAGATAATTAATTTTACTTAATAAAAGGCTAAATAAATATTAATGATTTCATACTCTAAAGATGATGTGCAGAAGTTTTGGAATCCAAACTGCTGGGATCTGGGAGATTCCACGGAAAGATGCTTTCCAGGACATAAAAGGAAAACCTTTTTTAAAGGGACATTATGGAAGTTTGACAGCCAAAACATGTATAGAAATAATAAATTTCTTCTTCATACATTCTCCTGCAATGCCCTGGTCCTGTAGAATGAGCCCTGGCATTTTTACTGTGATTGCCTGTTTTTCTGTAAAACCACAGAAAAAGAGAGATGCTCGGGTCGAGCAGGCTGCTTCATGCGCGTTCACGCTCAGGCATCGCCCGTAGCTTTTGCTATCAGTAGCTTTAGCAGCAGAGAGAGAGGCAGTGCCGCCTAGTGACAAAGCTAGCTACATTCTGTAGAACTTTCTTCTAGATATTTCCCGCAAATTAGCAACAAAATAGCCATTTTCACTTTGAACCGTTCTTTGAACGTTGTTTTAGCTGTCATCAAGGATATAAATGTTACAGATACAAATGATGTCACTGGCGCTTTAGCTCACCTAGTAAGATGTCTGATTTACGTGCAGAAGTCCTGGATTCAATTTTGGATGTGAACATAGTTTATTTAGTTTCTTTTTTACATTAATGGTATATTTTTCACAGTAAGATGCCCACATTTTTATTTGAGACTCCCCGATGGCATTGAATTCACAGATAAAAAAGATGTGGGTTCAACTTTCATTTTGGAACAATTTTTCAAGCAAGGGAAGGGAATGATCTGAGCATGCAGGAGGACTGACCCAGAGAAAGGTACAGAACCAAATTATTTAATTAATTAGCTGCCCGTTGTTCCAAAATGAAAGTTGAACCCACATCTTTTTTATCTGTGAATTCAATGCCGTTCGGTGAGTCTCAAATAAAAATTTGGGCATCTTACTGTAAAAAAATATACCATTAATGTAAAACAGAAGCTCTAAATAAACTATATTCACATCCAGAATCGAACCTGGGTCTTTTGCACGAGAGTCTGACGTCTTACTAGGTGAGATAAAGCACCAGTGACATCATTTGTATCTGTAACTTTTATATCCTTGATGACAGCTGAAACAACGTTTAAAGAACGGTTCGAAGCGAAAATGGCTATTTTGTTGCTAATTTGCAGGAAATATCTAGAAGAAAGTTCTACAGAAAGTAGCTAAGGGTCCTCAGAAATGTAGCTAGGTTCATCACTAGGCGTTAGGAACAGCGACAAAGTCGCTGAGTTGGCACTACCTCTCTCTGCTGCTAAATCTACGGATAGCAAATGCTACGGGCGATGCCTGAGCGTGAACGCGCATGAAGCAGCCTGCTCGACCCGAGCATCTCTCTTTTTCTGTGATTTTACAGAAAAACAGGCAATCACAGTAAAAATGCCAGGGCTCATTCTACAGGACCAGGGCATTGCAGGAGAATGTATGAAGAAGACATTTATTATTTCTATACATGTTTTGGCTGTCAAACTTCCATAATGCCCCTTTAAACTAGGAAAAACAGATGGAAATGTGCATTCATGACAGAGTCTCCCACATCCAAACCAGCTGTGAAAGACTCTTAAGGCTTTACAGGTGAGATGTTGTGTTTCTGTAATTGTCTCCAGTGATCCTAGCATTCTCCTCCTCCTCAGGGTAAAGGTGTACACACAGGCCGACGGGAAGGTGTGCATCCACCCAAAGTCCGTCAACGCTGAGGAGAAGGAGTTCAACTACACCTGGCTCATTTACCACCTGAAGATGAGAACAAGCAGCGTGAGTAAGCCCTGGTGGACACGTTTCACGCAGGGTCTCTGGAAGATCAGTGGGAGGAGTCAAATCTACTGGAGGGCGTGGTGAAGGAGTGGAAGAGTGCGTGTGATTTATCTGTTTGCCGCTCCAGAGCCGTTGTGAGTCAACAACTAAACCCAAATGGTTGTTTCCTTCTGAGCCTGTAGGGTAGCAGCTGTAGGGACCGTCTCTGCGGGGCGAGCCCCGGTGGCTAAAGGTTGGCGCTGATGCCACACCAGCTTTGTGTTTAATGAATATTTGATTAAAACGCTTCCCTTCCAAGGCTCTTGTGCTTCAAAGCCTCCAGACACAGAGAGGGTGGCCGTGGAGGCCAACGGGTCAGCGCTGCTCTCTGACTGCAGCTCTTCCTCTTTGCCGTGTTCCTACACCAGAAACCAACACCTCTGCCTTTGCTCTCCACCTTTCTGGCGGTTTTGACGGACTTGTGTTTCGCTTTATTTTTACCACCTTAAATGCTTTTCTTCCCTTCTTCCTGTGCAGCGTGGTGAGATTCTGCGTGCAGAAAAAAAAGGTGCTTAGAGAATGTGAGATGTTCAAGGTTATTTGCTCAGTGCGAGAAAATGAAGCAGAATGAAAATGGAGGAGTAATGTCAAACTTTATCTCCTCTGACGCACTTCCGTCGTGTTGGTTACTCCCCCTCCCCCTCCTTGCTGTAAGGCAACAGCTCTAACCACTGCGCCACTGTGCAGCCTTATATCTTGACGCTAATTAGGTTTTATTTAACCGGTTGAAGCTGGTTTTGTTTGTTTCGCCTCTCTGCTCGTCGGAGGAATCTCTTATGTTTATGTTGTTGTTTTTAGGGCTGGCGTATTGCCTGCGCAGCCTTATTAGGTTTAGTATTCAGTTATTCATGCTGGGTGTCATTAGGCGAGCTACTCTACATAAGCAGCTGTCAGTGAAGCTTTGGGAAATGGACGGAAAACGGTGTAACACATTAGGGAGATTCACAGATGGGGCAAGATGACATTTCTGCTAACACCAGAGGATCTGGCACAGCCTCTCCTCACTAATGGGACACTTTCAGCCCACACTACAGAGTAGCTGTCGAGGCGTCATAATGGTGTTGTGTTAATCTGTTGTATTGCAGCGACCTCTCTGTTTCCCCCCTCCTCTCAGATCTTCCTGTACGACTGCACCGAGGTGTCTCCCTTCTCCCTGCTGTTCTTTGGAGGAGATATCAGCATCCAGAAGGACGAGGACCAGGAGACCGTCGCAGTCGATCAGTGGATCGTCTTCAGGTCCCCAGCACGTATCGCTCACCTGGTTAAAGTAAGAAAAGCATAAGCTCAGATCATCTCATCTGCCTAGTTTTTTGTTTTTAACTTTCTTTGTTTATTTATTTATTTTTTGTTTGTTTGTGTTGTCATTTAGAGTTTAAAGAAAGAGCTGGATTCTCTGTTGGAGGAGAAAATCAGCAATCCGGCTCCTTTAGACTGGAACAACCGTCAGTCCAAAGACTGTGCTGTCATCACCGCCATCATAGACCTCATCACCACCCAGGAGCAGCAGCAAAGACTATAGCCAGACGTGGGCATCGACCTCCAGAGGATTGTATATGTACGTCAATAATGAAGACGATGAGGACGATGATCAGAAGCAGCCAGGCGTGATGAAAATCTGAGTTTGTTAGAATATTAATGACAGAGGGCAGCCTTAATGGTTCAGACTTCTGCACTGCTGATGACCTAATAAAAGGTCAAATACTGAAAATGGTAAAAAAAAAAAGAAAAAGATGATTTTTCATTTACTCACATTACACGTAGTTTGTTTGTACATTTCCAAGAAGGAAATGTTTGTTTTTTTCCCCTAAGCAGTGCCACTTAAAGGCTTGTGCAATAATTAAACAACTCACTGTTTCACTTCATCTGGAGGACGTCGTCATGCATCTGATAAACCTGCTCTTGGACAGTCAAAGGAGCATTTAGAGGAATTTTACAGTGAATAATTACATAACAGTCTCAGTCATGTGGACGGAAGGTTAAGTTAGGGCAGCAGTAGCTCAAGAGGTTGAGCGGGTTGTCCGGTAATTGAAAGGGTGCAGGTTCAATCCCGGCTCCAGACAGAGAATTCTGCTAATTCCATGCTTTCGTTCTTTTTAAACACAGAAACAGTTTTGTTTACCTGTTTTGTAGCTACAGTTTTGCCGCCGGCTGCCGGCTTCTTCAGGCTGACGCTGATGGTGGCGCGTCACTTCCTTCTCCGTTAATCTGCGGGCAGCAGAGGACGTTGTCGCCCTCTACTGCCCGCTTTCCCGTTCAGCAAAGAACAACCCAAAAAAAGAACCAGAAACCCAGAAAGACAAGAACCAAAACCAGTGATAACCCTACCATACATCAGAGGCATAACGGAAAAAATAAGAGCAACAATGAAAAAACACAACATAAACACACCAACAAAGCCACACACAACAGTTAGAAACAGACTAGTACACCCAAAAGATAAGATACCAGCTGGACTTAAATGTGGAGTCATTTAGGAAATCCCATGCAAACTCTGCAATAAAACATACATAGGAGAAACCGGACGCCAACTCAACACACGGACAAAAGAACACAGAAAGGAGTGCGAGAAAGAAACAAGTCGAAAACACACAAGAGCAGCGAAACAAGAAGCAGAAAGTACAATAAAGAAGTCAGCCGTAACAGATCATTGCTTAAGAGAAAACCATATAATGGACTGGGACAGCACACGGATCATAACCACTGAACAACAAAAATACAAAAGATGGATCAAGGAAGCAATCGAGATAAGGAGACGTGGATGTGGGACCATGAACAGGGACGACGGAGTTTACACGCTGGACCACTCATGGGACTGCATCGTCGGAGAGGGGAGAGCGGGCAGTAGAGGGCGACAACGTCCTCTGCTGCCCGCAGATAAACGGAGAAGGAAGTGACGCGCCACCATCAGCGTCAGCCTGAAGAAGCCGGCAGCCGTC
>SSNQ01000437.1:368448-396707 GCA_006942095.1 Nothobranchius kuhntae | reverse complement strand
GGGGGGGGGGGGGGGGGGGGGGGGGGGGTATTGGCAGTCACTGCCTCAACTCCGCCCTCTCATTCCGCCTGATGATGCCTCCTTTAGGTGCATTTTTCGGACAGGAAGTGTGGGTGAAATCAGGCTCTGGTTGGGGGTGACTGATACTTCAAAGACTTTTGCCACCATTACAAACTGTAGCGTCAGTGCAAAAGATGCATTCTTTTTAGCTCCTGGCGAACGGTCATGCTTGGGTACAAGAAATGAAATTCTTTATGCTGTTATTACCCTACATTTAACAGCAGCATGATGGTAAAGAGCTTGGCGTTAATGTAATCAGAACATTTGATGGGTTGTATTTTAAACTGTTTACATTTACAAACTATGCTATAAATTGCTAGAACTATGTCACACTAGCTAAACTTTGGCATGAGTGCCTGATACACATTCCTTCAATGAAATGATAGACTTTTAATTCCGTCTGTATTTATTTATGCCAGGATACCCTAGAGCACATGTGTCGGATACGAGGCCCGCGGGCCAGATGTGGACCGCCACATCGTTTTATGTGGCCCGCAAGAGATTCAAGTGTCTTAAAAGAAGTCTGTGCCGCTTCACATTGGCTATAAACTACATTTCCCATAATGCATCGCGATTGTGTTCCCAGTGCAGCGACTCGCCACTAGGTCTCATTGTATCCACTTCCGTGTTTAATTAATGCAACAAGTGAAAATAACTGTCCACACATCGTCTCAAAATGTCCAGGAAGAGAAACATTGATGCAGAAGGAAGGTGTTTCAACAAAGATGGAACATGTTGATGCTTCAAGGAGAAAAACCGGTATGTCTTTTCAGGGAGTGCAGGATTATTAGGCAAATGAGTATTTTGTCCACATCATCCTCTTCATGCATGTTGTCTTACTCCAAGCTGTATAGGCTCGAAAGCCTACTACCAATTAAGCATATTAGGTGATGTGCATCTCTGTAATGAGAAGGGGTGTGGTCTAATGACATCAACACCCTATATCAGGTGTGCATAATTATCAGGCAACTTCCTTTCCTTTGGCAAAATGGGTCAAAAGAAGGACTTGACAGGCTCAGAAAAGTCAAAAATAGTGAGATATCTTGCAGAGGGATGCAGCAGTCTTAAAACTGCAAAGCTTCTGAAGTGTGATCATCGAACAATCAAGCGTTTCATTCAAAATAGTCAACAGGGGCCAAGATGCCACTTGCCACCAGTTTGGCCGTATTTCAGAGCTGCAACATCACTGGAGTGCCCAAAAGCACAAGGTGTGCAGTACTCAGAGACATGGCCAAGGTAAGAAAGGCTGAAAGACGACCACCACTGAACAAGACACACAAGCTGAAACGTCAAGACTGGGCCCAGAAATATCTCAAGACTGATTTTTCTAAGGTTTTATGGACTGATGAAATGAGAGTGAGTCTTGATGGGCCAGATGGACGGGCCCGTGGCTGGATTGGTAAAGGGCAGAGAGCTCCAGTCTGACTCAGACACCAGCAAGGTGAAGGTGGAGTACTGGTTTGGGCTGGTATCATCAACGATGAGCTCTTGGGGCCTTTTCAGGTTGAGGATGGAGTCAAGCTCAACTCCCAGTCCTACTGCCAGTTTCTGGAAGACACCTTCTTCAAGCAGTGGTACAGGAAGAAGTCTGCGTCCTTCAAGAAAAACATGATTTTCATACAGGAAAATGCTCCATCACACACGTCCAAGTACTCCACAGCGTGGCTGGCAAGAAAGGGTATAAAAGAAGAAAAACTAATGGCATGGCCTCCTTGTTCACCTGATCTGAACCCCACTGAGAACCTGTGGTCCATCATCAAATGTGAGATTTACAAGGAGGGAAAACAGTACACCTCTCTGAACAGTGCCTGGGAGGCTGTGGTTGCTGCTGCATGCAATGTTGATGGTGAACACATCAAAACACTGACAGAATCCATGGATGGCAGGCTTTTGAGTGTCCTTGCAAAGAAAGGTGGCTATATTGGTCGCTGATTTGTTTTTGTATTGTTTTTGAATGTCAGAAATGTATATTTGTGAATGTGGAGAGGTTCTATTGGTTTCACTGGTAAAAATAAATAATTGAAATGGGTATGTATTTGTTTTTTGTTAAGTTGCCTAATAATTATGCACAGTAATAGTCACCTGCACACACAGATATCCCCCTAAAATAGCTAAAACTACAAACAAACTAAAAACTACTTCCAACAACATTCAGCTTTGATATTAATGAGTTTTTTGGGTTCTTTGAGAACATGGTTGTTGTTCAATAATAAAATTATTCCTCAAAAATACAACTTGCCTATTAATTCTGCACTCCCCCGTACAGTCATTAGCGTCCATGCTACTAGCATCAGCGTCTGCAGCGTTACCTCCTCTGCCTCAGACAAACTGAAAGCACTCCTTACTCAGTGCCGAGTTTACTCAGCAGTTAGATGACTTTGAAGCCCAGAAATGGGTTTTAACAGCTCAGTAATCTGTTTGCTGCTGACATAGAAAGCGTACCGACCAACTTCCAGACCGAGATTATTTAACTCCAGTTTTCCAACACGCTCAAGTCTGTATGACTCTGTGGCTGCTGCGGCTTTTATCCCCCTCCCCGACACAACTGCGTGGTCCAGATGCTCTCCATGTCCAGCAGCACAAACCTGTGTGAGCAACTGTTTCTCACTGATGAACTCCTTCCTCAGCTCAGAGCCCAACCCCACAGATGCAGGTCTGGCTGGCACAGGTGAGCATCACAGGAAATCAGAGTGGAGAAAACTGGGATTGAATTATTTTGGTTTTATTAACCTTTTCTGCTCCAAAGCATGAAAGTTAATAGGTGAGATATTGCATTTTCATTTAAGAGAATTACTATTTTTTTATTTATCTTGTTGGTCTGTGAAAAAAGATTTCACCTACTTTAAAAATAGGCAAATTAAATGAAAAGGTTCAACCGTGCACATTTACCCTCACTTTAAAAAAAACTATTGTCCCAGTTTTTCATTTTGGCCCAGTGTGAATTTGAGTTCGACACCCCTGATCTAGAGCTTTCACAATGATCTCAGTGATTGTTGGGTGAGATTCTTGACCAGTTTCATTTCTGACACCACTCTGCAGCCCTCTGCTGACCAGAAACCGCGCTTGATAGTTTTGTGGAGCGGGTAGGTGTTCCATGGGGGGAGCTCTTCATGGCTGTTAGCAGTTATGCTAGTCGTTAGCTTTTTCATTTTGAACGATCATCAATGAAAAGCACACATAGAAGAAAAAGGAGAAGTTTGCTTTTTCTGGTGGTATCATGGTGGAGCCTGGAAGTAAAAGTAAGAGTAATGTATTTGGAGGTGGAGCAAAGAGCTAAAACCAGAGTGAACATCAGCGTCGCCTATGCTAGTTTGAGGGAGTTGAAGTGACAATGTGTAGTTTTTACCATTAATTTCTGGAAATGTCCATCAAAATGTTGTTGAAAATAAATGAAATGATGCCCAGTTGTTGAAAAATATTGACAGCTTCATAACATATAACCATAAAAATCAGGTCTAAAATACATGGGAGCGGGTGTAAGTCTCTGGGCGACGCCATTTTAGATGATGTGTTTCCTTCTATGGGAGCCAGTGAGGACAAAATGCATTTAATGATTTGTAACAAATGGTTACACAACTTTTGTCATTAATAAACGTTGCTGTTGTAAACTCTTCACATGTTGCCAGTGATGAAAAGGGGTCTGATGTCCTTGTCATTTTATTAAAGTTTGCACTCCCCATGGCTTTTTGACCCTAATGGGCATCTGTTGGAAAGGTCTTACTCCAACACAAAAATACTGCTTGCTTGCAACGATTTAGGTATCGACTACTCTTATCGCCAGATAAAATGCACACTGTCACTTTAAAGGCGGCTACGTATTAGGTGGCTCATGTTAGTGTTAGCTCGGTGTTAGCGCTAGCTACAGCAGGGTTGTTTACAACAGTTGTAATTCCACGTTTTTATCGGTAGGGCAGAGGAGCAGAAAACTGTCCTGTGTTCCTGTCAAACAGTGAAGTAAAATCACCTGGTTCTAATTCAGATTTACAAACTATGACCACCACAAATCCAATATAAAAAAACTCCTGCTTTAATGGACAATGTGATTAAAACGGACTGAAGAAATATAAACTAAGACCAATTTTAAACAGTGATGGAAAATTAAACTCTTCTTAAATTCTGGTGGCACCATTATATAAATTACTGCCAGCCTGCTTGAGCTCTCTGTTTTCTGTCAGTGAACATCTGACCACACACACACACACACACACACACACACACACACACACACAATTTTTATGGGTTAGGGATAGGTTTAAATGCCTTCCTTATTCAGTTTGAACCAAGTGAATTTTACCTACTGAATAGTTTTCCATGTTGTGCTTCAAAAATAAACAAGTAACTGATGGTGAACACTAATGAATGTCAACCAGCTGGTGGAATAACCATAAAATAAAAGTCCTTGCAAACGTACTTTTTGCTGGTTTCACAGACATCTGAAATGTTGGAAAACAGGTGGTGGTGTTCAATTTTAGTCATGGCCTCGCTGAGCTCTGCTGAGTTTTGAAACATGCGGATCAGAATCTCCAAACTGTGGAGGTAAGAGTGCTCTGACGAGATGACCTCAAAGATGGCCTGAAGAAGGAAAAAAAAAAAGACATGAAACGTAACAAAGAGAGAAGCAGGTGTTTGGTTTCAACTCCGTCATGTCTCGTACCTGCAGACCTCAGTCATGTCTGGAATGTTAAATCAATTACACCTAAATTTATCTATGAACCTGTTCAGTCTGATTAAAAATAACTTGTTTTATCATTTCTACCTTCCATTTTTAAATTAATAGAGTGTAATGTGTGTTGTCACTTCTGCTTTTTTTTCCATTTAGTTCATTCAAAATAAAAACAAATAAAACATAAACAATAAGAAATGCATAACAAAAAATCAAATTTGAACAAAAAGGAGCAGAATGAGCCTGCTTTTCCAGTAGAAATAATCAATTTATATATAATTACCATTTGTCAGACACACATACTCATTTAAACTTTTTCCTGTTCTAAATTCCAGTGCGATCATGATCGTAGATTTAATTTGCATTTTCATAATTAGTTAGTACACTCAGTTTGGTACATTTTTTGAATATATTAAATGACAAGAATTTTTTTTAATTTCCCTTTCAAGGTTAGTCCATAATTTAACATCATTTACAGATATATTCCACTCCTTTATTTTAGTTCTAAATCTAGGTTTTGTAAACACATCAGTTTATTTCAGCATGTAATTACTAGTTCTCTTTTCAAATATCCCCTGAATGTTTGTTGGCAGAGTACCTAAATTGGCTTTATACGTGGTATTTAATAAACAACGGGTTCAATGGATCTCTACAGCCACTATAATTGATGATCCTCAGAGCTCTTTTCTGTAAAATAAATAAGGGTTATGTATAGTTTTTGTATGTTGCTCCCCAGGTTTCTACACAATAAGTCAAGTATGGAACAATCAGTGAATTGTACAATGCCAACAAACCAGAATTAGACAGTAAAAACTTGACTCTATGTAATACTCCTACGGATTTGGCTATTTTACCTTTTCTGTAACTAATATGGGATTTCCATGTCAAGTCTTCATCAATAAGAACTGCAAGAAATTTAGTTTCTTTTACTCTTTGAATTGCAATCCCATCTATTTCCAATGAAACATCACTGTTCTTTTTATCATTAAACAGAATAAAATTTGTTTTATTAAGATTCAGTGTCAATCTATTTATATCAAACCAGTTTTTAATTTTAATCAGTTCATCATTTATCACTTTAGCCACCTCCTCAATATTGATCCTGAGTAAAACAGTGTTGTATCATCTGCAAATAGAATGGTACCGAGTGTCTTAGATACATTTACCAAGTCGTTAATAAACAAAATGAACAGTTTGGTCCGAGGACCGACCCTTGTGGCACTCCACAATTAATGTCACATAGTTTTGATTCATGGTCCTTTATCTGAACAAACTGTTTCCTTTTTTCTAAATAAGTTTTAACCCATTGATGAGCCACACCTCTTATTCCATACTGACTTAATTTTCGAAGTAACCTTGAGTGATCAATGACGTCAAAAGCTTTTTTTTTTCAAATCAATGAAAACACTAACAATGTCATTTTTATTGTCAATTGCTGTTGATATTTTATCCGTTAATTCCATTATTGCCATTGCTGTGGAATGTTTAGTTCTAAAACCGTATTGCTCATTGTTTAAAATATTAATTTTTTCGATGAATTTATCCAACCTTGATACAAATACTTTTTCCAATATTTTAGAAAACTGTGGAAGCAATGACATCGGCATGTAATTATTGAAACTATGTTTATCACCACTCTTGTACAAAGGAATGACTTTCGCTGTTTTCATCGCGTCAGGAAAATTTCCAGTAGAAAGTGATAGATTACAAATGTAAGTGAATGGATCAATGACTATGATGGTTTTAACAGTTATCATGTCCAGGTCCTGACAATCGGTTGATCGTTTGTTTCCACAGTTTGTTTACAATGTTTCGTATTTCTTCTTTATCTACTTTGTCAAGAACAATACTATTTACAGTACTAACCATTGTGGTCAATTTATCTTCTATTATTGGTTTGTTCTCCATCAAACTACATTTACAAAAAAATCATTGAACTCATCAGTGATTTCTTTATCATCATAAATATCTTTTTTGTCCTTGACAAAGTGATTTGGTTGATTTTCCCTTTTACCTGTAGATTTTATTAATTTGCAGTTATCATTATATGACTTTATATGATTATATGACATTATATGATTTCCATTAGATGTAGAAGTTGATTACTGCCATTTTACTAAATTAGATCAAATTTTAAATCCCACCTCCTGTCTTTTGCAATCCTCTTGACTCAGCTGATCAGACAGGCCACTCTTCCTGACCTAAACAGGACACATTTATGAAAAATAAAACAGATCTTGAAATTTGTCACATGACTGCATTAAGTTTCAGTCAGAGAAAAAGAAAGGAACACTTTGCAAGCTGAATAGTAACAGGTTTAAGTGAAATAAGCCGTTGTCCATATATACTTATATATATATATATATAAGTATACGTATATAAGTTTATTTTTATTTTTTCAGTAAAAAATAAATCCATGTTTGGAATAGTGAGAATGTTGAGCACTTTCTGGAGTTTCCTCATATTTGACATATTTTACTACAAACTTTAATCTGGACCCTTTTATTAATACTATTGCCACTACTCCTGCTTTGGTATAAAGACATGAGGAAGTGGTACTGCCACTATCATTTCCACAGGACTATCTGCCCTTTGGCTTCTGGGAAACAAAACTAACAAACCAGAAGCAGATCAAACATCCATGGTTTTTCAGTTCCTTCTGTGTTATTTTAATATTTAGCCTTTGTGTTTCCCCCCTTTTTTTCTCATTTTTAGAAATCTCCACGCCTCTGCATACCAATGGAGGACAAAGATATGCTGCAGAATTTCATTGAAGTCACCCTACTTTTTTACTAAACTGGGTGTGACTGAAACGCAACCAATTAAGGTGTCATCATTTAAAGGAAATGTCTTTTGTTGCCAAAGGAATGTGCCATTAAAGAGGTGGTTTTCAGGTGAGCTCCACCTTCTGAGAAGATTTCTGGGGTTAGGGTTAGGGGTTAGGAGTACTAGGAGCTTTGCCAGCAAGGTGCGACTCGGTTGATGAACAACCAGTACATCTAGTTCTTGGCTTCACTGAAGCTAATTTTGCTGTCACACCTTGACAGTGACATCAATCTGAAAGACTGGTACAGCGTCAAATTCAGAGAAACACAAACGACACTGCAGCTGTGTTGGAAAAGAGAAGCATTTCTTAAAGTAAGACTGATCATTGGCCTCACATGTGTTTTGTTGACGTGAGCAAAAAGAAAATTGTTCTAATAGAACATTCTCTACTTTCAGTTTGATTTCCCATTCATTAAAGCCTGTGCACATGTGCCAAGCAATGGAAACGAATCCCAATTAACTCCGTCACCAGTCTCTGCTTCCAGTCCAACAACTTCAAACGAACGATCAGATAAGACAGGAATTCTTAAGTCGGACGCTAAATTGGCACATCTGCTTCTGATAGTTTTCGGTGTCCCTTCGTTCCAATATCACAAAATGCACAGCCACCACGCGTCTCCCTACAGGCAACATTTCTAAAATATTTAGAGTCTGACGAGTACACAGGGATTGCCAAGATGTTGGCATCAAGCCTGGCAGCGTTTCCAGGACTTCCTGTGGCTCTGGCGGACTGTCTGACTCCCGGCCAGCCGGAGCCCAGGAAGACATTCCCTTGCTGATAAACTTGAGTGAGGGGCAGAGGAAAGCAGGGGCAGTGGGAGGATGGGTATGGGAGTGTGGCCAAACTGGTTGTGACAGCATTCTTCAAAGCTCTAGAATTCCAAAACTTCTCCGCCACAGCCCTGAGATAGTGAGCGTGAAGTGTGGAGAGAAAGGGGCACAGAAGATATCAGGAGAAGGCAGGAATCTGTAGCATGTGGCTGGCACCCCACAGTGCAGAAAGCCCCCAATACCTGCTTTTAAAGGTATGGTGAGAATTAACTTTTAGTTGAGGTTAGGGTTAGGAATAAAACGGCATTGCTTAGGGTTAGGGTGTGTGTGCGTGTGTGTGCGTGTGTGTGTGTGTGTGTGTGTGTGTGTGTGTGTGCGTGTGCGTGTGTGTGTTGTGTCTAACCACGCTGAGCTGGCTCCAAGAAGTACGTATTGGTCTATACTGCACGATGATGCCGTTATCAGGTTTGGGTTCCCTGGAATAGGCGTCCTCATCGGAATCATTATGCAAAGCCTTCTCTTGGTAGTTCTGGTAAAGCTCTTCCTCTGAAAAAAGGGAAAAAAAATAACTAAAGATGAAGAAGCACACTGATCACAAAGACGAGTAAGATGACTGCGTCTCACCTTCACTGTCAAACGTCCGCTGAGCTATCAAGAGTTTCTTCTTATTTAGAGTCTACAAGAAAAGTGTCACAACTTTAAACTCCATGGGACCACACCCCCGGCTGTTCTTGACCTCCTTTCCTGACACATATTTAATGACAGAGTCAGTGTGTTTTTAAGTGTGTTTGTTTAGACGTAGCGTCTCGTTGCGTCTGGTCTTCCAACAAACAAGTTAATTGTTTCCCTGTGAGGCCTTGTCCTCACGTCTGCCGCTGCTAAGTTTGTTCACAATGGTCAGCTTGTGCAGTGGTTTTATAATTTGGACTTTGGCCCTTCTGATACTGAAAATCTGTCAAAGCAATCTTTGTGCAACACAGAGAAGCCATCAGAGTTATTAACTGAGACAAAGACAAAACATAACTTGTTTCAAGCTAAGGAAAATACAAAGGTATACAGGTTATGCTAGGATGATCAGAATGAAGTTTAGACATAAGAATTTTTCAAACTGCGAAATGTTGTATTAAACTTTCTTTACAACAAATTAAGAGGGAAAATGTAATTTGATGAAGATTAAAACAATAAAAATCTCAATAAGACCTTTCAAAGTTGGTCCAACTAATGCAGGCATCTCAAGACAATCATGTTCAAGCATTCCTTTGGATAACAGATGTACCTACCAGTTTCTTGCTTTTGCTTTTAGATTTTTCCACCTGAGGGCTCGGAGGCTTTAGAGTCTTGGGGCTGGCAGTTTTAGGTGTGCTGGGGCTCGTAGGAACGGCTGCTCCAGGACTCGAAGGGCTCAAGGTGACAGGATGTGATGGGCTATCAGGAGAACTTGGGATAGCCAAAGTAAGCCCGCCAATGGCAGGTTGTGACAACCGATGAGTCATTTGATCTACGGAGGGTATTGCCGTTTCTTCTGCCTTCACAACTGCCCTCCTATAAGAGGTACTCCTCAAACCTTTCCTTGAAAGGGGGCTTTCATTCCCTCTGTCTGCCTCTTCAGAGTGGCCCCCTCCAGTAGAAAAGTAGCCTCCCGTTTCCACCATGCTGAGTGTTTTTTGCCCTCGCTTGGGAAGGTCTAACCCCAGCCTGGCCATACCCTGGCTCTGTGTTCCAGAAGGATGCGCCTTACTCAGCCGAGTTTCAGACACCAAGCCTTTGGGGATGAGCTGCTGGGTGCCCATCTTCCAAGCGGCGGCGCTGTTGGTGCTCAGGATGATCGACGGACAAGGCGAGACAGCTGGGGATAGTGATGGTAAGGGCGATGTGGAGGAGATGGAAGAGGATGATGAGACATTCAGGGCGTCTTGTGAGGAGGAAGATGTCCGAGACAGCCTGACCAGGGAAAATCCTCGGTCTGCTGGTGAGGGGGAGCGAGGAGTGGAAGGGTCAGAGGAGGTCAAAGACAAGAGGGAGGGGATGCTGGACGTGGAGCTGTTGGAGGGTGTGAGGGTACCGTGTGATGACGGTGAGGAGCTCGATGAAGAGGATCGTGAAAATGTTTCATAGTTGTTGTTGTTGACATTTGTAGAACAGCTGAAAGGATCAGCTTCGGATGAAAATGAATTCTGTTTTCTCTGTAAGCTGAGACTCTTGGGACTGGAGGTGATTTCAGACAATACAGCTTGTCCATTACTGGTATTCCCTCTGCCACTGTCTCCATTACATACTTTGTTGTCCAGTGAAGCAGATTTGTTATTGTCAGATCTAAATTTGGCCAGAGAGAATCGCCCACTGGACAGATGGCCTATGCTTATGCTCCGAACAACTCTGGTTTTCCTTGAGGGCTTCTGTAAAACGTGCTTCATCACCGCGGTGTTGTTGTCAGCAGACTGAGCTGATCCCGCCTGTCTCTCAGCTGGCTGGCTGTCCTCCACAGGGACATCAGCAGTCATGACCCCGTTTATGCGATAACTAACGGGCCGCTGCTTAGACCTGCTCATGTCCAGGGAGCTTTTACGGTGGTCTGTATGCAGTTTCCACAAAGGCGTGATGTTATTATTGGACAGATCGACATCGCTGCCAACATCCATAGTTGTTGCGAGTCCTCGTTGCTGTTTGTGGCTGAACTTCCAGGCTGGAACTACAGAGCCCTTTTGGGGAGCAGATATCCTCCGCTTGAGATGCACAAGAGGAAAAACACCACTCAGCATTCAAGAGCTCAGGACAGTGTACAAATTCCAAACGTTTACTCATTAACAGGGACTTGGAGCAGACACAACTACAGACAAGACACATGTGGTCAGGAAACAGAAGGCAAACCAGTCAAGACAGATCTTTTTGTATTTGCTCATCATAGTGAAATGACCTAATTACAAACTGGTGAGATGACGAGCAGTTACTGTAGAAGTCCAAATAGGAAACAACAAGGCACCAGATTTTAGTGTTGTTTTTAATCTATTTATGAGGCAAGGTGCTGTTTCTGATTACCAGGAGAAACTAAAAGCAGGTTAAAAGTTAAACTTACCTCCTAACCTGTCACTCTGGACGTGCTCTTTACGCCTGAGCTGTCCGAAAAGCGCATTTTTAGCGAAATGATGACCAAAAAACAGAAGTTTAAGGATTTACTGACAGAGAGGATTCATGCCTGCCACCCTGACCGCGTCTGTGGGAGCGCTGAGGAGTTTGAATGCAGGGGGGAGGTGGAGGAGGAGGAGGAACAGCAGTACTCAAGTTCAGGAATTCACTCAGATAGTTTCTACTTCAGCATGGAGAGGGTTTCCGAGAAGACAATGAAGCTTTTTGTAGCAGTTGGCCAGGCTTGTTGATGAAAATCAAGCAAATGTAACGAAAAACAGGGTTTAGGCTACAATAAAAGTGTAATTAGAAACTGTTCTTTTACAAGTAAGTCCTCGATAGTCAATTTTCCAAAAGGTTTTCCCACTTTTCCAACACGCCTGTTTAAAAAGCCAATTTTTACCTGCTTTTCTTTGGCGCCACCGTGTGGTAGATTGCGATACTGCCAAATGTCTGAACACAACAAGAAATGGAACTATATAAAAACAATTAAACTCAAACGTGTGTATCAAATCTACTCTATTACCCACACATGCATCACTGTGGACGAACATTATAAAGTATAATCATTTCTGATTACCTCGTCCTGATTTATAGATTTCATAACCATTCCATTAAAATGCATTGGGCAATGTGTGAGTCGTGTTTTCATGCATTTTTGATTGCACAACTCCGTGTGTGACAGAATGTCCCCATTAAATGAACACACATGCATTCCTCCAGGCTTAAAAACAAATTACTCATTCCAAGTAAATGCCAGCTTTTATAGCGCTTAATTGCTCCCTACTGTCAAAGTGCTTTTTGTGCTGTCGTTTCTTGACCACTAGGGGTCACGATTGCCCTGTTTGCCAATGATAACAGCTCATATCATTGATTGAGAAACATCTGTCAGACTATAAGTGCAATCTGAAGTTTTGCTTCCAGAGTGTTGCCTTTTTTTATTAAACTAACTAAAAATGACAACAGCAAAAAACATTTTGTTTAAATTATATTTGTGAATCATTGTGTTATTTCATTTAAATATGCTTTATCAGTCCATCTGCCTCACAGGGCGTTTACATGGAGTAAAAACCCCTTGTGGACACCCCCTTTCATGTTCCAACTTCTACATTTTTCAAAAGTTTTCGTAATGAACCTGAACAACCTACAGCTAATTGTCTTAGTAATTAAGCTCCTCATAATGAAACTCTTTCTGCTTCTGTCAAATTAAAATTGAATTTAATTTGACTGTATATTTTAAGTAGAAAATAGTGAAAATGTTAAATGTGCCCAGAAAAAGGCTTAGAGTCAAAATGAAATGTGATTATGGATTTTTTATTTTTTATTTTTATTTTTTTTTTGAGAAATGCAAACAGACATAATTACCTACTAGCTTCTGGAATAAAACAAAATACATTTGTAAATAAACAAAAGTGTATTTTCTAAAAATAATTAATTTTAAGTTGTGGTTTACTCATTCATTCAATACATTTGCACTGTTCTCTAGTGTAGAGAAAAGCTTTGATAAGCCTGCTCTGAGGTGCAGAAGTTAGCTGGTGGGATATGCACACACCTCCCTTCTTACTGGCTAGCAGAAGACATTCAGCCATGTTGCAAAGTCACTCACCAAAACACTCTCCTCGCTCCATAATTAAAACAAACAACAAAAGCCTTCCCGTGGGTGGGCGCAAGCCAAGATAGGCAAGGTCATATATGCAAATTCACAGTGTGACATAGATATGTGAGGATTTTCAACTCCTAGCATTTCACTGCTTATTGTCTATCAGAATGGAAATAGGTGTAGAAGACTGTATTAATGTTCAGCCTGCAGGAAAAACCTATTATAATCATGAAAAATAATTTAAAATGTTTTTCAGTCAACCACACCTTTAAATTTATGTTTCTTCTAAACTGTTTGGAACCTGAATATGATTTTGGTAAATACTTTATATCATGCATTTGAATGCTGATTCAGGCATTAGAATTTTATTAGCTTTTTTGATGTCAAAGTGGCAGTGTGTAGTTTTCTGGCAATAGGGGGGAAACATAGATACATCTCAGGGCAGTTTTACACCATATCGCTGTGACTGTCGCTAGTTTAAAAAACATTACGGTGTGGAGCAGAAAGCATGTGACCTGAGCGTGCCTCCTCAGACTTTGGTGATCCTTCAGTTAATTCTATCAAGAGAATGAAATGCCGATTGTAGTTTTCTGGCACTGCTCGGGGGTCCTGTGCCTGTCGATGATGACATCATACTACGGCAATACTACTTGGCCAAAATTTATTGCATCTTTTTTTCGATTCTGTTCTTTCACCTATGTTTTGGAAAGAGTTTAGCAGTTTTGTTATTAAACTCATGTTTCTTACTGCCTAAATGTTTTTGAACGTGGTAATGTAAGTCATACGTCCAGCCACCTAGTGTGATGTCATCAAGAGGCGCAGGACCACAATCCAGCCAGAAGGACACATGGCATCTAATATGGCGTCCCCCAGAGACTTGGGGTGTGTTTCAATGCCAAGGAACCTCGCCTTGATGTCTTGGCCCGCCCCGGTTGCCTAGGAGATATGTCATCAGGAGCCGCCAAGACGTATTCCAATGTTCATGTTCTACTGAGGCGTGCGTTCTCCATTTGTTAGCCGTTTAGCTAGCTGAGCAAGGATACACGAGAGGTGTCTTGTAGCCTAGCCTTGGTCAAAATTTCCCAGAATACACCGTTATATTTTCAAAAGGATGGTGGATCAGAAGCCGGCAGCTATTTCGGGGGTAAATTTCAAGTTTAAAAGTAAGTAAACTAAATTAAAATGTTTTTTTTTTAGATCCAAAGATGTTATCTATTGTTGGTTAGTTGCTTAGTAGTTGCAGCTTCGGTGTATGGCTAGCAAGTGGTAACTCACTTACATATTTAATTTAACAAACATAAACACAATTTAAAAAGTAAAAGCCTCGTTATATATTTATATTGACACTAATACATATAAAATATAACGTTATGTCCTGTGTCACGTGACCGCGGCTTCCACTGCGGTCACGTGATGTAAGTTTGTTCCATTTAACCGTTTTCTTTGACCAAGAAAGGACAGTGTCCTTGTAAGCAAGGCGCCTGGCCTCGGAAGACACTGCCTCGCGAGGCCAGGTGCCTTGACATTGAGAAACACCCTTAGACCTGCGCCCTATGTACTTTAGACCCAATATTTATGGTTGCGAAGCCGTGAGTATCATTTTATTAATTTTCAACAACATTTTGATGGATAAATCGAGAGATTAATGGTAAAAAAATACACATTGTCACTTTAAAGGTGGATTTTTGAAAAATAACTCAAAATGATTAACTAATATTATAAAAAACACACCTTAGAGATAAAAGAATGACATCATTTTTAGTGTTTTTATCAAATCCATTACATTTGTGGTCAGATTAACTTAATAAAAGTGGTCACTTATGGATATTTCCTATTTCCCGTCCATTTTGTCGTATATGAGCCATGTATATCGTGCCTATAGTGTCTGTTTCTCCTATTTTATGACATCAGCTGTGAATGTGTTTCTTTCTGTGTGAGAAGATGCATGTGTGGTGTGAGAGCGAACAAAACGTGTGAAATATGCAAGTCTCACAAGCCCCACGAAGTAAGCAGTGCATACAAACACACACACACACACACACACACACACACACACACACACACACACACACACACACACGTTCTGATGCAGCATCTCTTCTGCTTTCATACAAATGGCAGAAGTTCCATGTGACAGATCCATTCTAGTTTTTGCAAGGAAATATTATGAAAACAATGTACCTTCCAGGAAGCGTCATTATATTCGTGTAGAAAATGTTACAGAAAAGGAACAGATGCCATATTTAAAGTAGTAAAAAGTGATGCATTTTAAGCTCTACGTTGATTAGACTACACAAGAGAAATCTAAATAGATTGTTTTTTTGTTGTTGTTGTTTTTTTGTCCTTTTATAGTAAATTATTGACACAAAAGAAGCAGAAGCTAAAATTTTCATAGGACAGTCTGTGCTTAAACAGTTAAGTTTCCACTTATGGAAGGTCATGAATATCCTTATCTTGACCTCTACCTGAAAATAAAATTATCTGAGAACGCTGATTTGTTTAATTTTATTCTAAAAGATGTGACACAGTCTAAGATTCTCCATGTATGACAGTGTGAGCGTCCTGTCACTGTATCCCGATTTGTCATGCGCCCTGGCTACTTGGGCAAGGGGATGTCACTTTGGCGCGTTTGACTCTCACCTGGGAGTCTGGGGCTCAAATCCCACCCGAGCCCTCGTTTCTCCACCTTGCCACATTTGGCGTTGTTGGCAGGATCCACGTAGTACTGTCAAGTAGGTCCACGGATTTGAAATTTGTGGCACCCTGTGCGGGAGCATGAGGATGTGCCTGTGGAAAGAGGGAGGAAGATGCGACAGTGTGTCACTGTATCCCGACTGGTCATGCGCCCTGGCTCCTTGACCAAGAGGATGACCGTTCGGCTGACTGGTTAGTGCACGTGACTTTCACCCGGGAGTCTGGGGATCGAATCCTGCTCGGGCCCTCATTTCTCCACCTTGCCACACAGACATCCATTTTCATCCGCTTATCTGGAGTCGGGTTGTGGGGGTAGCAGCCTAAGCAGGGAGGCCCAGACGTCCCGTTCCCCAGCCACCTGGGCCAGCTCCTCCGGTGGAATCCTAAGGCGTTCCCTGGCCAGCCGAGAGACATAGTCCCTACAGCATGTCCTGTGTCTTCCCTTAAGTCTCCTCCTGGTTGGATGTGTCCAGAAAACCTCACCAGGGAGGCGTCCAGGAGGCATCTTAACTAGATGCTCGAGCCACTTCAACTGACTTCTCTCAATGTGGGGGAGCAGCGGATCTACTCCGAGCCCCTCCAGGATAACTGAGCTTCTCACTCTATCTCTAATGAGAAAGCCCACACACCCTGCAGAGAAAACTCATTTTGGACATTTGTATCCGAGATCTTGTTCTTTCGGGCATTACCCAAAGCTCATGACCATAGATGAGGGTAGCGTTTCGGCTCAGCTCTCTTCACACAACTGACCGGTATAACAACTGCATCCCTGCAAACTCGGCACAAACCCGCATATTGATCTCATGCTCCATCTTTCCCTCACTCGTGAACAAGACCACGATATATTTAAAGCCATACTATGCAACCTTTTCATATTTTAAATCTTTTTCTTGAGCCAGTATGTGCTAAGATGACCCTTTACAGGGTTACTGAAGAGTCGCTCGGACCCCTACCACCCTCTGTAGCCAGAACATTGCACTTGCAACTTCAGAATGGCAGAGCTGGCACCTTTTAGACATTAGTGTGTCAAGGTGGAGAAACGAGGGCCCCAGGCAGGATTCGATCCCCAGACTCCCGGGTGAGGATAACACACGCTAACCAGTCAGCCGAAGGGATTTCCCTGTGGCCAAGTAGCCAGGGCGCATGATCAATCAGGATACAGTGACAGGACGCTCACCCTGTCCATTAGTAAAGTGGAGCTGACATGCTAGCACTGCCATCTGCTTCCAGCACGTTTCCTGCTTGTTTTAGATCATAACCACAGCTGATTTATTAGATTTAGTGATGAATCACTCCTGTAGACACTAATGAAGGCTGAGGAGACCTTTCAGCTCTTAGATTAAGTTGTTAAAAGACAAATGCACAGCGAGGAGAGAAGTTTCACTTTTGGTTCTACTAAATGGACACTAGGGGGTGCTAGAAGCAAGCCAAAACTGCCAGTGTGTCTTTAAATTTTCCACCTGAGGCAGGACCTCGTCCCTTACCTAGAGAAAGCATTCTACCCTTTGCCGACTCTAGGCCGTGGTCTCGGATTTAGAGGAGCTGATTCTCATTCCAGCTGCTTCCCATTCAGCTGCAAACTGCTCCCGCAAAAGCCGGAGATCATGTCAAACAAAAAATGACCAAATTCCTGCAGACATCTGCAGGTAAAAACTAGCAGTCACCAGCTGGCTGATCTATTTAAGTAGGGTTGGGTTGGTTTTCACTCTGATACTTTCAAATAAATTCCTGCTATTGGTTTAAATAATTATACTGAAAATATTAAGAACACGAGTGAAAAATTCTGATCCAGACAATTATTTAAAGAATGCTGAGTAGCCCCAGAGTGCTCTAATAGGCTTGCCTTTGCAATAAGAGTATCATATTTCTTCAAGTGATGAGGATTACTGTCTTTGCCTGCATCCTTTTGCATGTACGCTACTTAACCTGCAGGTTTTGGGTAAAAGTGTTCACTTGCACATTTGCATTAAACAGTCTGAAAGTGCAGAACATTTTTAGGGTCCACAGTTTAAAATTCTATCTAAAACCCCACGAGAAAACATTTAATCAAGTAAACCTCAGGGAGGATTGGTTTCACTCGCAAGTTCTTCTGTTTTTGTTGGAACTTTTAAAAAATGGTGTTTTTATGAAAACTGAACAGTCTTTCTCGCTGGATCTGGTGAAGTTTTCTCTTTCAAACTTTGCCCGAGGCAGAATTTACACAACTTTAACAAACTGTGAAAGAAAAGAAACAACCATTTGTGTTTACATACCTCCAACAAGCAGAATATGAAATTTTACAATCGAGTCAAATACTTGATCTAATCAGCCTTAAATAATCAAATAAAATACTCTAGTAAAATCATGAGATAAACACTGATGATCCAAAACGGCTCAAACGAAGGCAACTGGGATTCTTTGGTTTCCTGAAGATGTTTTGCGAAGACGTTTGAGCCCTTTTGGATTACCATGACCTGGCTTACTGGGAACCTTCACCAGCATGAGCACTGACCGTTTTCCTTTTCTTTTATTCAATATCAGATTATTTTTCTTTGCATTAGTGTTAAAGTGGACATATTATCTCGTATTTTGCGTCCTTATGTGCTGTAATGTAGTTCCCTACTGCCTCTATAATTGTTCCAAATGTGAAAAAAACCATCCATCCTTCTCTGTCCGTGTTTGGTTTTAGGAATTATGCGCCTAAAACAAGCTATTTCAAAACGTTTCCGTTTGTGATGTCACAAATGGGGAAATTAACATAGAACCACCTCTCAATTGCTAGGAAGGAGCCGAGGCTCTAGGAGTCCCTCCCAGATATCAGAGCTTCTCAGCCTATAGCAACCTGAGTGGGGGGGATGAGTAGGCGTGGCCATCTTTAGCTTGTTTTCTTAAGATGACAGAGCCCTGAAACAGCGCGTTCTAGAAGGTAATGAAAATGTCGAGGATAAAACTACTGCAACATCACAATGGTAAATGGTCTGTATTTGTATAGCGCCTTCTTAGGGTTCTACAACCCCCCAAGGCGCTTCACACCGCCGATCACTGGCACCACAGGTCCCTCCGACCACCACCAGCAGGCTAGGCTGTTATTGTTATGTTACTGTGAGAGGGATGAACTTAACAGTGTTTTTTTATCAACCACAGAAATATTATAACTTAAGAAAAATGATAATGGCTTATGTAAAGATAAACTGTTAGCAGAAACATGGTTTTACATTTATTTTCATGTTTCATCTCCATTTATGAACATTGAAGCTGCAGCCCTGTGCTGCTTTGTTTTTTTTTTTCATTTAAAGCCTTTCCAAACATTGACATTTTCACAGCATACTTCTCTCTTTTTCTCATTTCTGCTTTTCCTCTGACTCACAGCCCATTGTACTTCTACTCAGCGGTGCTGTTTTGCTCGCCGTTCTCGCCTCCCTTCCCCTCACCCTTTACTTCCACCCACACGTCTCATCCATCCTCTCAGAGAACAATACAGAGGAGCACTAACGGCTGTAATTACTATAGCTATAAGTTACAGCGGCTGGAAAAATGAAGTACTAAACAGGAAATGCATTTGCAAGATGGTGGAGCCATATATATTTATCACTTTGTAGATGTTGCACAACAAAGACAACAGCTGTTTGGTGTGTGAAGGTCCACTTACAATACCTCAGTGCCGTTTACACCCACCATTATTATTATCAATATTATTATTATTATTATTATATTATTATTATTATTATTATTATTATAGTTATTATTATAAGTATTATTATTAATATTATTATTGCTGTTATTGTTGTTATTATGATCATTATCATTATTAATATTATTATTTTATTATTATTATTATTATTATTATTACTGTTATTGTTGTTATTATGATCATTATTATTATTAATATTATTAATATTGTTATTATTATATTATTATTAGTAGTAGTAGTAGTAGTAGTAGTAGTAGTAGTATAGCAGGTCTAGTCATGCACACATAAGGAACCAACACAGGGGGCATCTGCCACTTATTTGAACCCAGGCTAATCACCATGGTTACAGGCTTTTTTAGTTCAAGCTCATTGGCTAACGAGGCTGCCATGACCCTTGATTGACTCTCCCCTGTGGATTCTAATTGGCTCTTTGCCCCAGGACGGTGATGTCACCACGTTCCGTGTGTTGCACTAGACATTGAGACATGCACCACTGGGCATGGAGAAGACGTAGAGACTTAGATCAACGCTAACAGAGGTGTGAGTTTCAGCTTCAGCGTCCTGATGAATAAGACTGAATGACTGTTGCAGGCCTGTTGCTGGAGCTTTGTTTTCAGGGTTCAAGTTACTTAAAGATAAACACAATTCTGTAGGAACTCGATACAGTCCAGCCAGCCCTCGTGATCCTTATCACAACAATTAGGTAGAGGAAGATGGATAACATCACAGTTGTAAGGGAGTCTTATTGAAATGTTAACTGAAAGCTCATGCTTGAGGGCTGTTGGTGTCAGAATCCATTCATGAAGAAGCTAAAATTTCTTTGAAAACATGATTGAAAGGTTTAGTCCTGTTTACTTCTGGAGGACCATTTGAATATGTTTTTATACTATCTCTGAACCCTTTGCCCCATGTCATGCTTTTGGTATGCATTCTGATCTTCAATGTATGGCTTCTGCAAATCTAAGGGCAAAAACATGCACTCAACTGTTCAGGTCTGATTCACTTAGGTAAACATTTGCTTAATAAATTGAACTGACAAGACTCTAAATGAATTCTGATCATGGATTTGTACTAAATGTCATAAATATACCCCTAAATGCTTTAAATAATTTACAATCTCTATTCTATTCTTATTTTGTGTGTGTGTGTGTGTGTGTGTGTTAGGGGTTGTATGAACTAGTCGACTAGTCGACTTCACTGCTCTGTAGTGAGTTTTTATGCCTGTCATCGACTAGTCGCTGTCACGTGATAATGACAAGATGCAGTCCTCGGGGAGCAATGTGCTACCAACGTTATCAACAGTGGGGACGATGTGCTGCTGACCTCTACTCAGGACGTTGTGGATCAGTGGGCAGAACACTTCGAAGACCTCCTCAATCCCACCGACACGTCTTCCAATGAGGAAGCAGAGTCTGGGAACTTTGGGTTGGCCTCTCAAATCTCTGGTGCTGAGGTCACTGAGGTGGTTAAAAAGCTCCTCTGTGGCAAGGCTCCAGGGGTGGATGAGATCCACCCGGAGTTCCTTAAGGCTCTGGATGTTGTGGGGCTGTGTTAGCTGACGCGGCTCTGCAATATCGCATGGACATCGGGGGCAGTCCCACTGGACTGGCAGACCGGGGTGGTGGTCCCCTTATTTAAAAAGGGGGACCACAGGGTGCGTTCCAACTACAGGAGGATCACACTCCTGAGCCTTCTTGGTAAGGTCTATTCAGGGGTTCTGGAGAGGAGGGTCCGTCGGATTGTTGAACCTCAGGATCAGGAGGATCAATGTGGTATTCGTCCTGGCCGTGGAACACTGGACCAGCTCTATACCCTTAGGGGGATCCTGGAGGGTGCGTGGGAATTTGCCCAACCAGTCTACATATGTTTTGTGGATTTGGAGAAGGCGTTTGACCGCGTCCCTCAGGGGCCCTGTGGGGGGTACTCCGGGAGTATGGGGTACCAGGCTCTCTAATAAGGGCTGTTAGATTCCTGTATGACCGGTGCCAGAGCTTGGTCCACATTGCCGGCAGTAAGTCGGGCTCGTTCCCAGTGAGAGTTGGACTCCGCCAAGGCTGCCCTTTGTCACCGATTCTGTTCATAACCTTTATGGACAGGATTTCTAGGCGCAGCCAAGGTGTGGAGGGCATCCGTTTTGGTGGCCTGAGGATCAGGACTCTGCTTTTTGCAGATGATGTGGTCCTTTTGGCATCATCAGAACGTGATCTTCAGCTTTTGCTGGAGCGGTTCGCAGCCGGGATGAGAATCAGCTCCTCTAAATCTGAGACCATGGTCTTGATTCGGAAAAGGGTAGAATGCCCTCTCTGATTCAGGGATGAGGTCCTACCCCAAGTGGAGGAGTTTATGTATCTCGGGGTCTTGTTCACGAGTGAGGGAAAACTAGAGCGTGAGATCAATAGGCGGATTGGTGCTGCACCTGCAGTGATGCGGGCGTTGTACCGGTCTGTGTTGGTGAAGAGAGAGCTGAGTCAGAAGGTGAAGCTCTCGATTGACCGGTCGATCTACGTTCCTACCCTCACCTATGGTCATGAGCTTTGGGAAGTGACTGAAAGAATGAGATCGCTGATACAAGCAGCCAAAATGAGTTTTCTCCGAAGAGTGGCTGGGCTCTCCCTTAGAGATGGGGTGAGAAACTCGGTCATTCGGGAGGGGCTCGGAGTAGACCCACTGCTCCTCCACATCGAGAGGAGCCAGTTGAGGTGGCTCGAGCATCGGGTCAGGATGCCTCCTGGACGCCTCCCTGGTGAGGTTTTCCGGGCACGTCCAACCGGGAGGAGACCTAAAGGTAGACCCAGGACACGGTGGAGGGACTATGTCTCTCACCTGGCCAGGGAACGCCTTGGGATTCCCCTGGAGGAGCTGGCCCACGTGGCTGGGGAGAGGGAAGTCTGGGCCTCTCGCCTTAGGCTACTGCCCCCGCGACCCGACTCCAGATAAGCGGATGAAAATGGATGGATGGCTGCATTGATTATTTGAATTTTTATTCTCACGCAGCTGCTGTATGGTCATTTTTAAAGTGTACAGTTGATTTGTTGGACTTCCCAATGCAACTTTAGAACCCAACACGTCAAAAATGTTTAACCTTGAAAGGGTACAAAAGGGTTTATTCAAGAGTAAATTTCTGAGTTTATTTAGGCTGATGTGCAAATGTGAGTTCCTCGTTTCCTACAACCCTCAACAGATTCCCATGACTCAGGGTTTGGTTCAGCCAAGTCATGCCGCTCTGTCAGACGAGTCTGTCACCCTTTCAAACTGAAGACGTCTGCATCAGCTGAGCCAAACAGCACAGGAGGCTCTTCGCTGATTAAATAAACCACTTTATCTAATCTGCCATCTCTAAAGCGCTCCACCAGTATTCCTCTGTTGACAAGCAACAGGATTTAATTTAAATGTCCCAGAGACACACCTTTTGTAAGCCCTTAAGCAGATGTACATAAATGCACCGGCCCCACAGGAAGCAGTGATGGCATCGCTTCCTGGCGGCTTCTGTGGTTTGGTGGCAGGAGGAAATAAAACTGTAAATGTCTTTGTGTGTGTTCCCCCACAGCGGTGGTCTCATAATTGTATTAATAGGAGAATTGTAACAACGGAGACTCATTAATGAGGCGATAATTAGGAGGGGAGTGCTTATCTTTGGGATTTCCCAAAGCTACTAGACAAATACTGATGTTCACACCTTTATTTGTTAATAAGAAGCTTTTCTCTTGACCATAAACTTTTGTTTAAATCATCTAATGTGCAAGACACTTAAAAAGGAAGGAAAGAATGATGATCTTAAGGAGAAACATTACACAGAAAAGTGTTAAGAAGTCAAGAGACGTGGAAATAAGGATCTTGATTCAATAAAATACCAAACAAGCATCAAAAAGGACTAATTAGAGAAAATGTGTGGAAAATTTCCTGTCGGAGCTCCATGCTGTCACACAACTGGACCGAGCTGAGGAAAACCGTGCTTCCGCTGAACTTAGCAGATAACTAAGCATATGACGTATTTCATCTTCTGCAATTTCTACTGAAGCTGCTTTAGTCATCATGCATTCCAGTTTCCTTAGGCATTTTCGTAGCAGCCCCCCTCCCCCATGTTTCTTTGTTTTTTACTTTCTGTAGCATCTTTATTAAGACAGACCATGGCGTCATTACAGAGTGATAAATCCGAATTTGTGGGTCTCGTAAATGCGGCAAGGAGCAAAGGGGAAAGGTGATAAAACTCGATTCTGATGCGCTTAGCCTCGTGGTAATATTGCCGCATGAGGCCCTCGCCTCTGACGGCTAAACGCGTGTCAGCCCTGCTAATCACTTTGGGGCGACTGTGGGAGAACCCCCGCAAAAGAGGATGGTCGCGTTAGTGACGTATACCGCGCGCAGAGTGCCGGCCGGAAGGGATATAAACACAGATAAACATGGCCTCTCACTAGGATCTTTCAACTACCTACAACATGGCAAACTGGACGGATGCGAAGACCATGGAGCTTTTGGCCGTGCGAGCAGACGAACAGTTTAGTCGCCTTTTTACGGGGACGGTGAGAGACAGCCAGCTGTTCGACAGAGTGGTGAAAACACTGGCTGAGCGGGGCGTCAAGCGGGACAAAAAGCAGGTCACATCAAAGCTAAAGGTCCTGAAAAAGAAATTTCATCAATTTGACGTGTCTTCCGTCTGACGCTGAATGTGCGACCCTGTACGTCTCGTGCAGGGGGGTCACCCAGCGACCTCCCTTTATCCCATCTTGGTTTGAGAGGTGCCTGATGGCAGTTTATTCTAGCTTCAGCTTTGCTACTATAAATGCCAAAATCCTCCCCAGTGAGCCGCGGCAAATCCCGTTTTGCAAACGCTATGGTCCGGTAAAAACAGCTTTAGACATTTCTTTGTTGTAAAGGTGGTGATTCAGTCTTCGGATACCAGGAGCCTGATCTGAACCCGCATGCTGGCTAAAGCTGGAAAAAAGGGAGTTTGTTGTTGTTTTTTTGAGGCAATGTTGCTAAAATGATTTCAGCCTCTGAGTAACAAGGAATAAAATAATAAATTCAATATGAAAATTCTGATCCTGCCGACACGAACATGCAACATGTCCAGTGTGATTGACTCTGGAAACACACACAAACACACACACGCGCACGCACACACACACCTTCATCCCGCCAAAGCGGACAGAAGAGCACTCTGAATAGATTCCTCTCTTGTCAGTCTTTCCTCCCACACCTCTTGCCACAGATCTACTGGTGGTGAGGAGGGCCAAAAAAGCGCTGAATGACAGCGCTGTCCGACATGTTGCGTTTTCTGCAGACAGTTCTGGCATCAACTCACTCTTGATCCTCTTCTTATACTCACCATATTAAATCCTCTCTGTTTGAGCTGTTTGATTTTAATTTTCACTTAGTTTTGGGAAAATTTGCATAGTTAAACTATTATTTCTAATGAAACCACCATGCTATGCTGCGATGACTGGATCAGACTAGACTTTAGCTCATGAGCCTTTTCAGTTGCTCTGATTTCAGTTATTTTTGTTAGAATTAGTGATTCTCCAGATAAACTGAACCCACGGTTTCATTTCAAAACGTTGAAGAAAAAAGTTTGTATTATCGATAAACTAGCTTCCACCTTTAGCTTTACCTATGTTACTGGTTCTCCACAGCATCAAGTGAACATCCCACAACCCCAACCTGTCATGATTTGTCCTTCCAATTCTCCACACAGGCTTCAAATCGTGGAGGAGCTAGGAGAAGCCCGCCACCCCCGACAGGGTGATGGGCTCCCCCTTTAGCCCACCCCCATCCCGGGCTCCCCTGTAACCTGTGTGTAATTCGACCCCATACACAAAACACACGAGTTCACTAACCTCCGTCTCTGAGACTGTAAAACACACATCCTCTATCACAGTCCTGATGGCGGTTGATACAAAGATCAACTCATGAAAATCCCCACATGGAGACACTGACGAGGTGAAAGTGCTGTTTTCAGTTTTGCGGAGGAGGATTTAAACAATTACAACACTCGTTATTGTTTTTGTCCAACCAGTCGCATATGCGGTGGGATGAGTTGTGTCATGATGCAGATGTCTGCTCTTCATCTGAGAACAGCCTCTGATGACCTGCACACCCACACAGAGGAGATAGATAGATAGATAGATAGATAGATAGATAGATAGATAGATAGATAGATAGATAGATAGATAGATAGATAGATAGATAGATAGATAGATAGATAGATAGATATAGATAGATATAGATAGATAGATATAGATAGATAGATATAGATAGATAGATATAGATAGATAGATAGATAGATAGATATAGATAGATAGATATAGATAGATAGAGATAGATAGATATAGATATAGATAGATATAGATAGATATAGATATAGATAGATAGATAGAGATAGATAGATAGAGATATAGATAGATAGAGATATAGATAGATAGATAGATAGATAGATAGATAGATAGATAGATAGATAGATAGATAGATGATAGATAGGCAGGCATCTTTCTCTCACTCTTTCGAAATATAAGACAAGATACAAAAGCCTGAGGGTCCATCTCTCTCTTTTTCCTGCTCCTACACACGGTGACTCATCCATCCACTCTAAGCTAACCCCTCCTTCATCCACCTCTCTGGTATGGACGGTCTACTCCCAGACCTGCTGTTTGAGAATGACCTCCACATCTTATTCAGAAAAGTGTTCACAGGCCAAATGGTTCTTTAGCTGTTGATGTCTGTGAGCTCTCGCTGAGCTATGTCTGTTTGACTTTCTGCTTCTGGGGGGAAATGAACACTTGTTCTTCAGTTTTGATTTGAGCATGATTTCTGACTGATAGAAGTATTATCGCTGCATCACAGCTACATCTCATCACATTTGTATGACTTTAGTGGACTCTTCATGTTCTTTGCTCTCCATGTTTGTAGTTAGTCATTGCTAATTTATTCTTCTCTGTTTATCTTCCATAGAACGGTCCCATCCAGACTGTCTCTTTTCTGTCCTCTCAGACCCAACCAGTCGAGGCGAAAGGCCACCCAGTCTGAGTCTACTCCCACTGGAGGTAAAGGACTCCTTCCTTTCTACTGTCACTCATCATTCTACGCAACCCTCTGGTGTCCTTAGCTTCATAATTTGTGTTAGATAATTGCCTTAAACTTGGACCATAAATGTGCCGAGCTTGTTGCTTTTTGTTACATGCTTTGAGATTAATTTTGTAGTAAATGGGCTACTTAGCAGTTGATATCACCAGGTGCTGCTAGGTGCCAATGCTAGACAAACTGCACTTGTACATAAATGAAAACCAATTAACCAGAGAAAATTCTAACTTTTATACTCATTTACTCATGATTCACATTGTTCATATAACATTTTCTCTAAGTACTTTTTTTTACTCTTAAGTTATTATTTGTGTAACTACTTCTTACATACCACCCACCTCTGATCAAAAGCCTTTTTCATCCTTTTGTGGATGGGCATTTGTTTACACCGCTGCCTCCTGGATTACCACATGTGTAAACGTTGCTAGTATCTGCTTGTCATCCTTGGAAGTAGGACCTTTCCTCACTGGCACAATGTATGTAACAAACACGTGTACTACCCTTGATCTACTCCCCACTGTGAAAATCTGCTCTTCCACATAAACACTGCCACCTCTTTGCTTGGCCCGTTCTCTTTCTGTGGCTTACTGTCACTAACCGTACCGGACTTTGGAAAAAAGATAAAAATGGTCCCCTCCAACATCCGATCAAGGTACAGTATCTAGACTGGCCTAGAAATCTGGATGGACAGTAGCAGAAGCAAAATGATTTTGCTCTGCATGTTGGTGTAGCCACGCTCCGCTGGAACCTCAGCAACCCAGACCAGTATTGTGGCTTGCCAATCACAACGCTCTATTGGCTGAGAGGCCAATCACAGCGCTCTATTGGATGGGTGGGCCAATCACAGCGCTCTACAGGTTGGGAGGTCAATTACAGCTCTCTATTGGTTGGGTGGGCAAATCACAGTGTTCTATTGGTTGGGTGGGCAAATCACAGTGCTCTATTAGTTGGGTGGGCAAATCACAGCACTCTATTGGTTGGGTGGGCAAATCACAGCGTTCTATTGGTTGGGTGGGCAAATCACAGCGTTCTATTGGTTGGGTGGGCAAATCACAGCGTTCTATTGGTTGGGTGGGCTAATCACAGTGTTCTATTGGTTGGGTGGGCAGGACGTCACTGCGACTGAGCGAAACTTAGATGGCGACAGGCGACTTGGCATTCCTTTCGACTTTTTAGACTTGGGCTTTTCTTTGAATCAAGAGCAGACAGAGGCAATTAACCCTTTAAGCACCAAAGTCACAGAATTGCGAATAGCAGCAATGTTGGATTTAATAAGCCACAGCAGCAGAAATGAGCCCTCATGCAGTTAATACATTACACTGCGGGGTGGCAGACACCTGTCACTTCAATCCAAACAGCATTTGTGGGTGTGTTAGTATTGAAACTTTTCGAGTATTTAGAACTTGAACGCCGCCCACCAGTCGTAGAGCCGCGGGGCTTGTCAGAACAGTCAGATGAGTGAGAGCGAGCGAGGGGGGAGAGGGGATGTGGTGGCAGTGATCGGGCCGGTGAAAACTCCGCTGGTGATCAAATCAGCCCCTATCTATCTATCTATCTATCTATCTATCTATCTATCTATCTATCTATCTATCTATCTATCTATCTATCTATCTATCTATCTATCTATCTATCTATCTATCTATCTATCTATCTATCTATCTATCTATCTATCTATCTATCTATCTATCTATCTATCATCTATCTATCTATCTATCTATCTATCTATCTATCTATCTATCTATCTATCTATCTATCTATCTATCTATCTATCTATCTAT